>JBDODC010000052.1:0-115676 GCA_039880875.1 Aspergillus pseudoglaucus | reverse complement strand
CTTAGCTACCAGATAGGCGGTTTTCGCTCCGCCCGTCATATGTCCCGCTTCGGGACCCGTGGCACGTGAGTTTTACACGTGACCAAACCTTCTGACGTAAAATAGTAACTGAACTGAACTGAACTGAGGGAAACCTAGACTGGGTATTCAATAACACTGTATGCGGACATTTAATTGGGTATAACATGGTTGATAAGGATTTACTGACTTGGAAAATAGCCGGTTTTCTTTGTTCGAGACCCAATCAAGTTTCCCTCTATGAACAGATCCCATAAGCGGCATCCGCAGACCCATCTTCCGGATCCGAATATGGCAAGTAAATCCATTCAAAAAGCTGAACCTGAAAAACATCATATAGCTAACATCCGGCTAGTTTTGGGAGTAAGTGATACTCTTCATATTCCTGGTAACACATCTTGGTACAAACAATTGACTTGGATAAGTTTCCATGTTGGTAACCCTGAGGGTTTCCACGAACTGCTGCATCTTTTCAGTGACCGTGGAACACCTGCATCTCTGCGCCATATGAACGCGTACAGCGGACACACGTACAAATTTACAACAACGGTATGGAAAGGCCATTACCCATGATAGGAAACAGTTTATTAAACTTATCTAGGATGGCTCTTTTAAATACGTTAAGATTCACATCAGAACAAACCAGGGAGTCCAGAACTTGACGAAGGAGGAGTCAGTTCAAATTGCAGGAGAGAATCCAGACTTTTTAATCCAGGACATGTTCGAAGCAATTGAGAGGGGCGATTACCCAACCTGGAATGTCTACGCCCAGGTCATGGATCCCGAACAAGCAGAGAGTTATCGGTGGAATATATTCGACATGACCAAGGTCTGGCCGCATCGAGACTTCCCGCTGCGGCAAATTGGCAAGCTAACCTTGAATCGCAATGTAAAGTTAACACTGTTCATTGGAACGTGATATGATTGCTAACATTACTTTTCAAAAGCCAAACAACTATTTTACCGATATTGAACAGGCCGCCTTTTCACCATCTAATATGGTACCTGGGGTTGCACCATCTGCTGATCCAAGTGTGTCTCTTTTCTTTTTTTCCCTCTCCCCCTCATCAACTATATGTTGGTGCTGTGATCTAATATGTGTACTTCTCAGTGTTGCAAGCAAGGTTGTTTGCCTATCCTGATGCAGCTAGATACCGGCTAGGAACGAACTATCAGCAACTTCCCACAAATGCTGCTAAAGCGCCTGTGTACTGTCCTTTCCAGCGCGACGGCTTGATGAACTTCTCAGGCAATTATGGGGCTGATCCAAACTATGTTGGCTCCTCGCTCAAGCCCACCAAATTTTACCAAGACATAAAAGGCGTTGGACCAAAGACCCTCAGTGTCCTGACTGAACATGAGAAGTGGATTGGAGAAGTTATCAACTTTACCACGCATGTTACAGACGAGGATTTCGTCCAGCCTACTGCTCTCTGGAAGGTTATCAAGAAGGAACCAGGTCATCAGGAGAGGTTTTTTGGGAATGTTGCTGTGCATCTCAGTAAAGTCAAGAGTGATAGGCTCCGACATGAAGTTTATGGTATGTGTCTTTTCTGAAACTAACTCTTGAAGAAAAAAGCCGGTTGTGCTCAGACTAACGGCTCGTATAGCGTACTTCTCTCGTATCAGTTTAGATTTGGGTGAGGGTGTCAAGAAGGCTATGGAAGGCCTTGTAGTATCTTAATTACATCAGACTGCTCTTCCCAGTTACCATAAAATAGAAACAAAGTCCAATGTCTCTCAACTTTTGTCTGTCTTTGGTTTACAGTTGTGGAGAGTTCTGTTACGGAACATGGACGCTAGATGCAGAAGATATTTCTTATATAACTGCTTTAGTCCGTGAATCTTTAAGGTCTGTCTTGCCTTTCCCCAGATATTTAGCTACTACAGTGGTTATGTTAACCATTTACAGATACTACACGCCTTCTACATTAGCACTTCCCCGGCTAACATTGCAACCCTTTGAATATGAAGGCAAAGTCATTCCTGAGGGCACCAGTCATATTGAATACGTTTGCGTGCAACATGGGTAAGTACTGCTACCTCACCCCGCATGCCTACCGGAATCAAGTCTATTCTAACTTTGTATCTATCATTCCCCCTTAGAGCTCAAGTTATTTGAGGACCCTGAAACCTTTCGTCTCGAAAGGTAGCTTGAGTACCCGATTTTCCCAATTTTCAGTTACAGTGTCACGGGCTCGGAATAGAAGATAATAATGAATCGATGTTCCTATCTAAGCTATTGTAGCCATCGACGAGAATATCGAATCTGGAGGGAAAGAAGAAGAGGGATCTATCTACAGGACGGAAAGGGGTTTTATCTGTAGGTTGTGTGGCTGCGCTTGGTGCTCCCTTCGTTTGCCTGCATGGCAGCGTTTGTCGATATCGGCCACCAGGGCGAAGTTGAGGTTCCGAGCCGTCACATACAGTCTAGGTTACCGCATGTGTGCCGGTTATACTCTCGCAAACCGCGAGATGTATGTTCTGCTGGTTTGGATTATTGCCCTGTTTGAAATTGGTCCAATCACTGAAACTCATGCTAATCGCCTCACTGATTGTGCTGATCCTGCCCATTAGGCCATGACTCCTAAATCCTCAGGGTCCTACTTTCGTCCTCGCAATGTCGATAAGATCAAGAATGTCGTGGGACGGTCATGTTGATATTTTTTTTAACGCCTATAAATACTATGGCTAGTTCTTATCATATCCTGGAAACCAGATTCAATCGTTGTGATATCCAATTTATCGTGAGCCCGTTCAGTATAATGGTATAGTACCAATCAAATATATCGCCTGGAAAACGGCCTCCTAGAGTTGTTTGTCCTTAAATATCAAAATAAGCATGGTGAACTTGCCTTCTGTAGAAATAGCCTCAACCATAGATACCTATTGCCTGTTTTTGGCTGCCTTTATAGTTTTCCTTTTTCTCTTTAGCGGCATGTCTTTCGACATATTTATGACAACTTTTCAGCACCGTAAATCACACATAGCGATGCCTATACTATCCACACCCCAGATATATTAATTTCGTATATTATGCTTCTGGATGGGGGTCAGAAGGCATCAGAATACCTTTCTAGGACCTCGGGATAGACTCACATCCATTCGAGCGCTGTACCTCTAGAAGCTCTCCCATGATAGTAGCTACTTCAGGATAGCATTTTCTGAATGTAAACACCCAGTTATGCCCTAGAGGAGATTCAGCTTTCTGAGAGCAACGGATTCAACAAGCCATATCTTCGATATTACCATTTACCAGTTAATATCCCCGCGCGTCTAAGCAGATCATTCAATTTATTACTGCCTTCTCCTGTCCAGGAATCAGTCCCTGTTGGTTTTAATGGCTGGCGCGCGTGTTACTGTTATTGCCCTGTCGTCATTGCTGGACTTTGTATCGCGAGACACTAAAGTACGTACTCAGCCGGCTGCCTTGCGTATCGCCGAAAACTGAAAACTCCTGTTTTTCCAGGGCGCGTATGGCCTTTATAACTTAACTTCTTCATTTGGCATTCTCGGCGTGTTCTTCGAACACTGGGTTGTGTTCGGTATCTAGCTCTGATATTTGTGAGCGTGGAGATGCGCATGCTAAGTGGAATAAATAAGCACTAAATCCTACACAAGCGGAGCGCCCTTGAGTCGGGTGGCGTCTAGAGTTCGAGATCCTAGCGGGAAATACCGCCAGTGGGCCAGGTACTCAATACTAGCCAGTGCTGTTTCGGCATTTAGGTCTTTTGCTAAGCTTACCCTCTCTACAATAGGCGAGATTGCGCCATAAGTCCTCATTAGCAGATCATTGAGGTGCAAACGAGCCTCCTGTTGCCTCGATTTATCCAACGCGCTCCACTGTGAGTACTTTCAGCTGACCCCCATACGCTACATGAACCCTAAACCGGACGTGACAGGGATCGCTTTGTGAGACTCGACCTAGGCTAGAGCTAAACTAGTATAGATTGATAGTATAGTCACGCAGCCCGCCTGTAGACTGCTGACTGTAACACTCGAGCGACTCGCCCATCAACATCCAGCCTTCTATTTTCTCCCCAACAAAAATAATTTCTCTTTTCTATGAATATCTCGACTGTCCCCTTCCCTTTTTTTGTTTTTTTTTTTTTTCAAAAAAGGTTTGGCATCATTTATAACCGTCTCACGTAGATGACCATGCCCCCCAAACCTGGCCGCCTTGCTTCCATTCTCCGTCCATCAGGCCTGATTTGGCTCTCTATTTGCCGTAAGTCTTTGTCACCCCCGCCACCAATTTCCAACTCTACTAATCATCCCTCCCCTACAGTGCACTGGGAAGCTTTGACACAAGCGGTTTGTCGAGACGGTCTTACAGCACTTGGCCGCCTACGGCAAATTCGAGATGCTGCTTCAGCAAAGTTGCTCAGTATAACCTGTAACCTAACCCACTCGCCATATCTTCCCTCACTCAACGCGTGTACAGAGTAGACTGACCATCATGCGCAGCTGGCAATTTCATTGCTTACGAGGACACAACCATTGTTCCCTCGCTCGTACAAGCCGCTGGCGGCGTCGTTCTTGAACTGGGCCCTGGGCCAGGCAATCAGATTCATCGTTATGATACTTCTCTTGTCAAACATGTCTATGGTGTTGAACCCAATCCCCACTTTAAAGACGACATAGATGCCAACTTGGAAAAGCATAGCCTGCGGGATAGGTATAAGCTTATAGTTTGTGGCATTGAAGATAGCGATGTCCTGAGAGAAGAGGGAATCACGTATGGGAGTTTGGATGCCGTGTTATGCATCCAGGTCCTGTGTGCTGTAAAGGATCCGAAGAACGTGATGAAGGAGGTGTGGAAGCTGCTCAAACCTGGAGGCAAGTTTATATTCTGGGAACACGGATGGAGCAGAAACCGCTTGACGACGGTAGCGCAAGGTATGTCTGTCTCTGCCAACCTTTCTTTTTTTTTTTTTTCCGGGTGGACGCTATAGATGCTTGTCTATAGTGGAGGGACCGACGAGCGGCGCAGACCGGCTAATATGAAGAAATCTTAGCTTACTGGAATCCTGCCTGGAGCACATTTGTCGGATGCCATTTGACCCGGAATGTGTTGGCGGACATTCTCAACAGTGGAGAGTGGGAAAATCCGCACGAAATCAGAGAACCCGAAGAACCGTTTAGTTTGCTGCCTAGGATTCAGGGTGTGCTTGTCAAAAAGAAGGCTTAATTAGACCCCGATTAGAGCAAATCTACTAACTCTCTGGAGGTCATATCGAGTTGAAAAATAAAAACGTGTTATGATGAATTACAATTCTTGAGACTCGGGCATAGCTGAAGACTCTGTTCAGTAGATAGGGTATACCGCCAATATGTAAGAAGACAAAGTAGAAACCTACTACAATATAGCAGAAGTAGCAGCTTAAGACAGTACAAAAGACAGCATTTCCTTTCCGGCTCACTGCATAGTAGCTATGTGGTAGCACTTAATACTTATGTTCCCAAATCAAAACTCAGATTATGCCAATTCATTCACCTCCAAGCCCCCTCCCTGTCCCACAACTATTCACTACCAAGCTGCAATGTCGCCAACCAAGTACCAAAGGTCTGTCCCTGCGTTATGCAACTGTTCGATGGCTTTGACGAGGTCATCAACGCTAACACCATTAGAAGTCTCTCCAAACACCCTTATCCCGGATGCAATAGATTTCGTTCAATCAAATTGTGCCACTAATTTTGACGGCTCAGAGCCTCAACGCTGCCGTGATGACTGATATCGACAAACACCGCCAACCAAACAAACAAAAGAGAGCATAGACCTCGCCGAGACCCTCACCCGACCCTCGACTCTCGCCAAACTTCATGTGGGTGACCCTCGCAGACCATCATCGACCCTCATTCTCATAAAATTCCATGAGTTTTCCACGCTTTACCTGATTTGTATGCATAAAAATGATGATCCATCCTAATATAATACTGTTTGTATTATTTGATCACTTGCGGGTAACCCGCGAGTGAGGGCGAGGTCTAAGAGAGCACCTAGTGCAGCCACACAACCCATGGATAAAACCCCTTTCTTCCTGTAGATAGATTCCTTTTTTTCTTTCCTCTCTAGATTCGATATTCTCGTCGGTGGCTACACTAGTTTAGATAGGAGCTCAGTTCGTTATTATTTATTATTCCGAGCCCGTGACAGAATAGGAGAATAAAAATAAGAAAATATAAGAGCCAAAATGACCATGTGCATATATACAACTTTGTTGAGCCAGGCTGGCAAAGAAGGGCACCCTCGCAGGTGCCATCCCGGATTCGAACCCGGGATGGTCTGTGGAAGGCTCCTGTTAAACCAACTCGACCAAAGCGCTATAATGGCACCATTTGCAATTCAATCTTTCCTACACCTCTTCCTTATAATGTTGTTTGGTTTAGGCAGAACTAAGTAGTAGTAGTAGTAGTGCTATTTAACGTCGGAAGTGGGACGTGCGCTAAAATCACGTGCCCACAGAGATCCCGGAACGGAATATACGACGGGCGAAGCGGACTCGCCTATCTAGTAGCTAAAACTAATTCTATCATACATGCTGGCAGAGGCTCCCTCATAAGAGCTTGCCTGAAATTCTTGAGCCGCGTAAGCGGTAATACACATTCTGTGGGGGAAGGGGATGAAGAAAAGGAGGGGGGTGAAGGAAGAGGGTGAAGATTTTTAAAGTGGGGGATTAGTGTGCAGGGCATATTGTGCAGTAAAAGTGAGACTTCTGCAGCCATTCATGGAGATCCCTTGTTCCTGACTTAGAGCGCAGAATCTCATCTACCTGCCGGCTTCCCCATGGCTGTGGGGATGCCTTGTGGCCTTTCTGGCAATAGTAGAAGTGATGGGGGGTCTTTGGGTGACCGCATGAGCACTCCAACTTGGCATCTTCATGCCCAAAGCGCTTGTGATATTGGGCGAAGTCTCCATGGCCTGACCGGGCAGCAAGGAGTCGACCGAGGGTGGTTCTGGGGAGGGATAGTTCATGGGGTTGTTTGTCCAGGTTGATGGAGAGGTCCTGATATCGTTGTGGAGCATTCTCAGTCCAGAAAGTTTGGAATTGACGCCAGAATTCCTCCTTCAAAGTCCGGCGAGCCCAAGCATATCTTGCAGGAGGGGGATTGGTCTGTGGGGTAGACCTGGCACCTCTTTTTGCTTGTTCATCCGCTTGCTCGTTCCCCGCAATACCAGTATGCCCAGGGATCCAGTGGACATGGATTTGCCCGGGTGGGATAGCCTGACATCGGGAGGGCCTGTTGGGCCAGGAGTTGATGGTTTCTTGTACAGCCTGGATGGTCTGTTGGCTAGAGCCTCTAGGATGGCCCTGCAACTGTCGTGCCACTTCCTGGTTATCAAGGAGGAGGTATAAGTTCTGTGTATAGGGGGCCTGGGCACTATTGATGGCTGCCTTTAGTCCTTCATATGCCGCAGTGGCCTCTGCGTCAAAGACTTCGTGTTTGGGGAGGCAGAGGTGGCCACTGGAGGATTCCTGCTTCCATGCTCCCCAATACCCGTACCAGCCAGCACCGGCTGAGGTATCTGAGTTATTCAAGCGGCTGCCATCTGTGAAGAGGAACATGGAGAGAGGAGGGCAAGTGTCAGCCCATTGCTGGAAGGCCTCACCTGCTCCATCTCGGGTAGCGCAGATATTTTGGGTGGTTCTGGGGTTCTCTGCTTGCCAAGGGGGGTGGACCAGGGGATCAGTCTGCTCTATCCCCTCCAGGCATGGCAGGTGATTGTGGATTAGACGTGTGTTTGAGGGGAAGGATCGTGTTCGGAATAGGCGCCTGAAGACTGGGTGGCGCTTGTCCAATCTGGAGGCACGCAGCCTGGCCGCAGCGCGCTTCTGGTTAAGGATGATCTCCATTGGGGGGATAGCGGTTTCCCGATGGAGAACTGCGATGGGGGTGGTGCAGTATACTGGGAGAGTACCTCGGAGAGCCTCTCTGAGCACCCGGTCCAGCCATGATAGGGCTGAGTCAACTCGATTTGATATGTATGTCTCATTCCGGGGCCTGTGTCGGCCTGGCCACCAGGCTTCAGCCCCATAGCAAAGGACTGGGATGACACAGGCAACTGTAGCATTCTGGAGCAGGAGGGCTTTAGCCCCTCTAACTGTGTTGGCTAGTGATTTGATCCCAGCTGCTGTTTGCCTAGCTTTTGCTGCAAGGGTCCTGCAGTGTTTGCCAAAGCTCATCCGTCGGTCAAACCAGATGCCTAACCACCGCGTTGCACCGCCGGGAGGGGGAGGTTTGATTATTTGAATGTCATGAGCGGTGTGTATGGAGCATGAGGGGTTAGAATGATTGGTTCCCCGTGAGAAGTGTTGTAGTTCAGTCTTTTTGAAATCAAAGGTAAGTCCTTCTCTAGCCCCCCATTGTCTGAGTTCTTCAGTGCAGTGCTGAAGTGTGATGCAGTTTTCCTCTAAGGAGGGACTGGCCACCAGCTGGCAGATGTCATCTGCATACCCAAAACGGCCGCGGCGGGTACGATTTGTCCCCTGTTTAAAGATGGGTTCGATGAAGAGCATGAAGAGAATAGGGGAGATTGGGGATCCCTGTGGTAACCCTGCTGGGATATCATGGGTTTTGCTGGTGTGTGATCCTAGGCGCAGGCTAGCTGTGCGGCCCTGGGTGAAGCTAGCCACCCACTGGATCACTTTGATAGGCCAGCCCTGCTCTTGGAGCCGTCTAATCAGTCGCCCTGGTAGAACAGCATCAAAGGCGCCTTGTACATCCAGTGTGAGCATGGAGGCCTTTAGCCCCCGTTAGGCAGAACTAATGGTGTCTGAGAGATCAATCCGTATAGGGAAAAGCATGTGACTGCCTAAGAGACATTTACCTGTCTAGCTTCGCACTTTTTGACTCTTCAACTCGATCTTTTGAGCAAAATGATCGAAGCTCATATTTGCCCTTGTCACCACTATCATCTTTTCCATGACCATCTATATGGTCCTAAGCATGTACGTGCAGCGTGCCTTACTCGATCAAAGCACTACTAACCAGCCTGTCAATTTACAAGTTGTCTGTTCATAACACCCACAAGAACAAGAACAAAACTCATGATGCAGCCCCGTGCGTAAGTTACTGAAGATCTAAATCTCCCTCAATTATCCCGCTTGAAGACGTCGAGTACTAACGGATTGTTTCCATTAAGCAGTCCCAAAACTGTGAGTACCTAACTCCCTCCCATCCGCTACCTATAGGTTCAACGGTTTTCGTTTCTCAGCCCAGTTTCAGCCCATGCTAAACATCCACGGCTCCGTCGTCGTCCAGGTTAACGAAGGCTCCCAGTCAGTTTCAAGCGTTAGACACACCCTGGAGATCTCACATATCAAATGGTGAAAACACAGGATGTACCTTAGAATAGGGTTTATTTGGGGGCTGGGGATACTGTCAGATGTGGGATATACGTAGCACAGCGAACAATGGGTTGATTAGTTTCTCAGTCGACGCGGTGATGCTATTATAATGTTTGATGAAATGTTTTCTGGTGTTATACTAGGGCTTCGAGTTTGAATCGAATGTCAATCGACACCTGTCTCAACGGTTTTCGTATCTTGCTTAGCTACATGTGAGCAGATGTCAAATAAATCCCTCTGCTATAATACACGCCTGACTACTTGTCTATCCCAGAGAGCAATGCTTTACCAACTTCGAAGCTAAAGATCTCTCAGAGCAGTCCCATGTTGTATCTAGTGATCTGCCTCTATTCCCCTTCCTGTGAACGAGAAGTAAAATATAGAAAGAATTGCTCGTCATTCAGAACGGTGGAGATACAAAACTGCCGGATTTCACTTCTGTGTGAGCCAGACAACAGCACTCCCACTGCCACGATCTATTTCCCGGTACCAACTTGAGTTCTTTTCAAAATGAGCCGGGAATCGCACCATTTGGCGGCGCAGTGAACTAACTAGTGGGCATGAAAGAGTAGTTGCGTAGTGGTTTTTGTTGCGGCTGTCGGAATAGTAAGTGATGTGCAGGTCCACGATCATGGTACTTCAGCTTCCAAGCTCTTCAGAGCGCCCCAGAAAGCAGAAGACTCGAGACGGAGAAATTAACTGATAAGTGGAGGTTCCAGTGCCGTGGCATAGGTCAACATGTTTTGGGAAGTTGTAGATGTCCGTTGTGACGACAAGGTGGCTGATGTGCCAAACTACCTTTATGGTAACCCAACTAATATCATTTGCACCACATGCCCTCCAGCGGATAAGATTGTCTTTTTGTATTTTGTTTATATCTTGCATTATACAACTTGGGGGTTATACGAACTAGTTAACAGAGTAGGATGTAGTCTGTATATCGAATCACAGTTGTTATCGTTGTTGAGGAATCTGTCTTCAGTAATGTTGTGCGCATCATAGGGTAATTTCGACGGTGATGTGTACTAAGAGTGGAACGCTTGTAGCTGTCAAGACCTTGATGGCTGCGTCGGCAGTCCCCTACTGCACAGAAAAATCGCCGAACTCTGAGCAACATGTCACCAGAAGTCCGCACCATGTTAGTCCCTATCTGAAGTAAGTGTGAAAGCATTTAACTTTAGTGAAGAATCAAGTGCTCGATTTTGTCTCGATGTTGTACTTCAATAGATGAAGCTTCCGGCAATATGCGTTGGTCGAGCGACACGAAACATACAGAAGCCTTAATTCTCTCAAGTATGGACAAGAAAAATTCCAAGAAATCCATATGTTGCTTTTCTGCTGGACCACTTACCATACTCAAAGCGAGCAAGTAATCTCTGACCCATAATTTGATTCAACTATTATAAGCCCGGTTTCTGGCTGAAACATATAGCTTTGTGTCCTTTTTCCCTCCATTTTGCCCTCTTTTTGCTAGGATGAGGGGTTATGGGGCGGCCGATTTGTTCATTCCCCTCGAAGCGGCCCAGTGATTCTCATAAATAAAGGCAAGAGTGTACGGATAGACCTCCCTTAGGAAATCAGCCTCTGCTGTGAAGGAGTTGTCAGTGATGCCCCAAACCGCTTAAAGTTGTACTTACTTGGGCTCTCAATAATCTGACGCAAAGGGGATGGTAATGGGGTGATTGCCTGTCTTTCTTGTCACAGCGTACGGCTAGTTGCTACCAGATAGTTGGCAGAGTTTGATCAGGTGGGATTAAAACAACACACCGTCGTTTTCATTCTAAAATAAGGATGCAAGGCTATCTGTTATCTAGTTAACATGGTGAGATTATGTGTGGTGAACATATCAGATCAGAGTAATGGCATTTCTCCTTGCCTTTAGCCCGAGAAAGGCGTTGTCAGCCACGCAGGGCATATTACGGGGGGCACTTCAAACAGGCGCTCATGATCAGGAATGTAGCATATATGTTCGTACTGGTAAAAGGCGTCGATGATTATTTCGCAATAAGCTCGCCTTTTTGCTAGTTGAAATGGCCAAACTTTGATGGGTAAAGTGCCACGGAAACCCGTATCATCTTTGTCCCTCTTAATGTGAATTGAGGGGCCTTGCTCTGATTATGGTCAATTTCTTTCTCCCGGTCTAACGCTGCACTTCCATAGAGAGTGCACAAAATGATATGTTGCTGAACAGCGCAAGAGACAGACCATGTGCACTCGCTAATTATTCGCTTCCAGGCTCTGACTCCTGTTTGATAGACAAATGTATGGACCCTTTTGCGTTATCACAGACTTGCTGGGTTAGATGTATTCGCTTAAATGTTGAAAGCCGAAGATCCTCGTCAAAAGTGACCGGTGTATGCTATTTTTGGCCCCAAGTCCGAACAATTCAGACGAAAAAGGAACAGGGTTCTTCATATCCGAGTTATTTGATATTTGTGTTTAGACGAAGCTATTGACAACGTTGTCTAAAGATTCACTGGGCGAATAACGTAAACTAGCGTATATATATGGAGAATCGCAATGTCGTAAACGCAGGTAGCGAAAAGTAGACGAGCGGCATCTAGAGTAAAAATGATAGTCCAGTCCTCAGCCTATTAGTACACGCTCCTGCGTCATAATGGACGTGTTTCGAGCCCGAGGCGAGGAGCTGGTAAGAAGCAGAGCCGGGCTCAATGTCCAATCACGCAGGCCAGATGTAGTCTGAATTGGCTATAAGTTGATGGTGGTCAATCGATGGACAGTAAAGAAAACAAGCAGGTTCCTCAGATGAGCGCTATAAAGAAGTGAATGATGCTACATAATGATGATAATCTACCTTTGAGAAATCTCAAGATCAAATTCATAAAACCGGATTAAAGTATGTAGTACGTAGCACATAAATACAAAATCAACCGCTAAAGACCACTAAGAAACAACCGCCAACTGCTCATTCACAGGCACAGTATCCCCCGACGCCAAAGGCAAAGAGCGGAAATTGGTTTCTGGTCGGAAAATCAAACAATGGGTTGATCCACCGTAGTGGAACATTCCAAGTTCGCTTCCCTTGCTCACAGTCTCGCCTTCTTTAACCTTGATTTCGCATGTTGATACCTCTGCCAGCCCGACTGCCAGGAAGGCTACTTGTCCGATTTTCGGGCTGTCAGAATCGATCAGTATTACTGCTCGTGTGGCCGTGGCCGTGACATCCGCGGGTTCGGGGTCGGAGTCTTGTCCTTGTCCGAAGAAGCTTGCTCCAGGTAACTTGGACAGAAAACTGCCGCCAGTGTTGATGCAGTTCTGGTCGTAGTATGTTCCCTCGATAATGTATGTCTTCGACACTCTTCCACTGACCGGTGCGTGCCAGCGGTGATAGCCCAGAATGCCGAGGGCGGCTTGGTATACGGTACCACCGACGAACGACTGCGCAAGTTGATCGTCTCCCAGCATCTTCGGCAGAGAATACTGCGTACCCTTGACATCAAATTTCTGCTCACCACCGACACCATGCGCGACCTTATACGGCCTCGACTCGCACGGGTTAATAATAACACTCGAATCATCCACCCCCGCAATAGGCCTCATACCCTCCCGCAACGACCTCGTGAAGAACGCATCCCAAGACCTAAATCCATAATGCACCTCCGCCGCGTCACAAACATAAACCTCATCAAAGCCATAATTCTTCCCGTTCACGTTCGCCGCTTCCGTGAGTGCCTTCAGTCCAGCCTCTCCGAACCACCCGGTCGCCGTGTCATTAAGTACAACCGTCGACTCAGGTGACTTCAGGAATTGTCCCCATGCTTTTAGAACCTTCTTTATCATCCCGTTCACAGCAGGGTTGAGGAACGCCGTGAGTCCACTCGACGCGCCAAGCGGCCAATCGAGGACCGCGTTGATCGGCATTCCCACTACCCCGACTCGGTTGTTCGCGTCGGTCCATGTCGGTGCGGTCGTGAGGAGCTTATTCAGTACTTGGAGAAAATGCTTGTAGTCTCGGATCGGAGGGGATTTGGGGGATTGTCTGGTGCTGAAGAGACTTTTGTTCGGGAGTTCCTTGAAGGTCGAGGTGAAGAGACCGTTTACGACGGAGTCGGACTCGATGAGCTCGCCGAATTCACGAAGGACGGGATGTAAGTCGCGGGGCTCGTTATCTGCGTCGGAAATGACATTTGCGAGCCATTCTTGTTGGACACTGGGGTCTGTGGGCATCCAGTCTCCGAGGCTGTTGGTTGTTAGAGTGCCTGCTCCAGTCGCAAATGTTGAACAGGGAGCACTTACCGGAGAAGTTCCTGCTTATCAACTGCTGTGCTCATTTTCTCGGATTGTACTAAGAATTGTTATGTTGATAGTTGTGCTTGATCTGAGACGAAATAGCGAGCTATTTACATCTAACTTCGGGGCTATGATGTAACCATGCATCATGGTACAGATCGGCTCATGCTGCGCGTCGTTAGGCAGTGCATTTGTTTCAGTACTCTCTATGGACTACGGAGTACAGATTTGCATGACTACCGTATCCACACTACATTGCACCTATTCTAGGCGCATTTGTATAGTCTTCGTGCATGCGGGGTTCTTCAGTGGTCAACCCGCGGAGGCATGACATCATGGCATACACATCTACCAGGGGTAAGGTACACTAAGCCTCATAATACATTTACAAGCGCTGCTTGTAAGCTGAGACCGAATTATAAGTGGTGGGTGGTTTCTCCGGGTGTGATTGCGGGGTACGCGCCATGGATCTAATGTATGCAAAGTAGAATAGATCTTGTTTAATATCTAGCACTCTTCTCACCCTTCTTGACACTGTCCTGGTCACTCTCATCTATCTCAGTCTCAGTCTCGGCATCAATCACCTTTGTATACCCCCTCTTCTCATCCCCGGTCCTCTTCCCACTCTCCAATTCCTTGTTCTTGTCCGTCCTCCTAACAACCTTCCTCGTCCTACAACACAAACCCACCCCCAGCACAAACGTCCCCAACCAAAGTACCATACAAACCAAACCAACCCAAATCCCCGCCCTCATCCTCCCCAAACTCCCCGTAGCATCCCGGTACTCTTCTTGAACATCCTCCTTAACATAAATATTCCCAAAAAGCCCCGTCTGCGCCATCCACAGCACAAACAGCACAAAGTCCCAAGTGCACCATCCGACCCAGGTGACAGTCGCAAAGCAGTGTACAATGCAGGTTATTGCGGACAGAGCGGCGACGACTTCGGCGTAGATCCATTCAGAACCGGCGGGGGTGGAGGTTTTGGTGGAGTGTGACAAGTCAATGCCGTAGAGGACGGCGATTATTATGGCGAGAGTGAATTGGAGGGTGTGGAGGGCGGCGCGGGTTATTAGGCCACAGGGGCCGGGGTTGTGCCAGTATTGGTCGATCTTGAGGTTGTTTTGAGGTGTTGATTTCATGGTTGAGACTTGTGGGATGTAATGATGTATAGATGCGTATCGCTCGAGGATGAAGATGGATGTAAACGCAGCAAATGTGAATTGTATATTCTTATCTGAATGATAGAAAGGACGGTCTTTAGCAAAATCGAAGAGGAGTCAACCCAGATTTAAAACAAGCCGGCCATCCAAAAATGGAAACCACCTATTTTCTGAGATTTGGACAGCACTAACCCTATGTGGTGTTTTTTATCGTACTCGTAACCAGAAATCCAATCACATCGAAGCGGGCGTTCCAGAAACGGAATGATAATCGGGATGCGGCATTAGGGCCGCTTGGAACCCACTCCAGTGCTTGGGGAAAAGGTCTACCAATGTTGAAACCTTCCATACTTGGTCCGTCCAGGCGTTATTCGAATAAGCGGCGCTAGAATAATAGGGATTCCACGGGGCTGATGAGGTTATTCCGTGGATATCTGCAGGAAAAATGTTCAAAATGGAATGTGGACCTTCAGTGTATTGGATTGTTTGTCCGGGTTTGAATTTCTCTTTCTTTCTATTTCCCCTTCCTTCCTTGGGGGATGACATCTCTCGTTTCTCAATTCTCCCATAACCTCATCTGGAAGGACTGATAATATACCACAGCGACTGAAATGGCAAACACATGCAATGCCAATCCCGTCGACAACAACTGGGACCCTCCTCCACCCTACGAGGCGATCTCTCCTGCAAATCTAGGCACAGCAAACTTGCCTGCCTCATACGTCCCGCCTTATCGCGCTGCACCTCTTCCGGAAGTCCTGACTACCAATGATGGACGCGTGGATGTCCGAGCTGGACAAAGGTTCAGCCGGAACGTGGAATGGCTGATGCGCCATAGCAGCACCAGACAACCCACAGACAAACACGAAACATTGTCATCCAAGTCGTCGGCAGCCGCGGCGACGTGCAACCCTTCATCACCCTCAGCGCAAAACTCCAAAAACACGGCCACCGCGTCCGACTAGCCACACACTCCACATTCGAACACTTTGTGGCAAACAATGGTCTCGAATTCTACCCCCTCGGCGGTGACCCCGCCGAACAAATGTCCTACATGGTCCGCAACCCGGGCCTCATTCCAAGCATGAAAAGCCTGCGGGCAGGCGACATCCAAAAGAAACGTGCCATCACCACACAGATCTTGCATGATTGCTGGCAGTCATGCATTAAACCTGATCCACGTTCTGGGGAACCGTTTGTAGCAGATGCTATTATCGCGAATCCACCTAGTTTCGCGCATGTGCACTGTGCGCAGGTGCTGGGTGTTCCTGTTCATCTTATGGTTGCGATGCCGTGGACGAGTACGAGGGAGTTTCCGCATCCGTTGGCGAATTTGAAGTATTCGGGGAATGATCCGAGTTTGGGGAACTTGGTTTCGTATCATTCCGTGGAGTTGATGACTTGGCAGGGGTATTTCACTTCCAATTCGCGAGAAATTCCGAGCTAACTCGTATGACTGCAGTCTAGCTGATTTGATCGACGGTTGGAGGAAAGACGCTCTAGAACTGGACCCTGTACCAGCTACAGAAGGGCCGAATCTTGCGGAGACACTGCAGGTGCCGTTCGCTTATTGCTGATCTCCGGCATTGGTTGCGAAGCCGCCGGATTGGGGTTCCCATATAGGTCAGTTCATCACATACGATCGTTTCGTTGCAGGCTCTGACGATTACAAGATGTATGCGGGTTCTTTTTCAGAGAACCGCCTGCCTACAAGCCACCAGCAGACCTTGTCGAATTCATCAATGCTGGTGATACACCAATTTACATCGGTTTTGGGAGCATCGTGGTCAAAGATCCGGAGAAAATGCTGTCTACTCTTCTACAAGCAGTTGAAATGACCGGCATACGAGCCATCATCTCCCGTGGATGGTCTAACTTCGAAGCCCCTGGGAATTCGAATACCTATGCCCTCGGAAACTGTTCCAGCATGTGGCTGCTGTAGTGCATCATGGCGGCGCTGGTACGACCACTTGTGGGTTGCTGTATGGGAAACCGACCACGATAGTCCCATTTTTTTGGAGAGTAGGTTTCCTCTTTATGATGGTATAATCATCCTAATGGCTGATCCTTAATAAATTCCAGTGAAGCATTCTGGGGAAGCATCGTAGCTTCCGCAGGCGTGGGCCCGAGCCCTATTCCACAGAAGTCTCTCACGGCAGAGAACCTGGTGGATGCAATTAAGTTCTGTCTAACTCCTTCTGCTATAACTGCGGCGCGGGGTCTGGCCAGAAAATGAATCGGGAGTCTGGAATTCGGGTTGCAGTCGACTCGTTCCACGCTCATCTCCCGCGGAACGAGATGCAATGTGATATACTTCCGGACCAGCCTGCTGTCTGGAGGATCAAACGGGGGAAGACAATAGTACGATTGCGAGAACTGGCAGCTTGTGCTTTAGTAAGCGAAGGACGTCTTCAGAGAAAGCATTTAAAACGGTGAGCATGCTATGACACCATGGTACAGCAAGACGGAGAGATTAACAGAGGTAGTCTCGAAACAAAGCCCATCGTAATCGATATCCGACGATGGGACCCTTTTACGGCCATCTCATCAGCCTCACTGTCAACAATGAGCGGCATGGCCGATGCCACAGCAGGCATAATTCTCGACCCATACCGCGAATACAAACATCACCGATCAATATCAAACCCAGAAGACACACCCACCACAGACCCCCAAACCGGCAATCCAAATCACACCCGCCAAATGCTGCTCCTCTCAGTCACCAGCCTAGGCAAATTCCTTGGCCGTGCCTCCCGTGGCGCCCTCCTCGACCTCCCCCTCGCCGCAACAGAAGGCATGCGGTCCCTCCCGCGCCTCGATGGCGACCCTTTACGCAACCAGAACCCCATAACATCCTTCGAAACTGGCGCGGCAGTCGCTTGGTCGACATTCACGCACGGCATCTACGAAGGCGTTACATATATTTGTACATACGTACCGTTCGAAGAGAGAGCAGGGTGCGCTAGGCGTTGCGAAGGGGTTGACGAAGGAGCTTGTTAGCTTGACGGTGAAGACTGGGAGTGCGACGATGGAGTTGATTGCGTATCCGAGTCAGGGGGGTTATCGGAGGCTAAGGAGTGGTTTTAAGAAGAGGATTGGGGAGAGGATTGGGGAGAGTAGGTGGGTTGAGGGAGAAGCACTTCTTGGGGGAGGGAAGTATGCGATGCAGAGAGGGCTTGTGTTCGAGGGAGATATAGAGTAGTAACCAATAACTCACCCATCATTCACATCATTCCATATTGTGACTAGTACAACATTTATTTATTCCAACCTAGATCTATGTGTTGTGGATAGAAACGACCGCACTATATGTGAGACCAAAGCCAATCGTTAAAACACCACAGAAAGGCAGAGAAAGACCATGGAAACCTAGTAAAGCCCTCCCCCCCTCCCCTGAGCATCGGCTCTCCCCGTCAAAAGCTATATATCACCCATGCTTGTCTCGCTGCGCCCTCGTAAAAACACAAAAACATACCAACCCTCAATTGGACAAGAATTGTGGAGAAAATCGAGACTTCTATTTTTGCCTCCCACGGGTAACCTGCAGACCCACACCCCAATCGAGTATAAAAGAAAACGAGTACGACCACGAAGTACGAGAGTTCCTTCAACACTCCAGACAATGATGAGGCTTTTGAAATCACGGCGCACACATCAGAAATCGCGCTCGGGTTGCAGTAATTGTAAGCGGAGGCGTATTAAGGTGAGTGGCGTCCTCCTTTTCCTTGCTCGCATATTTCATGCATTGATAGCCCACTTTATCTCAGCGTTTCTTTCATGTTCCTTGCACTAGTTTGTTTGTTGCTACTCAAGATCATAAAACATGCTGGATACTATACTTTCGCTATTCTGCTTCCCCCAGCGCAGGATTCGTCTTCCATCTGTGACCGACACTGACTACTGCCAGTGCGATGAGAAAAAGCCCATCTGCACAAATTGCGCCGACCATGAGGTTGAATGTACCTTTTCTGCACGTGGAAGCTCCGAACTATCTTCTGCTGCATCTAGTTCTCTACCACCTAGCGAGCGGCGCCCCCGAGAAAAGAAATACCGCTTCCGAACATCTCAATATACAACGGAGATCTCGAAGCGAACGGCCCAATCACGACCTTTCAAGATCACAGAAGTACAGCATAAAGATGTCGCTACAGAATCTAGTATGGACTTTATCTCAATGCCTGATCTTCAACTTTTCCATCACTTCCTCGTCTCCACAATACCCACCGTAGTTGATGACGAGCATGGACGCGCTGTCTGGCAGAATCATGTCGCGCAATGGGCTTTTGAGTTTCCGTCAATCTTACATCTTATCCTCGCTCTCTCTTCGCTGCACATGGGCCACGAGAAACCGGCCTTGCGGGACCAATACCTTCAACAAGCCAACGACCACTTCACATTCGGAGTCCAGTCCGTCACAGCAGTGCTCTCCGAACTTAATGCAGACACATGTCAAAAGGTCTACATATCCGCAGTGATGATCTGCTTCGCATACTTTGGCTGAGGACCGCAGCCAGGGGAGTATCTTGTCTTCAGCGACAATGGTCCCGCGGAATGGCTGGTGCTCATGCACGGCGTGAAGTTGATTCTGGAGTCGCATCATTCCAAGGTGTTTAGCGGGATCTTAGAGCCTAGGCCAAGCTCGGACTCCACTTTCGTAGACCCATTAATGCAAAACGAGTTGCAAGAAGATATCGAGCAAGTCCAAGGACTTCACCGCCTCGTCGATCTACAGCATTCTTGGGACGCGGAAGACCGCGTTATGTACGTATCTGCTATTGACAACCTAGCATCCACTTTGGAAGAAGTATACGAGAAACGCTCTCTCCATAAACCAGCAGTGGGTTTGATGCACATCCTAATAGGATGGTTGTATCGACTTCCTCGGGACTTCGTGGCACAGTTGGAACGGAAGAATCCGTTGGCGCTGGTGATTCTTGCACAATGGGTCGGCCTGTTGGAGTATATGGAGTCTGTGTGGTTTATGAAGGGGTGGGGGAAGCACGTGCTGAATGGGGTTTGTGCGTTCTTGCCGGCGGATTTGTGGGGGTGGATTAAGTGGCCGATGGAGCGTGTACAGGTGGAATAATGCTGCCATCAGATCGCTTATTGGGTGGGAATTGGCCTTGTATAACTATAGAGACAATCAATTGCGTGACGTTGAGACATAACTTGGTCAGCAGGCACCCATCTTTGAGTCTCCAACTTATCACACCTCATCTATTTCTTTCCTCCCCATCAATCTACTGCAAACGCGTTCTTCTACACCACTTAGAGTCACTATGTGATTCACAATTTACAGCGCAAGGCATACATCGTGCCATCAGTTCACATCCACCACCACCCCCGACGAAGCATCCAGCATCCTATCATCCGAGAAAGAACACCTGCTATCTGATTCCCGCGAAGTCACAGGAGAAGACTCCACCCTAGCTGCCTCCTGGGCATGCCTCCAAGTATGTGACAATAAAAACTCTGTCAAATTGTGAACTCTGCTAAACCAAGAATGGCTAATCCAACTTGGCGATATTTCTAGATGCTTATGCTTGTGTTCTGTGTTGAAAAGGCTGCCGTACACTAAGCAGGCTTTGCGTCTCAGAAGATAGAGGAGAGCTTGCTCTGCGGTTTATTTGGCTCTACCTTACCTATCCCTTTTCATGGATTTTCTGATATACATACACTGTGTTATGCGTGTGCGATAAACGATTGCCAGCTGAAGTAGGCGGATACCAGAATGGATCCGACTCCACGTCTGTGGCCAAGCTTTCAAATTCCTCTTAGTTGGATTGTTTTATTCTCTGCTTCTGGGGACTTGTGTCGCAGTACTTATAGCTTTGGTAATAATTATCTCCTTAACTTAATACACCCGATTCGTATGGCAACCGTGATGACTCTTTTCTTATTTGCTGGGATGGCCAATCTTATGACTGGTTTATTTCGTTTGATTATACGTAACTTTATCAATCTATTTTCGTCTTGAACTCTTATATCAGCCGTACAAGAGCGTTATTTCATTTCATTTTAAATAGAAAGCCTCAGGCACCTTCTTTTAGAAAAAAAAAAAAAACATATGGGCAACTCAAGGGGTATAGTTTTCATCGGAGACGGGCTATAGGTCAACGGAGAGCGCTTGCGTCTAGAAGCATATGAGGCCCAGACTCGACTCCCAGTTTTTGGTTATCTTCTCCTTCTTAATCTTAGTATTTTTTTTTCTCTGTTCCTAAGGGTATATACATGTGCTGTTTACTGTTGTTGCCTATCTATAAGCGGCAATTGGCCGCGCCTGGCAAAAACCAAACTCCAAGCATGAATCTCCATATAGGCTCCTCAGGATAAATTGACTGCAAGACAATTCAATTCAGAATCTACAATGAACAGTCATATCGTACAGTACACCAAGTAGTGATTCGAGCGGACAGACCCATGTGGTGCAGCGTAGTGGGACCGGATCGGAAGCTAGACACTAGCGCCCGCTGCCAAAAGCTTGTTTCATTTATGTTTGCCGACAATACACCACCGGGAAAAAGCCGTAGAACTTCAAAAGCGTACCTATACCAAAACTGTCCAAACTAAAAAAAGGCATAATGAAGCGAAACTTGGCTAAAGCGTGCTATTCCTCCCAGAATTACTGGAATCCATCTTGATCCTTCTTGACATGCACACGCTATTCGTGCCGCAGCG
This sequence comes from Aspergillus pseudoglaucus, assembly GCA_039880875.1. NCBI lineage: Eukaryota > Fungi > Ascomycota > Eurotiomycetes > Eurotiales > Aspergillaceae > Aspergillus > Aspergillus pseudoglaucus. The sequence goes on along the minus strand of JBDODC010000052.1, from coordinate 94,216 downwards.
TTTTTGTTGCGTGTGGTATAGAGTAATACCAAGGTCAAAAGCACTACAGCAAGTGCTATTCTTTTACGCCATCAATCTTGCCAATATCCTATATCATCAATGGACTCGAAATCTTTTCTCGAGCAGAAAATATGGCCGCGGTTTATAGATCCGGACTGGAGAGTCAAAGACGCTCGACACCTCGAATCCTTCAATCGCCCGTCTGCTAGCTGGCGATGAATGCTCTTTTACAACCATCATCGTCCGTCATCGGAATTATAGAGCCCCGCACATTGTAGCCCCAGGATGAAACATGGCATTATGAACAACTACTAATCAAATCAAACAATGACCATCTCCGCATGGAGACACTTTACGAACCGATAAAGGATCTCATGATAATTCCTGCTTAAACCACATAACTGTTCTGCGGCCGACATACCCGAAGGTGAGCGGAAAGGTATTCATCCAGTGATTGTACTATTGTGTTGCTACGCAGGAGTGTGTATCCTTTTGACAGTAGCGCGTATCGGTGTTCTTGCGTGTTCTTTTTGCTCTTTTTCCAGTGCTTTTAACAACAGAACATATCGGCGTTCTCCCATGTTTGTTTTGGTAGTTTTTGGATCCTTTTGGCAAATATTCATTTTATATCGGCGCTCTGGCGTGTTTCTTCTGCGTGTGCTCTCAGTCTTCCTGACAACTGCGCCTTAGCATTGTGTTTTTCCGGCGTTCTTCGACATGGAACCAAAGATAGAGAATTGAGGTAGTTCTTCAAAGCATTGATTACAATCTCGTCCATATTGCAGAAAGTAACGGCAGAAGTCTTGAAGTAGGTTGGGGGACTTAACACTCGGGCTGGCAAGTTGGAGAAGAGATTGACTACCGAGGAACACAAGGAGCTGGATAGTTATGAAAAAAAGCACCATACTTTAGGAAATCGTCAAAAGTCCAAATCCTTAAAAATGGCAGCACATAAGCTCAAGTTTGAACATTTGGAAGAATCTTTTGATTTCAAGGAGATTGGGCTTGGCGACCCAGAATGGGATTTGCAAAAGTTTTTGATTCCATTCACCACAACTAGGTTTGTAGTATAACCATTCGATATTGATATTCTTTAACTCCAGTCAGACTGCCTGCTCGGTGGATTTCGGGAAGTAGTGGAAGAGAGCCCTAAGAACGAGCCCGAGTGACTACCATACTTCTGTTTGCGATTGGTAACTAGCAGCACTATAATCGAGACTCAATTACATCAATGCGCTCGGAGTATTCCGCACACATGAAAGTCGAATATTGACTCAACATGACTATCCGATACCAGGGCAAACTCCGATCGCTAAGAGGAAGTATGGATTATGCATTGTGGTACGGAAAGCCGTACGGCATGGAGGCAAAATTCCTGATGGTGGAAACGATGCCAAGCGGTTTCACACAGTTGCTACTGTAAATGCGCATGTCTCCGTTTGGGTTCTGGACACTTTCCAGAGACCGGCTAACAACACATCCAGGCATTATTAATGAAACGCGGCATCGTATTATGCAAGATGCAAAGTTGCATGATGCTGTCACGGAGAGCTACTTATAGTACTTTATCAGAAATTCAGACTCAACAATGATTCAAGAGTAGGCAGCCTTAGAAGAAGTCAGCTCAAGGCTCTATCTAACATTTTACAGTGGTCATGGACCATCATGACACGGTCGCAACATGAATACAATATACTATACTGGCATACTTAAAGATCATTACAAATTATGCTGCTAGCCGCGGGGTCCAGGCGTATTGGACGATGGGTACATGGAGATGAAGGGGACGGAGGTGGAGGGCGAGGAAATGGATTCTGTTGATTCCGACTATACAAGATGTGAATCAAAAGAAGAGTGAAGTGGCGGCCGGCTTGAATTAGCGGATGAATTCGCTATTATTAACTGTACTTTCCCATTTATATTAGTGTATACCATTGAAGATACTGTCATTCCGAGAGAGGTCGATGCATTTCCTCTTTAGCCGAACATGAAACATTGCTTATTCAATTCGACAAAGTATTTATTAGATCTGTGTTGCAATCATATCCTTTTCTAAAATCAAGATCGAAGAACTTTTCCAGAACCCCTTGTAAATCCCTCGCTTGTTGGGCGGTGCCTGCGCTGTGCCGTGGTTGGTTCTCCACATACTCTTGGGCCCGGCATCTGGATCTTAGCCTAAGTCTTCCTTTTCTATCCTTCGGGATATGGGATTTTGTATAATTCAATCTGGTGATGTTTGGTGTTGGTTAAAGATGAAACATCGACATAGAGAAGAATACTGATCGAAATGCAATCAAGGTACCAGGAATGGATATGAAAGGGACGGGGATCCTACTAACATCTGTTTTCCATCACAGTAATCCTCTCGTTCGTACCATCAGCTCCTATCCAGTATCTCTTACAATCACAAGAACCACCTTCATTCACCATGAAAACCATTGCCCTCCTCTCCTTCCTTCCCATGCTAGCAACCGCCAACATCGGCCTCGACTGGTCCATCGCCAATGTCTCAACCACCGGCCTCAGACATAACTTTCCCCATGGCCATGCCTCGCGCCAAGCACGGGAATGTGCTATACTTCGCGCAACAGTTCGGCTACACCGGTCTCCAGCCGCGATCTGACACCGGGGACGGGACTGGTATCGTACACGCTGTGTTCTCGAGCTTCGTTGCTAGAACGATGACCGCAGATCCCAGGCACTGCAGGGATGGCGCCGATGGTGGTCCGGGTATTAGTTGTGCCGTTGATGTCCCCGCGCCGTATTCGAGGCCATATAACCTTGTCATCAAGAATACCCACAATACCACCTGGACTGGAACCCTTGTCGACGCGGTCGCCGGCAACGCGAAGCATATCGGAACGTACACGCTTCCCGCAGGCACCAGCGGGATTCCATCCTCTCATCTGGGCCGTGTCGAGTATTTCCTGCTTAACTCAGAGACGGGAGGCGGATGTAGCAATATTCCCAAGGCAGATGCGACGTTCTGGGCGCCATGGACGAATAGTTCGGGTTTGGGTGTTGGGGAGCTGGGAAAGCCCTATCCGTATGGGGATTGTGCGGAGGAGGGGGGCTTTCAGACGAGTCGGGTCGGGGGTTAAGGGTATATGGCTAGGATTGGATCTGCTTTTATCTTGATCCGGGGTTGGGGTTCGTATTAGATCGTATTTTAGCCGGGCACGGCAAATAGATCGACTCAAAACCAGTGCAGAGGTATCCGTACAAGGCGGATTTCCGGTGTCTATCCCGCGTGTCCCGAATACCTCTGTATATAGATAGACCCAGCCAAGGATAGACAAGCCAGGCCACCAGTCAATCACAATTGTTCACTCACAAAATAATACTCGTACCGTAGCAGACCTCCGGCTCTTGTACGGGCACAGCCGCCCGATCAGAGCCTAAAACAACCTAGCACCGCCTTGGTCTATACTGTCGGATAAAGGGTCACCACAAATGATGGGCTGGCGGGGAATGGGGCAACCAATGGGTTACTAGGACATAGGGCCTACGAAGGAATTAGTTTCCAGGGTCATACGGCCACATATACATGTAGTATTTGTGCTCCATCTGCAGGGTAGGTTGTTGGCAGTTCCAAACGGGGTGTCGCTGCAGAGCCTCGTATTCAGGGTGATCTTTACTGAATTTTGGTTAGGTTGGGGGCGGGTTTGAAGATGGTAGGCGCTTATTTTTTTTTTTTTCTTGGGCCTCGTTTTCTTTTTTGTTTTCCTTGCGTTCTGTCTCGTATGTGATATCCTCGGATGCTGTACAGTGTGTATATACCACGCCATATATATTGAATGAACATTCACCGGCGAAACCAAAGATAACGGAAATTGATTGATAAACTCATAAAATGAAGGAATCGCCGCTTCTCCGACCCCTCATTTTCGTCCTTGTCACCCTCCTAATATCAACAGTTTCCGCCCAAACCTGCTACTTCGTCAACGGAAACGTCGCGACAGACGACGTTCCCTGCAATACCACTGCATCTGTCTCAATCTGCTGTAGCAAGAACGATATTTGCCTGTCTAACGGCCTCTGCTATGTGCAAGGTACTGGCGGCCCATCTTTTTCGAGAGGGAGTTGTACAAATAAAGATTGGCCCGGAGTCTGTGCTAACGCGAAGCCATGTCGTATGTTATCATTTCCCATTAGACAGACTCTGTGATGAGATTCTAATAAGAGAAAAGAGAGCCATACTCCGCAGACAGGTTATAGAGTCGTGAACGCTCTCGAAAACCAGTACTGTTGCGGGAGTGTCACTAGCATCGATAGCAGCAATATCAACTGTGCAGAGGATCGTGCATTCTACGTCGCTCCCGGGAACATTATCCCCGGTGTTGCGGCATTAAATGCATCAAATAGTGGTAATAGCGCCGATAGAAGCGCCGATAATAGCACCGACAGCGATAGCAGCGGAACCTCGGACGATAAATCAGCTCGCCTCGCAATCGGTCTCGGTCTCGGTATACCACTTGGTATTATCGCCGGCTCTGCGCTGATCTGGGGAGCTTGGGAGAGGAGACAACGCGCTGTTTCAGTGAAGGAGATGCAGGGTTTGAAAGCGGGTGCTGCTGCCGCTACGGCTGGTGGCGGGGCGGAGATGGCCATGGGTGGGATGGTTCATCAATATGGATATGGACATGGTGTTGCGCCAGCACAGGTGCCACAACTACACTTTGCACATCCGGTGGAGTTAGAACATACCAGTTCATTGCCGACGGAGCTGGATTCGAGGACTGCGAGGGAACATAAGAATACATGATTGAGTAGTGGCTGCATATATATTCACGTTGGTATTATGTGAATGTACGCATTAATCATATGTCAATAAAAATTCTCCTGTTCATCGATATCGTGTATATTATGGTTTCTCTATTTATGGAAACCTAGATTCTTCGAGATGCGAGACTGTGCTCTGCCACCATTTTGTTGAGGATCTCCAAAGCCCTGCCAATAGGCGCGAGCTCGCGACAGCCGTGTGCAATAGAACAGACGCATTTTGATAAATTCTCAAGGCGCTCCGTATCTTCCACAGTAGTAGGATCGTCCATCGAATGCAAAGCATGAGAATAAAGTAGCGCAGTAGCAATATCAATCCGACAGTATACCAGTACCATCGATAAGCCCTCCGGATAAGGGAACATGTGGCATAATTCGATAGACAGTTCAATCACGCGACGCGATGCTTCAAGTACGAGTGTGGATGAGAATCGCGATGTTTCTACCGGAGAGCTGGTCAAATGTGGCCCGATAATGCCTACTTTCCGGAGCATAAAAATAATAAAGGTGTAGCCGGTAATAACAACGTCGATTTTAGTAAAATCGTCACCTTTGTTGATAGAGGGTGCGATGAGCCAGTCTCCCTGGAGCTCGTTAGATCATGCTATTTTGCAGCTGAAACAGTAGAGTAACTTACAGCCTGCCATTCAAGCAACAAGGTTTTGATTTCATGGCTTAGATCTTCGGCGTAGCGTTGTAGCTCATCAACCTCCATGCCATTTTGAGTGTCTAGCAGCGCAAAGAAGTGCATTACAATCAATGTAATCCTCGAATGAATAATAAATGCCGTTGCATGTATAACACCCGGTGGAGGTTGTGAACTGTTGAGCCAAGGCAGGTTAACCTTCCATGTATCTGCTGTGATTACAGGCGGTTTGTTCAAAACCAGGCGAACAATAATATCAATTTGAATTAATTGCCAGAATCCTTGTCGGTCTTCATCGGACCGTGCTTAATCTCCGAATCCGGCGTAGTCGCCACCGTCGAGATTGTGCAGGTTCAAAGCTCGCGCGAAATCACACGTGTGCTGGTGCATTTGTCAGACCAAGTCATCATCAGAGCATAGTAATGCAATCTGTGCCTGAACTCGCGAAAAAACTCTGTCAGCATGGAGACAGCAATCAAGGAAGTATTACTAACCATAAACAAGGCTGCGACAAACTCCATCGTAGAGCCCTGCACCTCTCGCTGCCAGTGTGGAAGTGTTCGTAGGCACGCCAAATAGCATGAGGTGGCATAGTGGGAGACTTGGCTTGCATGTAGATTATTTGCATTAAACACACACCCCATGTAGAGAATTGCAAAATAGAGTATGAGCACAACAGGATCCAAATGAACGTGCGGCAAATCAATAATTTCGGGTATCATCTCTATCAATTGTCTGCTGACAAGACTTCGGAAAAGTTCATTCGAATTACGAGCAAAATAGTCTGTTTATTGACTTAGCAGGTGAGGGCACAGTATCATGGTTGAGAGAACTTGCTGTGGAGCCATTGCTTTGCCAAGTCAGTGGGGATGTGAATCGTTCCCGTTATGACTTGTCTCGAATAGAACTGTAATTTGAACCTTCGCATCTGATCGATGGCATCTTCGAGGATTTTTGAGGGGTCAGCTCGGGTTACCGACGAGATTGATACAGGGGAGTTGTCTGAGTCAATATGGCTCGACGGGGTAGCAGAAGCTGCGGAGGCACTCAGGGCTGTAGGCTCAGGTACACCGTGGAAATAATTGCCGGTCCTTTGCTCTTCCAAGCGCTGCAGTCGTCCTAGGATGGTACTTAGGAGAGTGTTGTTCCCGGAACTGTGGGGTAGACTAGCTCCACAAGATCAGGATCAGTAAATTATAATGTGCTTGGCCTATTTTATAGTCACTGCTCCAAGGACGCTTACCCTCCGCGCTTTCCACGCGTGGTTTGTAAACCCTTCTCGAAGACGCATGCCAGCAGAATTTGGACCGCCCAGCTATGGGCCGAATTCCAGCAGAAACGCAATCTCCGTACACTATCAGCGACGTGTACCAGGTATCAACGTCTAAGCACAACTAACTACCATGCGTCTTTGAAATACTGACGAGCAATATCATGCACTAGACGGTCCAAGTGCTTAAACCAAGTTCTGAACCGCATACCAGGTAGCTTCTCAATCAGAATGTAGGCAATAGGTCCGCCAGGAACCATGCCTCGACTGTCCTGTTTCTCTTGCTTTATCTGAATAAGTCTAGGAATGGATGCACAATTCATCCAAGCCAGCATATATTGAGCCGCAAGAAATTTCAGTTCATGTCGGTCTAGTTCGTTAACGGCCTGACGTGCTCATTCGGCCTTTATCGCGATTCAGAGCCTACGTAAGGTACTCTGCAGCGGCCACCACAATGAATTAGTATCAGTTATAGAATATGGGGAGATCTTAGCATATTGCATGATGGTTTTCATTATGTTTTACTCGTTCTCATTTTCGCATAGAAACGTTCCGTACGCGCCACCTGAAGAGCCCTGGAAAGTCCTGAAATAGTAAGTGCCAAGCTGGCTGTTCTTGTCGCTCAGTTCTTTAGGAAGCTTCTAGCTTACTTGTGGGGAGAGGGTGATGATTCTCCCAATCCAGCTGTCATCAAGTAGCTCTGTCCTCCATGTTGGGCCGTAGAGAAAACGACAGTAATGAAGACGCAGATATCTTTGTGGATAGAGGTAGGCTTGATGATGAAAAGATTCAGACGCCCTTGAATATCCGGTGCTCTGAGATGTCATAACTTCAACCTTTCGATGGGTAAGGTAGAAGTTGGAACGCGAGATCGAAAGAACAATTGGTTGCCGCTCACCGGGGCCCTAATGCATATTCTTGAAACCTTAGCACTGTACGGAGTGCCTGAAGTGCTTGAAAGGCTGTTGGTGGTGGATGGATTGTGATACCATCCTCTTCATCCCCTTGATCCTCTTCAACAGGGAAGTTCGTAGTATCTTGTGTATGAAGTGCAATAATAGAATCAAGATCAAAAGGCTCCCCCACATCAACTATATTCTCCTCCACAGGATCAAGGAAGTTTTCCAGTGATATTGCTTCATGAATATGGCCTGTTCGCTGGACTTCACGGTATAGAGTTGACAAATCTGGAGTAGGCTCACTTGGTAGATTTGGAAGCTGTGGCTGAATAACTGTACTTTTTCGAAAGCACTTATAGATTGTAGTTTTGTCACTTCATGCTTCCAAGCAGAAAGAATCCAGTGGACAGCATCATTTAATGTGATGGTTGATAGTGGATCAAGTTGCGTCTCATATTGCTCAATCATATAGTGCAACCATCTGCGCTTGTAATACACTTTCATGTTTTGGAGAATTCCTTGATGAAGTGGTTGATAAATGCTCGTAGATGTGACGGCTCGGAACCTCAACATCGCCCTAGTGGCCGATATCGACAAACGCTGCTATGCAGGCAAACGAAGGAAGCACCAAGCGCAGCCACACAACCTACACATAAAACCCCTTTCCGTCCTGTAGATAGATCCCTCTTCTTCTTTCCCTCCAGATTCGATATTCTCGTCGATGGCTACAATAGCTTAGATAGGAACATCGATTCATTATTATCTTCTATTCCGAGCCCGTGACAGTAGAGTTTGAAGGCAACCATTGGACCCTAATGTTGGTTGGTGGTGGCACTAATTCAACACCACCCAGATGAGCTGGGAAGTTGTCCATTAAGAGAAGGACTGAACGCTGGCATCCAATATGAGCATAGAAAGCAAGAAGCCAATCTTTCATAATAAGAGATGTCATCCAAGACTTCTTGTTTGATGTCCAGACACCGCCAAGGGCTTGAATATTCAATCCACGTAGAGACCGAGGCACCTTTGATTTGCCAATGATCCATAAAGGAAGGCGATCTGCTCCTGTGCAATTGACACAGGCAACAAGTGTGATCCTTGTCTTATCTTTCTTAATACCAGGCAGGTTATTGCTTGAAAGTCCAGTTGAGGGTGCTCTCCTCCAAAACAGTCCTGTCTCATCCATATTATAGACATCCTCTTCGTTATATTCCCCACATAAAGTTCGAATATTCTTCATTTCTTCAGCAGCTGAAAGAGGTGTGGATGAAGCTTCACCGTGATGAGTCCTTTTTTTGTATATGATGACGCTTTTTGAAGTTGGCAAGCCAGCCCACACTAAACTCTGGGGTTGGCAGATGCTGATATTGAGGAATTTGAGGCCAGATTTGTCGTACTTTCTCAACCAGTATCTGGCTGTTCAAGAAACCACCTTGTTGACTAATGGATCGCTCCCAATCAGAGAGTATACTCTCAAGAATCGGCCAGTTTGCAGATCATTGACGGAATAAAGAGGTAGAAGATAGATTCTCGTCATCCGGATACTTGTATTTCGCAGAAAGGATCTCACTAACAGTAGACTGGCTAAGATGGTGTTTATATTGCCTTTCAAACCATAAGCTGCAATCTGCCTGACGGGGCTTTGGATACTGGGATTGAAACCAGCGCCTCAGAGCTTTTCTCTGGTCATTTGAAATAGACTGATAAGGCATTTTTGACTCCTTCAAGATCAGGAAGCAGAGTGGGCGGTTTATTTGATAATTCGATTATTCCAAGAATTCAGGCGATAATCGAAAATATCGAAATTTGTGTGGTTTTGTATGGGAAAATAATTATTCCAGCCGATTTCTATCGAATTATCCAGATATCGATTTATAGAGTATCGAATTAAAGAGACTTGACTGTACAACAAATGGACGTTGAAGTGGCAAGTGAAAGCGGGGTCAAAAACTACCCCGCCTACCAAACAAAGTATTAGACCACTCTGGAAGATATCCCATGGTGTGCTTTGTTTGGAGTATCATAATCTTTCATAACCTCTCATCAGCCTCATCCAGCAGACAGTATGGCCTCAGCAAAGCCTCCGTTCACTCTTGAATCAGCCACACTCAAGGTCAAGGCCGCTCAAAACCTCTGGAATACCCGGTTCGTTCGTTCATTTCCCGTCATACTTGATCAATCTAACAAATCACAAGGAACCCAATTGACGTTTCCAAGTCGTATACTACAGATTGTATTTGGCGCAATCGCGCCTCCTTTTTCTCTGGCACGGAAGCCATCCAGACATTTCTTACGGCCAAGTGGAAAAAAGAGAAATCTTACCGCCTACGCAAAGAACTATTCGCTTTTACTGAAAATCGCATCGCCGTGCAATTCTGGTATGAATACCAAGATGCCGAAGACGGTTACAAGTGGAAACGCTGCTACGGATTGGAAGATTGGACTTTCGACCAAGATGGCAAAATGGAAAAAAGGATGATGGCTGGAAATGATTTACTTCTAGGCCCAAATGGAGACGGCTCGGGACGCTGGTTTGTGGATGGAGTCGATGTCAATGAGGTAAAAATCGGCGAGGAACATTGGTGAATACCATTTATACGGAGTACGATAGTCCAGAATATACGTACCTACCTTTTGTTCCATGTTGGTGATATCCTCGGATTCCTCGGATTCCTATTCTATGCCGCAGCCCAATTAGGAAAGGTTATGGAATTGAAGCGCAAGATACTCGGCAGCAGGATTTATCGCACAACGGCCTCTTCGATCTATCCGATGAACCTATCAAAGGTTATTTGGGAGCTACCAGCAACGGGCGGCACTTATTGGCCCCATTCTCGGGCCGTGGCGCCCGAGCTCACATGCTACTGAGAACACTGACCAATTGAAAAAACCCGGAACTTCGTGCATCTCACTGTGCTGAAAGAAGAGCATATAACAGCCGAGATTAGCTGGTGGTCACTCACCCAACTACTAACCGGCCGGCGTGCGGCTTGTGTGCGGTCAGTGGTCGGCTGGGAATCCGCGACATTGCGGATTTTGCGGACCCGCTGTGCCGCTCTAGCACTGAGCTCATACAATGGGGAGCTAGCAAAAGGGCTTACCTTTAACTTCGATGAAGCTGAACTGTAACACTTCACACGTAAAATGGGAGGAAGTGCGAGCTGAGTGTGCTCTGGCTGGAGTTGATCTGCGAGTGGTTTTTGACTGGTTATCTCCGGGGCTGTGACCAAATGTAATGTTAAGCAGTTGGCTTAGGTGAGTTTAGATAAATTGTATCCATCAAAGTAGCCTCAAATCCGTATCACCAATTGATGACGAAGGATAAAAAAAAAAAAAGTAGAAGAGGACGAAGGGCGATCCGGCCAGATGCATCGCCTATTTTGTCACAGAATGCAAAACTCCCTCTTCGCGAGCAAAAACAAAACCATACAACATCCAGACAGCCCTTACAGAGTCATTGGTGCCCGGTCAGGGTGCGTGCGTGAGAACAATAACTCGATCTTGTGTCGTATTATGCGGGACTTCCAATGTGTGGATGGACGACGAACAGACCAACGGGTCGATTCAACGCCACCTGAATCAAATTCTGAACCAACGGTGGACCAAAGACTGCCGGGACGCAGAGAAGTTGGGTCCTCGTTTGGTGGTGAGAGGAAGAAATAGTAATAGACGCGCCTGCGAAGGCGTATACAGTAAATGGTTGCATTTCTGGAACGAGTATCGATCGTTATCGAAGTAAAGGTCTCTTGGATGAAGAACGGGACAGCTGGAAGTAGGCTTACCTATGCAGCAGCAATTCAGAAACTGAGTGAAGGCGGATTTACAGGTCCCCAGGTGGGAGGTGCAGATTTGTATTGCCAGGTAGCCAAGCTGGTATTTAAACAAGAGGGAAAGAGTAATATTAGAAGTCTGCCTTGCTGTCAGCCTGGTTGATCTCAGTGAGCCGGCTTTGGATTAGACAGATTATCTTACCGCATCTTTTGTGTGTTATCACCTAACCATGGTCAAATCAACTGCCTGACAACAAGGCTAGCAAAGAGTGCGCTGTCATCCTGTGAGGCACAGCCACATAATCCTGAAAAGCACATTATCATACACTTCCTCAGAGCACTTCTTTTGAATAACAAAACATAGCCATCACTTTCATTCTTCAGATTTACCACTCCATCACTAACAATAGTTTTTGGGTCATCATGTCGTTTGGATTTTCTGTTGGAGACTTTTTAGCCGGTGCATCATTAGCATACAAACTCTCTCAATCTTTGTCATCAGCAACAGGCTCACAAAGAGAATACAAGGACCTCATTGCAGAGCTCCATGTGGTTCATAAGGTTCTTTTGCAAGTTGAAGACCTGAGGGTTTCAGATGAGCTAGCTCAAGCAACTCTGAACTCACTCTTATTTATCGCCAATTCTGCAACCGAGGCAATGGAAGCTTTCATTCATGATATTGAACCATACAGGACCTCACTTAACGGTAGTGGCTCAGGTAATGCTGTCAGAGACTTTTGGATGAAAGGCAAGTGGGCATGTCACATGCCTGTCCAGGTAAGGCCCTTCAATTCTTTTTAACAATGTGCTAGTAGTGCTAATTCAAGTTGATCCGTAAAGATAGCTAAATTGAGAGGGTCACTTACCACAATGCTTTCTGCAGTCAATACACTGGTTCAGTTGGCTTGTTATTACAAGTATGTGCCACTCTTCATTCAGTCGAGGTTATTAATCCTATATTAATCCTATATTAATCCTATATTTAGCATGGCGTACACGCCTAAACATGGCGCTTCTCTCTCATTGGGAAACCTCCATCAAGGGGTCGTTGTACCTGGGAAAATTGACATGGTTTACTGTTCATTTTCTGGCATAAAAATCGAAGCTCGTATATTTGGTGGTGGCTTGGATCCAAAATCAAGATGTAAGCCACCTACAACGATGGTGTAGAACTATGGTTCTTTTCCTGCCTTTGGTTCTCGCATACTCATTAATGAAGACATTGATTTAGATTACCGGAAACAGAACCAACCACGTTTGTTCTTTCGGCCAGGCCAAGTTTTCACCCTTAAGATTGGCTCCGAATTCTTCCTCAGGCACAATGAGAGGATCGATCATAGCAGCCTGCCTCTTGAGCCAATTCAAATCCTTCGGGAAAAAGCCGAAGAACGCTACCTAGAAAACAGGAGGATCAGGCTCAAGCAGATTTATCAACTTCCTCTTCTACATCTGTCTTCATACTGTGAGGAAGACAGATATAGAAGCGGGTATGTCAGGTGTTGCATATGCGATGATAGCTTGCAGAAACAAGGTGAGACATTCATGACCAAAGATGAATGGGTAGCATTTCATTTCCGTGTTAGGCATTGGAATATTTACCTAAAAATTTGCAGTACAGCAAAAATTCATCCAGGCAGGACATTCTCTTCAGAATCATGGATCACTCTTGATGATATTACTTCGGATGATCCTATACTTACAGATAACGAGATAATAGCTGTCATTAATACGTCAACTCAAGAGGATGGCCGCATTGGTGCTCCTGGTCCGGTTTTGATACGGCGATTCGTGGTTGTACGTGAAGGTCCTGAATCAAGTTTATGTCTGGGAATACATACGTACGTGTCACATTCGAATATTGGGTTGACTGTCTATTGAAATCAAATGTTCTATCATCCCAATGACTGTCATGTCATCCAGGCTATGAAATATAGCTTTGCTAATTCCCCATAAAGATATGCAGGCCGAGGATGTGTGGATCAACCAGATCAACATTTATTTGGCATCATACATTCAAGCAAGAAAATTCCTCTACCAGAACAGGGGGAGACAGGCCTTTCGCTGATACATCTACGTATGAAGGCAGAACATCCCTCAACTGCCCTGCATCATACAGCACGAATTCATTTTGGTCGTGTCTATGAGATTGGCCACAATGTTCCTGTTCGACCTATTGGCTTAATCCACGCCGACTCTATGGAGACTCTGCAATCGCAATTTCAATCTAATGTTTCCAAAGAGGGTATACAGACTGGCGAGAAAGAGACACCCGAATTCGAATTGGACAGTTTTCTTGAGATCTCACAACAAGGCGAGAACTCAGAAAATGACACAGCAGTTCTCCCGGTAGATACGGAAACAGTCAAGAACAAACGACAAAGGATTAATGATCATATCGGTCCAGCTATATCCCCTACTGCACATCCACCTGTTGAATATCAACCGAAGCTCAAACATACTCGGAGGAAGATCAGCCTACTGGAAGGTTATCCGACTGCACGAAAAATATCAGACTGAGGGAGAAATACTTGTTCCACTTTGGAGGAATCTCACCTCCTTGGACAGTGACACGGAGCATAGATGTCTGCCAGCAGTAGATATGTTTGACTGCTTTGGCCCGTTTGGCGTAGGACATTCACTGAGAATTCGCTTAAGCCTATCGCACACACTATATAGCTCGTCGCCGGCAGGCCTGCCTCTCTCCTTTCTTTCCCCATGTTAGAATTTCGTCAGATAGTCTACCAATATATTCATATTGCTCGAGACCGTCACAGCTTCTACAAAATGAGGTAAGTAAGGCCCTTAATATAATATTGAATACTTAAAGGTCAATGGGCTAGTCAATCTACCAACCAAGCCCAGACGGTCAGCAAAGAACATGGGAAGAGGAATTGATCATTACCATCACTATTCTTCAGCTTTCATTCCAGGCCGTGGAGCTGTCACGGAGCATGGACGCTCGCGAGATGTATTGCATGTTTGATTACTTTGGCCTGTTTGGTGTAGGACATTCACTGAGCATTCGCTTAAACCCCTCGCACACACACTAAATAGCTCGTCGCCGGCAGGCCTGCCTATATACTTCCTCTCCTCATGTTAGAATTTCGTCAGATAGTCTACCAATAGATTCATATTGTCCGAGACCGTCACAGGAGCATCCGCAATTCCAAAAGCTTATACAACTATCTCATTCAGTCTTATCCTTACCTGAATTTCCTTCAGGAAGAAAAAGTCCAGAGACGGCTTCAGGGTAGTATCAAAGAAAGAAAAAAGCATTTACTTCAGATGCTATCACCAAATTCAAAGATGTCTATTGCACTAGACTGTTGGACATCCCCATTTTGACAAGCATTCATGGCTGTCACTGGTCATTTTATGGATGCAGATTGGAATTACCGTGAGATCCTTCTAGGTTTTAAACCGCTTCATGGAACTCATTCTAGCACCAATCCTAGTGCAGTGCTTTTGGACTTACTTCAACAACATCAAATCATGGATTGGGTGCTTGCAATCACCACAGACAATGCGTCGAACAACACCGCTTTAATGTCAAGTATTCATGAATCAATCCAGTCGCTCGAGCTTGACAGTAATACTGCTATTATCTGAATTCCATGTATTGCCCACATTATTCAGCTCAGTCTTAAACAGCTCCTTGGGCAAATGAAGGCAACTCCAAAGAATGAGACCAGTGGATTGGATTGGCCAGATGCTCGGCTACAATCAGCGCGCGTTAGTGCAAAGTAGCAAAAAAGGGAGATTGTTGATACCCTAAATAAGGTCAGGTCTACTACAGACCCTTAGGTTATATTCACTAACCGCCTTCAAAGGTTTGGAATTTAGCAATCTATATCAACGCAAGTCCTCAACGCCAGGAACCATTCTGTAATCTCCAGACAGATTCACCAAAGCTGGTTCCAATCCAGGACGTCAAGACTCGCTGGAACTCTACCTTCCTAATGCTTCGACGTACTAAGTGGCTACAGTCAATATTCAATACATTCTGCTCGGAATATGGACTCAGGGATCTCACACTTGACCAGGAAGAGTGACGTCAAATTGATTATCTACTTTGGATTACTCAGCCCTTCTTCAAATTTACGACTTCCCTCTCGAAGGCCAAGGATATTACTATCCATATTAGAGTGGTACAGCGAAGCCGCAAAATCCGCGCCAATCCGCGCCGAATCCTCAATGGTGCGGCTTCGGATCCAATGAGCCAGAATCCGAATGGTGTGGCTTGGAGCGGATTTTGTGGATTGGATTTATCCGCAAGATCCAATTACAATATGTTACTATAATTTAGTAAGAGAAATGTCTTGGTGATTATATATTTTTTCGTGGTTGCGGAAAATTACGAAGACTTTTGTCCAAGAACTATATAACCTAATACCCATTAAACCTTAAACAGGAGGGGGATTCAAGTCCAACCCCTCAACCGTAAGCTTAAAAGCATCATTCCTCGAATAACTACCCGCAACATCCATATCCAACCGTCCCCTTAGACAATCTTCAAGATCAATCTCCGCAATTGACAATCCCGCCTCAATACCCGCCTCATCATCCGTACTAGCTTCCCAAATTGGCTCAGACAGAACTTCACCCAAAGGACCGACAATACACGAACCACCGCGTGAGACATACTCATCTACAGAGGCTTGGCCTTGAGAGTACTTTGTGATCCACTCTGGCAGGTCATTGCGCCGCACGGATTGGTTCGCGGAGAGGACGAAGGTGCGTCCTTCACCGGCGACGGTGCGCATTAGCGGGAGCCAGGTGTCGCGGCTGTCTGCTGTGGGGGCGAGGTAGATGTTGACGTTTTGCGAGTAGAGGCTTTGGCGGAGGAGGGGCATGAAATTCTCCCAGCAGATTGCGGCAGCCAATGTGATCTGGACGCCGTCGATCTCGGTTGTTACAGCATTCAGCGTGGACGGAGATCCCTGTGCCCACACGAGGCGTTCTGAGCCAGTCTATTGCAACAAATCAGTAACCACCTTAAGAGCGGAGGAAGATAATAGACACGCACAGGCATAACCTTCCTCCTTTTCCCAATAACCCCCCTAACAGGATCAACATAAACAACCGCACAATACAAACTCCCCCCGGCCCTCTCAATCACCCCCGTAACCACAAAAACCCCAGTCCTCTTCGCAACCCTCTCCAGCAACTCCCTCGTCCCATCCCCCCGACACTCCTTCCCCGCAGGAAGCGGCAACCTCCGCTCCACCCACTCATCTCCCGCGCCCGCAGGCGTATCACCCAGATCAATCGCAGCGTTGAAGTATTCAAGGAATTGGTCGCGGCCATGCGGTGCCCGGGCGCCGACTGCTGTTCCGAAGTCGCAGGTGCGTGGGTAGCCGCCGAGGTAGGCTTCTGGGAAGAGCAGGAGGCGGATTCCTCTGGTGGCAGCGTGGGAGGTTATAGTTTCAAGGGAGGTTAGGGTGGCGGGGAGGGAGGATTGGGTACGCGATTGCGCGACAGCGACTTTGAGGATTTGGGGCATGGTTCTTGGTGATACTGAGGGTTGTAGCTTGCAGGATTTATGTTTTTATAGAATACTTTAAGCAAATGCCGAATGGTTTCCCCGCGATTGGTCTTGGCATACATATCCCGATTGTCCGCGGTTCGGAGTGCGGAGTATATCGAGCCATACGACATTTTGGAAATGTAGTAGCTGAGTTACCCTTCGGTATAGCAGGCTGTAAATCGGCCAGCTAGAGCATGTATTAATGTTATTACTATGACTATAACTACTACGGTTTCGGTTACGCTAGAACTAGTGAAGGTGCTATGTAATATTTATATTCTATGCTGCTATATGACTATATGACATCAAGAAAAAGCGCCATTTGATTGACAAAGGTTTAAAATTCACCAAGGACTATGATCTCAAAATGGAGAAATCTTTCATCTCCGTAATCAGATGAGTTCTCCCGCGCAACGCCCGGAACTTTCTGAATATCTTCAAGGTCAGTCTGCCCAACCCGAGAACTGCACTCCGTACCATTCCCTGCGCAGTCTAGGGTTCCTAACCCCCTCTCCAAGTATAAAGTATTAGGGCGTAATAGAACCAGGGCGACAGTGTTGATCTGATGAACGTTGTATGGGAAATCCGATAGGCTCATTAACGATTGGTTGATGGAGCAATGATTCGTTTAGTCGATAACTCGTCAAGTGCCCGTCTCCGGGCCCTCCTTTCGAGAAGGCTTAGTATTCGCAACCCTCTTGCTTCGACCGATTAATAGTGTTATAGTACTATAGTGCATACGACCATACGGCGTGGAAAGCAGGGCTTCCTGTCCATTCAGCCATACTTAAGCCACAGGTTAGGAACGGTCAACTGTCATTTTGCCCTTTTCTCATTGCTGCTCTAAGACCCATATACCGAGTTACGACAACGGACAGGAATCACCTGGCAGTATAGCGCAGCCAGGGTAATGCACTTGCAGAAGTAGGGAAACGCGACAGTATCCAACAAGCCCATGGGTATTCGTGGCCACGGGAACAGCAGTACGAAACCAGCAGCACGGGACATGCAATATACGGAATAAGATATCAGAATAAGTGTGGGAAAATGACGATGTACATAGCGATTGCCATTATGGTGGCTTACCGGGCCGCCCCGCAGGACCTGCCGTCATTCTCTGCCTACAGGGCTGACAGATACGTGTATGAACAACAACAACAACAACAATAATAATATATTTCTACCCTGACCGCGTGAATCAACCAACAATCATAGAATTACTCGCAACCACGCCTTATCTACCCTACAAGCCATGCCAAATATATCATTTTAATAGTATTTAATAATTAATGCAAGACCATTTCTTATTATTTCGTCTAGTACGCAGGGGAAAAGTGCAGAATAGTATTGCCATAACCAAACATGAATAAATTCGGGTTTGGAACAGGGGTTTGCCAGCTTCATACGGTCACCTGGTAGTCTGGAATAGGGTAAATGAGCGAATTTTATGCTTATGCTAGTGCGGATATCGCGATGATATCCAACATCCGCAATTGGCGGACTTGTCATGGGCTCGGAATAGTAGATACTAATGAACTGAGTTCCTACCTAGACTAATGTAGCCATCGACGAGGATATCGAATCTGAAGAGGAAAAGAAAAGAGGAAGAAGATCTATTTACATGAAGAAGTCTTATATGGTTGTGTGTGGCCTCGCTAAGCAGCTTGATTGCTCTCGTGGCATCGTTTGCCGATAGAGGCGCTGATCTGAGCCGTCACAGGACTTGGATGTGAGACCACATTCAAGTCCTACGATATGCCGCAGCCTCGTGCCGAGATCTATCAGGAGCTTTCAAGAAGTCGCCCAGACATGGCCGAACTTCCCTTAGAACGGGCCTTTTCTCTGGCATAAATTGGAAAACAAAACCAACTTTTCACGCGCCCCTGAAGCCAACACCCAACGACCGTAACAGAGGCTTGCAAATACGATTGCAAAGTTCGATGCGCCCTCTGGCAATGTCACGCGCGTGCCGGCCCGGGTCACCATAGACGCCCACGAGAGAGTGGCCGTTGTAGATCGGCTCCTGGTCAGTATTGATTTCCCACTGGACCAAAGCAACGTCTTCATGTATGTATTGCGAATGAAGATTGTGTGTCTGGCATAGCATCCTCCAGTTGGGACAACTGCCCTCTTTATAACCAATATTCAAGCCTGAATCCCATAGTTCCGCCCCCCTTTTGGCTAAATCAACCCTATAATAAATTGTGGATAGTTGGGGCCAGTTGCAAGGCACTCTGTGGCTGAATTTCAAGTTTCCCAGCGCATATAAACCTAAACACAGATTATGCATCCACGTGGCACAGTTGAATCCTTCAGAAACTACGGAATATACTGTCCTGTCCGGTCAGCGAACTGGTAGCCTATGCGCATAAGTATTACTTTGCAGGCACATTTGGAGGCTCAGGCCTGGATAAAGAATGGATGCTTAATGGCTCCCCCAGGATCTGTGGCAGGAGGTTGGGAAAGCCGGTGGGCATTCATCCGGGCACCATGGCATAAGCCTCCGGAGGTGTTCATTGAAGAGAGGGAACAGGCCACGGCCACGCACAACGCGACAATACAGAAGGACGACAAGCCGCTGGTGGTCTACACAGACAGTAGCGGCTATCAGAGCCAGGTGGGAGCAGCTGCAGTCGTCCTAGATATGGGAGTGAAAGCAAGCCGCCATCTTGGCCCGGAAGCAGTATTCGCAGTATATGCGGCAGAACTTCTAGGAATCCAAATGGCGCTGGAAGCGGTCAAACGGCAGAGGGAGACCCGGAGGTGGAGAGAGAGGATTCAGCACGGTGTGGTCATCCTCTCTGACAGCCAGGCCGCACTGAAGGCACTCCTTCACCCCCGCATGGCCTCTGGACAGGTATATAAGCGCGAATGTTTCCGATTGCTGGAGTGGTATACAAGAGAGGGGATCTCAGTGGCTATCTGGTGGATCCCCGCGCACAAGGGGATACCCGGCAATGAAGCAGCTGACCGGACGGCAAAAGAGGCAGCAACAGGATCAGGACAACAATCCGGCGCGACAGTGTGGCTGGCATTAGCAGCCAAGCAGAAGATACGGGGGGACACCTCACAAAAGTGGCCGAAGATGTGGGAAAAGGCGCCAGAGGGAAAGCCAACAAAGCAGCTGGTCAGGGTGCCAACAAGGAAAGTACTGAGTTACTGGAAGGGCTTGTGAAAAGCCACAGCATCAGTAATGATGCAGATGCGCACGGGACGGATTGGTCTGAGCCATTACTTATCCCGCATCATGATCAGAGAAAGCGCATGGTGCGGGTGCAGGCTGGGCAGCTGTAACGGTGAAACGGCTCAACTCCAGGCAAACAGTGCCAACATGCTAAAAGATGCCATACAGGCAACATGGGCAAACAAGGGCTCAAGCCGCACCGCACAAAGGTCTATAGAGACTGGACTCGCCAGATAGATTTCCTCATCTTTTTCCTCCCCAGATTGGATATTCTCATTGATGGCTACTAGTTGGTTTAGATAAGAATATCAATTCGTTAATATCTACAAGCTACCGAGCCTGTGACATAATATCGAATCTCATCTTCTTTCCTTTTCCACACGCCTACTTTATTGGTTCAATCCGCTGGTCGTAGAGCCATAGTAGCGTGCCCCCACATACCGACAACCGACCGATACGACGATCCTGGCTAATATGGCTCGACTGAATGATACCGTTGCCCCTTCTAGGACCAACCGAAACGACACGAACGACAATGATAACCACAAAGAGAACTGACGATCCTCCATCATGATTGATGAAGAAGAGGGTGAAGGAAAACACATGGTGACTCTGGAGGAGTTCCTGCAGTTCATCTCAGAGAAGCCTGAGTGGTTCTATGAGAAGCTCCAACAAGTCCACCAGCGATATGAGGAGTGCCTGGAGGATTGTGGGGCTCAGCTTGCAGAAGAGGAGCTTCACGGTCAGACCAAGGATGGACAAATCGCAATCCTGCGTCAGGAGCTGGCTGAGGCTAGAACTGAGCGGGATGCTTTTGCCACCCAGATTACCCGGTTGATGATGAATACTGCCAATTATGGCCGACAAACTTCCCCTGCACCTGCTGTCCGAAAGTCAACCAAGATTCCCGATCCCCCTATGTTGACCGATGGTAAGGAGCCCCGATTCGAAGACTGGTTGCTTCTGATATCCCAGAAGCTAGCCGCCAATGCGGACCACTTTGATACCCCTCAACTTCGCATGGCGTACATTGCCAGCCGTTGTGAGGGCAAGGTCCGAAAGCACATTACACCACATATGAGAGATGATGTTTTGAACCCTTATGTCGACTCAAAGGACATGCTGGACCACCTAAAGATGATCTACAATGACCCAAACCGCGTCACCACTGCGAAGCACCAATCTCGAGATGCACAGCTCTTGGAGCTTGGTTGTCAACTTGGTGTAGAGCTCGTCCTTCCAGTTATGCTCTGCAACAACTGCTTCCGCAGCAAGGTACAAGAATTCAGACAGAAAGTCATGGAACTTGTCACTGGTCTTCATGTACAACTGTCGACGAGGTACCAGGATGTCTCTGATGCAGTATCTCAGACTGCAAGCCGACTGAAAGTTATCCATCACTGAAACCAGAAGAACCAAGTGTTCACCCCCAACAAGGATACAAGCAAGGAGGTTAACCAATCTGGCACCACTGTCAAAAAGGAACTGACCCCATCCCAGAGCTCTAGTTCTACCGCCTCATAGACTAGCGGTGTCGGACATGACCGACTAATGAAGGAAGGTAGATGCTTCCACTGCCAGGAACACGGACATCTTGCTCGAAACTGTCCTGCCAAGCCCCTGGCCCCCGAATTGAAGGAACTTGACAGAGAGTGTCTGAGAATGAACTGGACATCAATGCGGGAAAAGTCTAGCCCAGGAGAAAGTCTCCGACCTGGGATTAGATAGTGTCAACCTAGGTGACTTGGATTTTAGTCAACTAATTGGAGGACAAGGATTCAATGTGAATAGTCAGATAGCATACAATGGGATCAGTATTCCTCTGACTACCTTGGCTAATACTGGAGCAAATGTTTATCTTTTTATGGACACTCAAAAGGCGATTGAATTAGCAAAGTTCTTTGGGATTCCCACACAACGGCTCAATACACCTATTGGGACAAAGGGGTATGATGGACGAGCCGGCTCAACCATCACCCATGTGATCGTCTGTCACCTACTCATTGACGGACGGGGATTCCTAAGCCAACCTTTTCTGATTGCTAACTTGGGTCAGCACGACATGATCATCGGACGGAAATGGCTCAATGACCATGACGTCTGGCTGAATGTTAGACATGGGAAACTGGTTTGGTATGAGCAACGAACCCTTCTGGACAGCCTCCAGAGCAAGCAGTACCTGGAGACCCTAAAACAGAACCTGCAACTTTCAGAGCCTGATCCCATCCACCAAGCCGATATGGAGCGACGTGATCGGCTATTTAAGAAATAGGAGCGACGGGAGTGATATCAAGTTCCACAGAAATAGGAGGCAGACCGGCGACTAGACATGGCAAAGATGTCACATGCTCTCAACTCCTCAACTGATCAATTAGCAGATTTGGGGGGTTCTCCCCGATTAGTCACCACTAACAAGAGACTCCGAGGGAAGACAACAGGTCAGCAAGCAACCCAGATTGATATTGCAGTGATTGGAGCAGCACCATTCCAGCGGCACTTGAAGAAGGACACTGAGATCTTCATCACCAGTCTGTCTGAGATCGACCGCATTATTTAGGAGAAGCGGGCCGAGGAACTTCGTGAACAGACTGTTAGGAGCAGGAAATAGTGCAGCAATTGCTACCTGAGTGGTACTAGGAGTACGCTGATGTCTTCTCCAAAGCAGCCTCTGATGAGTTGCCTCCCTGAAGAGTGAATGACTACCGCATTGAACTGGAAGAAGGGAAGACCGAAGAATCAGCTGTGAGCTACAGCCCCCTGTACAAGCAGATAACTGAGGAACTGGGGGCCGTGCGTGACTACATTGTGGACAACCTCAACAAGGGGTTCATTGGACCCAGTATGGCGCCTTTTGCATCCCCCATCTTGATGGCTTGTAAGCCAGGAGGTGGCCTGCGTTTCTGTGTTGATTATTGGAAATTGAATGCAATTACAAGGAAGGATCAGTATCCCATTCCTCTTGTGGATGAACTGATGGAACAAAGCAGCGGAGCGAAGATCTTTATGAAATTGGACATTAGACAAGGGTTCCTCCGAATCCGACTCAGCCCTGAGTCTGAAGATTTGACAACATTCCAGACCTGGTAGGGGACTTATAAATATCATGTTTTACCATTTGGACTCACCAACAGACCAGCTGCTTTCCAACAATTCATCAATGATACCCTTATGGACTATTTGGATGGCTTTGTCACTGCATTCATGGATGATCTACTTATCTACTCCAAGGATGCTGCAGAATATGAGCTTCATGTCAAGAAGGTGTTTGAACGACTACGCACAGCAGGACTCCAGGCCAGTATCGAGAAATGCGGGTTCCATGTCACCTGGACAAAGTACCTTGGATTTATTTTGACAATGAATGGCATTGAAGTCGACCCGGAAAAAACTGCTGTGATCCGTGACTGGGCAGTACCAACTACTGTCTGGGGTGTGCAGTCTTTCTTTGGATTTTGCAACTTTTATTGGAGGTTCACCAAGGATTATAGCTGCATTGCAAAGCCACTGAACCGACTGACAAGGAAGGATGTCCCTTTTATATGGACAGGTGAATGCCGACAAGCCTTTGAAGAGTTGAAGAAGCGGTTAACAGTCGCCCTAATACTACGGCATTACCACCCTGACTTAGAGACGAGACTGGAGACAGATGCATTGGATGGAGTGGTGGCAGGGGTTCTTTCTCAGAGGCAGGAAGACCTCTGGCACCCAGTTGCTTATTACTCAAAGAGCATGTCGGATGCTGAGTGTAAATATGGAATCCATGACAAAGATATGCTAGCCATCATACGTGCATTGAAGGAGTGGCGTGCTGAACTGGAAGGGTTGCAACTCCAAAAACACTTTGATATCTATACTGACCACCGAGCATTAGAAAGCTTTATGACAATGAAGAAGCTGAATGCTTGACAAGCCTGATGGGCTGAATTCCTCTCTCGATTCTACTTCTTGATCCGATACTGACCTGGATGAGAGTACTCTTGCGGACGCACTCAGTCGACTGACAACTGAGATACAGAGGAAGGATGAGTACCGTCAGCAGATCCTGTTGAAACCTGGATCAGTCGAGCAGTGTGCATAGGTGTGACGGCTCGGAACCTCAACATCGCCCTGGTGGCCGATATCGACAAACGCTGCTATGCAGGCAAACGAAGGAAGCACCAAGCGCAGCCACACAACCTACAGATAAAACCCCTTTCCGTCCCGTAGATAGATCCCTCTTCTTCTTTCCCCCCAGATTCGATATTCTCGTCGATGGCTACAATAGCTTAGATAGGAACATCGATTCATTATTATCTTCTATTCCGAGCCCGTGACAATAGGTTAATTCCCTGGAACCCACCTTGCAAACAGTTGACCAGGTGCTCAAGGCAAACCGAGGAGTGACTGCAGAAGAGTACTGTGATAAGGCCCAGAAGGGGGTGGGTGATTGGACTGCAATATGGTTTGCTACTGAAGGGTAACCGACTGTTTGTACCTGATGATGATCCTGAGCTGCGTACTCAGTTACTTGATGAAGCACATACACAGGTGTCTACTGCACACCCAGGGAGAACAAAGACTCAACATCTCATTCGAACGCGATACTTCTGGCCAACCTGGAGACAAGATATTGAGAAATATGTGCGGAACTGCTCATACGTCCAATCCTTGCGCACGTGTGCCCCTTTATAGCGTAAGTTGGCTATTTCCTTGGTTAATTAAGGTCTTTTTTGTGCTCTCCAGTGGCCATACCCTGATTCTTTTAACATGCGTGCAATGGTGCGTGTAGAGATGGGCATCCCAAGTAATTTGCAGATATCTTCGATTTTTATAAAGGGATCCCGTTTGATTTGTAAAAGAATATATCGCTTATCAGCGTCAGAAAGGAACTCCAGCCGTCCAATGCGAGGAGAACTAGTGCCAGTGGTGGAGGACTGATATGTTTGAATAGTGGTTTGAATGGTTGTATATAATAAATTCATTTCGCGCTAAATATCGGCCTTTTTCTGACCTACAAGGAATCAGCCAACTATAATTCCCCGTTAGAAAGGTTCTAACTCCTTTCTATTAGACTTATTAGAACTAGTAGGTCGTAGAGGGGTGCGAGGCATGGTGTAGGTGGTTGAAAAGATGGTGGACAATATCAGGTGGCGCGTCGCGCGACGCGGAATTACGTAGACTTTTGTCAGGTGACTGTATATATTCTGCGGTACATCGCACGCGAAGGCTCATGTATATATAATGAAGATGCAAACATTCATAGATGATACTGGTGCTGGTTTCCAATCGCAACGCCCAATCGTTGCCACATTCCCTCCACATTCATGTCCTCTTGTCCTCTTAAGTAACAGTTAGCTTTGCACCCATCAAACCATAAATCGTAGATACTTACTCAGGCTTCTGAATAATAGTCGGTTCAGTCTGACCCTCCGCTACATTCGGGTTCCGGAAGACGATGTTATGTTTCTGTAATGACCATTAGTCTCAAATATTATCATTGTCCAGTGATAAAACCCACCAGTCCCAACGTAATGTGAATAGCTCCCGGAGCCCTCTCAAATGCCTCTTCAGGTGCCCTCCCCTCAATCAACGCCTGGATATTTCTCGCCACAACACCCGCCTGCGCAGCACCCGGTCTCGCAGCTTTCCGCACGCCGGTATCAGCAATATCACCCACAGCGAACAAATGCGAGTAATTCGGGTCTTGGAATTGCATCGTTGGCCGGATACGAATGAACCCATTATCGGGGTTTGTGATGGATGTCACTGCTGAGGGAGATAAGTCCTTGACAAGCTGGTTGTTGGGTGTTTGGCCGGTGGCCATGATAACAAAGTCGGTTGTAAGTTCAGTGCCGTTGGTTAGTTGGACCTTGAATGGCGTGCCTGTGTCGGGGAAGCCGGTTTGGGGAATGATGGTGCGCGAGCCAGTGACAAGGTTGATACCAAGCTCATCGAAACGAGCCTTGATGATCTCGTGCAGCTTTTCATGGAACTGGGGCATGAGCTTTGGCCGAGACTGCACAACTGTAATCTCCTTGTCGGGATAGTATTCTTTCAGATCGGTCGCCATTTGAACACCAACAGCTCCACCGCCAACGATGACGATGGACTTGGAGCGCTTGACATCTGCTTGGTGTTTCTGCAGATACGACACGGAAGAAAGTTTATCGTCATGCTTCATCCCCGCAGGCTGCGCAAGGCGCGTTCCTGTTGCGACGACAAGGTACTCAAATGGGATTTGGTTCGATCCCTGCCATTCCCGGTCTAGCTGTAGATGATGAGGCTGGACTGATAAAGCACGTGCTTGGATGACAGAATGGCGCGAGGGAGAATCCTTCGGGTTGGGAGAAAAGAGCCCGGTATATGGGATGAAAGCTTTGTGTTCATGACCAGAGACAATAGCGAATCGTGGCTGTACCCGTAATTAGTAGTAGCTCTTGAGGCCAAAGAGGAAAGGTGTTTACGAAAGTGAACAGATGGTGGAAATGGCTATGCGGTTCAACCAAGAGGACCTGGGCGAGTTAGCAACCATGTTGAATATAGATACGTAGAGAGCTCACTCTATGCGTATTCGGAACGACATTCGCTAATTCTGAAGCAGTAGCCTGCCCAACGGTCAATATCAACAACCTGGCCAGATATTAGGTTATCTCCGACTCACCTTTCCCACGAAGGATCCTCCGACAACAATGACATTCTTGAGTGCGTTGGCCATTTTGTGAATTATGCAGATATCTAAGTCAAAGTAATCAACTAGAAAAAGGAAAGTGTTTCTGGAATGCCGATTCATGCAGCGCCATTAAGGTTCTTATATGGCAGGGCTAAATATTTAACCATGTGGCGTATCTTATCTGATCCGTCGGCCCCGAGAAATTAGTTACTATTTACGGTATATCCGCACCGAGAGCATCTCCGATTCCGGAGGTTCCGAGATCACCCCGTTTAATGTATGCATAGTCCGTAGAGTAGAAAGAACTAATGGTTACAGTAGTGAGATAGTGTATGGCTGACTCACACCTCATCTTAGGCATTTGTACTATCAAATGTAATGATTGATACATGACATATACGATTAGTGAACTCTTTCCCTCGGTATCGTCCCTCATCTTCTCTTCAACTTACTCCTGATGGAGATTTTCAACTATTCTGATGTTATCCTGTTAGATGTCCGCCGACAAGGGCTTCAGAGAACTAACGAAAATGGCGGGTTGGGTGCAAAATCCAAAATGCCCTGTAAGATTACTGCAAGCAACCAAGGCAGCCATTGGTGTATGGCATTAGACACCTTTAAAATTATAACCTCCAATGTCTGAAAAGTGCAGGAGGAGACAGAAAACAAACTTCATGCCCAAAATGGCATCAGTGTTGACCTAGCAGCGGCATGGGAGGTGGTTTCATGACCTAATGAGGTTCCAGCTGTCACGGACCTACACATGGGTCCACTACCAGATGGGACAAATACACACGTTCTAGGAGGCACAGCCTAACTTTTACCCGCCAAAGATGCAGACTCTCTGTGGCATAAGCAAGCTAGCGGGACATGCGTTTGTGATTATACCATGTTGCATGGTACAAACGCTGTAAAGAGACCGGCTTTTGGTAGAAAGTCCCAAATAGTTCTTGTGTGGGTAAATTAGGGACTCCTTTATTTCAATTAGGCCAAACTCTCACAGTTGCGTCATGATGTCAGCTTGGGAGAATCGAGTATATTCATACTTTCAAGAGTACTTTTATCGTACTTTTTTTTCCCCTTCCCATAATTCGCCTGTATAAAATAACACCTCGGAATGATGGATGCGCCCCTTCGAAATCAATGTCTCCTACGGCTCTCAACCAGCGTAATCAGCCGGGTGAACCGGGTCTACTCCGAGCTAGCAGCACCAATCCTCTATGGCGATCTCATGGTCACCTTTCGCGGCGGAGTTGATCTCAGAGACCGTGTATTAGATATCACGGAGATAGGACTCGGTCGACAGTGTCTGAAATATGCCCGGAGGCTCGAGGTGATGTACACATCAACACCTTTCCTTCTCAGCAAAAAGGTAGACGCCCTATGCCATTAATATGCATTATCCGTTATTCAAAGATACATTGGGTCCATTCTTCCAAAGGTACCTAACATCCATTTGTATTCCCGGAATTGTTCTCTCAAGCCATGGTCCTGGATATTATAAAGACAAAGACCGGGAGCCATTTATTTCGCTGATAGCGAGACTTGAAAAACTGATTCAAATGGACTATTCGATTCCCAAATGTTTGCGATATGTATGTACAAGGTCTTACAGAAGCATCATCCGACGTGCTGTCTAAATATCTTGACTTTTCAGTCCCCGAGTTTCGACCTACCGGGTCTAGGGCGTCTGGATAGGTCCACCCACCCTATGTTCCAAGATCCATTTAACTAGATACTCTCCGGCCTCCAGACCTACACATCCTTACACACCATTAATTCGTTGAGAGATCACGAGACCCTAAGCAACACCTGGCTCAGTTGAATGAAGTCTTACCGCTCCTGGGTACGGCCCCTAATCCAAAATATCTCGTGGTAGGCGTTATGTTGGCTTCCGATGCAAATGGTGGTATCGCAAGAACAAAGCAAGCATGGCAGGATCTCCTTACTACTGTAAAGCTAAATGCAATAGCCTGTCTTGACTCCCTTGTTCTTCCTAGCTCGGGTGGAATTGATCCTTGTGAGCACGTGTTGCTGAAAGTTACGAAGTCCTTGGATCTCGTCTCCGCTCCTTGGACATTCATATGTACTCAGATCCGAGTGCGTTGCGAGACGCTGCCCTGTTGCTGAAGAACCTGGAACGGCTCTCCGCCACCATCGAACCTCTTGTCGGACATTGTCCTGATCTCACCGCCGATGATGCTAAGATGGTAGCTACAGTCCAGTTGTTCAATCCGCTAAAGTGTCTTTGCATACAAGCCATTAGGAGCGTCTCTGCACTACGCGATATCATTTAACGGCATGGACCAACGTTGAAAGGACTCATAATACAGCCATCGGACCCAAACCGCATAATCCTAGGTTGATGGGGGCTACAAATATCCCATTCTGGACGGCAACGGAATTTCCTGGCTGGCGTGGTATTGCCTAAATCTTGAAGAATCCCTACTTCAGATCAAGCGCTGCGGAGGCTGCTCCGCAAAGACTGGCTTATGCAAGGCTATCGAAGCATTCGCGATGCTCCATAGCCTTATCTTGGACTTACACTGCCATCCGCGACAAGGACCTATTAATCCCTACAACATGGATGTACCAGACCTTCGGGGGACAGTTATCAACGCAATTACCGACAAGAATTTTGCCTCTACAACTTGGAAGATATTCTCTCTAATCAAGCCACTCGATGATTGAGAAATTTGCGCTGTGTGTCATTTAGGGCTAATTACTTTCCCGGGGGCGACCTACACCTAGGCAGAGTGAATTGCATGGATATTGTTGGCTTGAGGTGCGAATAAATGAGACTACAATTCCTCATTTATATCAGTCACCACCTTGCCAGTTTCCCCGCTAAAACTTCTTATGCTCTTGCAGTTCCTATATCCTTTCATGTGTGAATTGTTTGTTTTAGCTGTTATCAGTTACAGAATATAATCATTGAAACATCACCAGTGACGCATTCTATGCATGTCTACAATTAGCCTTCATTTGGCCAATACCAAAATCCCTTCTTCATCGCATCCCAATCTCTAGCACTTTCACCCATCACGAGCCCTAGCATCCGCCCCCACTTCAAGCAAGAAAATCAACAATCCCCTGGCGGATATACCCCGGGTTGAGTTTCATGACCTTGTGTAACAGCGTAGTCCCTTCTTTATCCTGCGCGTTGACATCAGCCCCGTGGCGCAGCAGCATCCTGATCTCGTCCAGGTCAAAGTCATCCTGGATAAGATGCAGAGCTGTTTCCCCAGTGACATCAGAAGCGCACACCTTGGCTCTGTGGCGGAATAGCAACTCTAGCATCCCCGCTCCGTACGTGCTCGCTGCCATGTGCAACGGCGTGTAGCGCTCATTGTCAGGTGTAGGGAAGTTGACATCGGCTCCATGCTGGAGCGGGAAGTGAATACCTGGCCCTGGGATATGTCAGAAACCGGGGAATGGAAGGTGATGTTGAAAGGAGTCCAGCCGTTTCAGGTGCATTAGTGACAATCTCCGGTCCCTGAAGAGAACGGAAGTATTGCATTACGACCACCCGGCTCCCCTTTCAGGCGTAGTGTAATTGTGCCCATTGATCTGCGTCTGCTTGGATAGGGTCCAGTCCTGCAGCTACTAGTTCCTTGACTGTCTCTAGGAATGCATCTGGTGAGAGGGTGTCTGCAGCAGCATGGAGCAGCGTACGACTGCTAATGGATTCCAATGGTAAGATCATGGCTTCTCGCACCAGAAATGCTCCTATGAGGTATTTATTGCCGTTGTGCACGGCTGTTTTCAGCGGACGATAGGGCTCTTCAACTGGGTATCAATTTTGGCATCATGGTCTAGGAGTGGGTGGATGGTGTCTGCACCTCGGGCTGTTTGAGCCGCGCTGTAGAGGGTGCTTTTCTGGTTCTGGTCTGTACAGTTCACGTCAGAGTTGGTTTTTGAGATCTTTTTGGGTGACGTTCCCATTATATTGAGTTCTTGGACGACTATGGCCTAATGCCATTTTTTTGTCTTCTAAGCTCCTCTTGAGCAAGCTGAGGGCTGGCGATATGGGAAGCATGTTTACGTCGTTTGGGAAGGAAGATATTGCATTGAGCGTCAGAAATATTGGATAAGTGAGAATTATGTTATACAGCCGCTTTTAGACGTGCTCAATTCTCAACACTGAATCTCTCACCTAAACGTACTACTTCTTCACAGTAACAACAGCCTTCTCATAACACCCCTCAACAATTTTCTCAACATCCCTCCTCTCCCCATTAACAGCCCACTCGGCAACCCTCTCCAACACAACCCGACTCTCCTTCTCAATCGGCGTAAAATGTCCTGACCTTGGCAATTGGATAACCTGGCTCCTACCAACCGTATAATCCGAAATTCCCCCTAGACACAAATGTGGTTCCAGCGCCTGGTCATTCTTACCCCAGATAATCGTCGACGAAGCCTTGAGTACGCCAGCGGGACTTTCGTCGAACATACCTGCACCACTGCTCGCGCGGCGGAGCTCATTGCCTTGTGATATGGTGTGTAGGTTAGCGACTGTTTCGACGGATTTGTGCCAGCGGCGGGTTACTGCGCCGTCGCGGTAGTAGCTGGCCATGTGGTGGAAGTTGCTGAGGGCGCGTTCGTTTTTCACGGTTGTGGGGTATTCTTCTCCCGTGGCGGTTTTGGTGTTGCATTCTGCTTGGGAGGGGCCCATGGTGCTGGCCATGCATTCTGCGGCATCTTGGGGTGTGAAGGTTTTGTTGTCTTTGCCGTAGGAGCCTCTGTGGATCAGGCGGAGGAAGCTGTAGTTGCGGCCTGTGCCGAGATATTGGACGAAGACCATAGGGAGTAGCATGACGAATATGTAGCCTGAGAGAAGTGTTTGAATGAGGACGGGTTTTAGTGTTTTGGCAGCTTTTAGCAGCGTAGATCGCGAGCGAATGGGTGAGTAGATGGATGTCTTGAACATCTTGATCGACGAATTGATCAGACGACGGGCATTAGAAAACGCCAAACCAATCTATACACGTTAGCCACTGTTACCTTTAAAGCCATTATAAAGGGTATAGAATACCAAAGGCCCATTACTCAAAACAAACCGATCCGCCAACACCGACGCCTCACTCGCCAACCGCA
The DNA here is from genome assembly GCA_039880875.1 of Aspergillus pseudoglaucus. Classification (NCBI taxonomy): domain Eukaryota; kingdom Fungi; phylum Ascomycota; class Eurotiomycetes; order Eurotiales; family Aspergillaceae; genus Aspergillus; species Aspergillus pseudoglaucus. The sequence goes on along the minus strand of JBDODC010000052.1, from coordinate 62,389 downwards.
TACTCAACGCACACCCCCAATCATGTCCCACAATAACTGTCCTCTGCACACCAACCCCAATATCCTCCCCATCAATCCCATACCTCGCCCTCATCCCGATAACAAAATTGGCCAAATTATCCAGTACTTCCGTCGCGGTGTATTTCTCCAACTGGTCGCTCCCGCCGTAGCCCGGTAAGTCGACGGCCACCACGGTAGCGGCTTCCTGGAGCGATTGGGAGCTAATTATATGTCGCCAGACAGCCCAGCTATCAGGGAATCCGTGGATGAAGATGATTAGCGGCTTTGTCGCAGGTTTTGACGTTTCGAGCGCAGGCTCATTGCAGAGATAATGAAACCGGAAACCATTGCTGAGAGTCAGAAATTGGTGCGTAAAATCATTCCATTCTTTCGACAGATTCCAAAGACGATCGCGAGCTATAGAATATTAGCAATTGCACGCATAGTTAATTTGTTGTCTCATTCGGATGCATGTGAAATCGGGACAAAACGTCATACCCAACTGCAGCTCCAAATTCTCCTTTTCCGACGGTCCTTTGAAGAAATAGCCTTGTCGTATCGCGATCAAACCATATAGGAACATCGTGAAGAGTCCATAGCCAAAAGACGCAGCCGACAGCAGTCGGCTGGCTATGGTGTTAAGGGCACTGCTCATACTCTTGTGAAGAGATGATGTAGTTGTAGGTAACCAGTGATGGTGGTGACCAGCAGCGCTCAGTAGATTCTTATTCGAAACTAAAGCGAGAAAAATTACAATGGAAAGTCGATAACTGTTTGTCGAAGTAGAAACTTGGAGAGAAAGAGGAGATGAGACAAAGCAGGCTCATTGTTTGCGCGCTTCGGGCGTCATGGCAGCTTTGCCGCCACAGATTAGCCGCGCTGATATCAACGATTCTGCATGGTATCACGGCCCACAAAGGCACGTTTTTGCAGATACGATTGTATTGTTACATAAAAGCAGCTCAGCAGGCAATGACAGCTGAATATATTACTGGTTGAGAAAAGGGTATTTAGATAAAACACTAGACGAACTCCAACAACCAATATATACACAGAAGAGACAAAAAACTAAAACTAATAGAAACAGGGTAGCGCCTGCGAAATGCACATTAAAGGACAAATCCCAATTTGTCGCGATTATCATCGATTAGCCTTCCATACCTGCAAATAGCTAGTCAGCAACTGTTATCTAGCTGTTTAGGGTGGGAAGGACATACTCTAGCAATAACCGGAAGAACCAAACCTCAAAGTCCTCGTTTCGTAACACATTCTTTGCCCACTGTTGACTCTGCTGCGCAATCCGGGGAGCCGCAGTCCGACCTTCCTCTTCAGCCGTGAAAAACCTCATGGTCTCGACATAATCGTCGCCCCGCAAACCCAATGGCACGTAATGCACCCATGGCTTGATCCACTCATCGTGCCATTCGCGGAAGATAGCGATCTTAGCAACCAAGCTGTTACTCTGCAAGAATGCGTAGTACCGACCACTAAAGGCGTTTCCATCGATGTCCACTAGGTACTTGTATCCCCAAGCATCCTGTTGACCGGCATGTTTCGCCACGTCAAAGTACTCCCCTTGAGCGGCGCAGTCCTCGGGATCGCATTGTCCGATGAACGTGAACTTAACGTCAAATAGGTCCCGGTAATCGCGGCGGCTAACTTCCTTCGACGTCCAGGCACCGTTCTCATCCCGGGATAGAGCCTTAGTCGTGTCCAGCGCATTGGCGTTACTGACAAAAAGCTGGCGATGCTGTCGTCGCCAACCACCCGCACGCGAGAACCCACCGGTCGTTGAGCCTCTCCAGTACAGCTTGTCCAGTTTTGAGTCCCACTCATAATCTTTCCTTCCTTCATACGGAACCTTGTCCGCCCAATACCAGGGGCTGGGATAGACAATGTCCTGGAAACTGGAGATCTTGCTCTGCGAGAACACCGGGAACAAGTCGTGAACGATATCAAAGGCATTCGGCCGATCAAAAAAGCCGTAGGTGTAACGAAGCGATGGCGTATTGCAGATATCCGAGGCCGCAGTGGTATTGTAGATAAATCCAAGCTCTCCGTACGCGTAGGCAGTGGTATTATCAACGGGGTTCTCTTCAAGCGAACGAGCGGGACTATTAGCGGGACAGGAGATTCTCGAATGCGTCCACGTCGGCTGATGCGCGAACCGATTGAACCGCGTCGTGCGGACTTCGTCAATACGATCACCCTTGTTCACATCCGTCGGTCTAGGCGACCACGAATTCACCGGAGACTGATTCCCAAATGATTCGGGAATCGCACGGTCCTTGGCGGAGTTGACCAACCGCTGGAGGTCATCGCTAGGCAAAACGACACGAGGCTCGTCGTGGAGGTTGAAGACAAGATCCATATCAGGCAAATACTGAATGAACCCCTTCATCATGCCAATTGTAGCCTCCCGCTGCCACTTATACCCATCACCACCACCATCAGCCAGCGTAACCTTACCCCCGCGAATAAGAATCCCCATCATCTGGTTATCGAACCCGAGAGCCTCCCTTGCGCGCGCTCGAACGGTCCGCGGCTCCAACGCCCAGAACGGCAGAAGCGAATGGTAAATTGTATCGTACTCATCAATCATCTTTACCCCCTTCGTCTGAGCAAACTCGAACCACTTGTCGAAATGCGGCGGAGGGTGCATGTTGTAGCGACGCTGGTATTCCTGCACAGCATCTTGCAATGTCTGGGACTGGCGCGATCGCGTCTGGTCGAACTGCTGGTCTGCATTTTGGATTAATTGGGCGACTGGGTGTGTCTTTTCGGGAGGGTAAGAGCTCTGTTGAGCGGCTTGGTGGTAGTATTCGACTGGTTTCAGTGGCGTAGGGGGCGTGGCTTGAGGGCGACTCGGGATCGGGGGTGTTTTCGGTTTTCGTTCACGGAGGAGAGTAAGTGAGAAGCAGGCGACAATGAAGACTCCCAGCAGGATCGCTACTCGTTGGAGCCGCATCCTGCCATTAGGTGAGGTGGTAACAGTCGTCGTGGCGGTTGTGGTTGTTTAGGTGGGTTGTTGGTACATGGGCAAAGGAGGGGAACTGGCAACAAGAGAAAATAGACAGATGAGAGGCATGAATAGAAGAAAATAGCCTCTATCTCTGGAAGAGAATTAAGGAAACTAAACCTCGTTCAGAAGGTAGAATGGAGAAGGGAGAGAGGGAGAGAAACACGAAAGGAAATGGAGCCAAGAGGAATCCATCCCAATCAAGGAAGTCTCCAGGTGACCTCACCCGTCCAAAAAAGATTACACTACCAATCGTCTTACATTGTCCAATTCGGCTCTTTTATTTATAGTACCCGCAGCCTTATTCTTACATGCGATACCGAATAAAATGTCTTGTTCCGTCAGCCTTATGAGCTATCCGGATCCGTCGCTAACTGTTTCCCCATGCGAATAACAAGTAGAAGAACAACTATACACTATTGTACGCACCACGTTTAACAACACCAAAGCGACCACACAACGCTAATCACGAAACAACCCACTGTCTCAAGCACAAAGGCCTGTGCCTGTGCCACATGGGCGTACGCCGCCAGACAAAACACTCCCACCAATGCCACATGCGCAATGTAAAACCGTTGTCGCTTGTCCTTCGCCGATGCGCCCGCCGGCCATATACTCAATCCTTGCCGTCCTCCCCCAAATGGTCTTACCAACACGAATATCACCAGAACTGCCGACCACACTGCACCAACTCCCCACTGGACGTCTGGGTCCCGCAGGCGTTTAGCCAGTAATGAACTGAACTCTGGACGAGGAGACGGCGATTGTAGGAAGAAACCGAAGTATAGAACGGTGTGGCCCAGTAAGAGCGGAGCGACGACGAGTCGTCCGCAGAGACGATGGTAGGGATTTAAGAATGGTTGCGGGAGAGAAGTCAAGGACGAAATAATCGAAGGAGCGCCCGGCTTAGAGGCCGAGAGATATAACGCCGGCGAGAGGAGCACCTGCATCGGTAGCTGGGATATGCCGATTTGGCCCAAGGCTTTGGTGAGATGGAGATAGTCTGTTTAGAAACAAAAGTTCAGCGGAATTGCATCCGCTATAGTCATTGATGCCATCAATTGAAATTATATTTCCCGAGGAGTCTCATGAGATAGAAGCAGAGCAATGTTCACCTACCATCGCCAGTCTTCCATGTGGACAGGCCCAACAGCCATCCCAGCCAGATCAAACAGACGGCATACTGCCTCCGTGTCTCAGTCCATCCGAGAAACGGTGGCCGATCCCACCAGGGTTGGTCTCTGCGCCGGGACCGTTGCTTCACGGCATTCTCAGTAGCTTTAGAGTAGCTTCGATAGATGCGAATCACGCATATCACCACGACCACGGAGAGTTGAGCAACATATCCCCGGAAATCCAAGAGTTCACGACGCTGCTGTTTATCAGGAGCAGACACCGGCGCAAAGTGCCAGGGCCATATTAATGACATTGGATCCAGACAACAGTCGAAGATGGAATAAGCAGGAAGAATGGTCAATTGTCCAACACGCATAAAGATATTAATAATAGCTCTATTTATGACACGCATAAGTCACATGATGCTGCACAAGTTCTAATATCGTTCATCAGACTATTTTGAACTGTTTATATAGGAAATCAAATTTACATTAATTAAAAGTGTGCCATGAAGCATTTCATCACTGATCAAATGCGAACTATGTATCTAAACCGACAAACGGGCCCTCCCTTTCGTGGCGCGGGATGGAGTCAACATATTCATTCCTTCCCATACCGTAGCTGTTCCGTTACTTTATATCTTTTTTCTACATGCTGATATACGGTGATGCTTACGGCGAGGTCTGCATGTTCTCCTCTGGGGGCCCGGCAGCGGTCGTAGCGAAGTACCGCACATCAACATCCTCATCCTCCTGCAGCTTTTCCAGGTTCGGCAGGATCCGTTGCTGGATGAGTTCCTGGCCCCGTGGCGAGGGCGTGCCAGTTTCGCCGGACTTCTCCAGGTCGGTCAGGGTCCCCTCGGCCGGCAGGCGGCGCAATGTGTCGATCAGCACGGCGTACGACTTAGCAACATTAAATCGAATGTTCGGGATCTCGTCTGCTGTGAGTCGATCCATGATGGGGATAATCGAGTTTTCAGTGATATCCAGAGAAACAACAGGTGCAAGGGTCTAATATTTAGTCAGTGGCTGAACCTTATGCTCCAGAAGTTAAAATCTACTCACGGAGATTGCAAAGCAGGTTGTCATTCTGTAGAGGTAGTTGGGGTGCTGTCCCATGGCCATGACCTTGGGAATAATCGAGCCCTGAGCCCATTCGATTCCGAAAACCTCTGTCAACTTTCTCAAGTTGGTGGTAGCAGCCTCACGAATGGAGAAGACGGTGTCACCAAGCCACCCCATGCAAAGGTCACTAAGTTGCTCATCAAAGAACTTGACGCCCAGCTGGCTTGCAAGCAGGGGGATATATTCGATGATGGCAAGGCGGACCCGCCATTGCTTGTCCTCGGCCAGTTGGACAATTGCAGGAAGAAGCGACTGAGATAGAAGATCAACGCCGATAACTGTAATGGTCAGAGATACGGATCATGTTAAATCAAGAGTAGGTTCCCTTACCTTTATTGACGTGCTCCAGCTTGGAAATGATGTGCAAACGGACGTCAGGGTATTCGTCCTTGAGCATTTGGAGGAACATCGGAAGGAGATGAGCAATAGTCCTGCACAAAGTGTGAGAAGCCTGCGGCGGTCAAAATTATGGGTAGGATGTCTACTAACTCTTCTTTTCCGAGAAGTGGCGAGAGACCGCTGATTTGCGTGCCCAGAGCCGCGCGCACGTGTTGAGATGGGTCCGAAACAAGGTCTTCAACGCTAGTCATGATCTCGTTAAGAAGGGTCTCCCGGTCAATCAAACTGCAGAAGCCTAGTTCAAGTTTAGCGAGCATTCTTGATTACAGAAATGCAGAAAAAAATACCTGGGATCTGGCCGGCAATTGCGGTGCGGACTTCTGCTTCCGTATCCTTCAGGAGCTTAACAAATGAGGGCACCATGTCACGAGTGATCACTTCTTCGTGCACGGCATTAGCGATCTGTCGTAGAGGTTAGTCAGCTGAAAAATGCCACAGGGGAAGAGGGATAGCAGTGGGAATGCGAACCTTTTCATATCTGTCGGCAACCATATATCTGACTCTCCAGCTCTTATCCTCGAACAAGTTCCGCAGGGACGTCAACAGGACGCCGTGGCTGGGCTGTTGTTCCTTGGGAATTTCCTCCGCAATTGCAATAAGAATATCCACCGTAAGGAGACGCACGCTATCCTGGTCGTCACTGGCAAGGTACTGGAACAAGGGTATCATTTCTTCGATGACAACTGGCGTGTCCAATTCTTTGACAAATTTGGCGAGATTATTCGCCGCCTGTCTCCGCACCATCGGGGTCTCATCGTGCACCAATGCGCCGAAATATTGTCGAAGGCTTTGCTGCAGGGGCTGGGGCGCTTTCTTGTATGGGACACAGTACAGACCGGTAGCGGATACTTTCGACGTGAACCAGTCCGCTTTCGACAGGCGAAGGACCATAGGGACGAAATGCTCTTCGACTTGTTTTTCGGACAATTGCTCGCCGATCTTGCAGAGAGATTCGACCGCCTACCACACCGTCAACGTGAGCGTTTGAACAAGAACGGAAACCAGGAAGTCCCTACCTTTTCCCGAACCAAAGGCTCTTCGATGGCAGCCAGGTTCTCCAGGGGAGAAAGGAGAACATGCCCAAACTCCGGGCCGCCAACATATTCTGTAAAGTCACCGAGCTCGTCACTGAGTGCAGTCAGGACCTCGTCCTCATCTTCCACGGAGTCTGGAACGTTGCATGTTAGACGTCTTCACGCGATCGACGAAATCCTGCTTCGACCACTAACCATCAAGGAATGGAATGAGCTCATCGCGAGTTCTCTCGGGACCGAGGGCCAACGCGATAGTAGAGAGGCGGTGAATGGCATTAAGGCGGAGGAGAACATCGTCGTGCTGGAAAGAATTTAATTATCAGACGTGTCTTCAGAATCGATAGCACGCTACGGTTGACCACCACGGTACCTTTAACTCATCAATGAGGACGGCGATAGGGTAGAGCTCGTCATTTTCGCCCTGACCCTCCATCGCGGATATTGTGTATGGGTTCCGGAGATTGGAAGAAGCGACTAGGGAAGTTTAGGTGAGGTTGTCGGAATCGACGACGACGGTACGGAATGATATCAGGCGATGCTATTTAACCTGATACCACGCAGGCACGATGAATATTTTTTTTCGGTTCTTGGAGTAGTTGATGAAGGCGAGATTGTCGAGGAAGATTAAAGAGAAATTAAGCGGATATCAGAGAGCCTATCTAAGCAACGGAGGGAGTCAGAATCATCAATACTGGTAGTAGTCGGTGAGGGGAGCAAGATGATATGGGAAGGGGATGTTGTCGGTGGTGAGCGAGACTCCCCGGAGCGAGGTTTCGTGGGGTTTGGGCCGCCGCAGAGCACGTTCATAAGCAGGAAGGCATACCTCGAGACAATTGGACTAGGAGTGTACAGCTCTCGAAGAACGACTTTTAAGTAGATATCAACGGCGGCAGGGAATAATGCTGCTGAGTTTCAGCCGCAAAAGGATGTTTGCAAAGGCGAGCTGTCTGGTCGACGGGGTGAGTGAGGAGCTGTGGCTGGTGAGGGGGATGATGATACGGTATGGTATGGTAACTACATTACAGGTATGGTAACCTCGAGGAGGGGGGTATGTGGCGGTGCGATATGTGGCTGTCCCGCGAGGGTCAAGCCCCAACGGACTTTCATGCGGACTCATCCATTGATTCTTTCTCTACAAACCCGGTGCCAGCAGAACATCAGTCCCGCTATTAAATAACGTGGAGATCGCTGAGGCTATTGTTATAATAGCTTAGCGTCTGGTCTCTCCATATCTATCGTTTTTTTCTTTGGACATTCCCCTTGCGCAAGTCCTGAAGGACCCCCTCACCATGCCCACCATCTCCGTCGACAAGGCCGCGCTCTTCAAGGAGCTCGGGCGCGAGTATGTGCTTGTATTCTGCTCAGTGGCTCTGAAGGAATTTGCTAATTGCTACCGCTAGATACACTACGCAAGAGTTTGACGAGCTTTGTTTCGAATTCGGTGAGTCACTTTTATCACTTTTTTTCATCCTCTGCGGGGCTCGCGCTGACTGACTGTTCTACCAGGCATTGAGCTCGATGAAGACGTAACTCCCTCCGCCGCTTCGGAATTCCGTTATCGATACTAAGATTTCACAGACAACCGATACGGACCGCCCCATTGTTGATGGCGTGCAGGAGCCGCCTCAACTCAAGATCGAAATCCCCGCAAACCGGTACGCATTTGGCAAGATTCTGAGATAATGGGAGGAGCGCGTATACTGAGAGGGTCTTGCAGATATGACATGCTGTGTTTTGAGGGTATTCAGCTCATGCTGAACATCTTCTTGGGCCGCAAGCCTATCCCCAACTACAGACTCATTGAGCCTTCGAGTGGGCAGCTTGAGAAGATCGTGGTCAAGGAAGACGTGAGTGCTGTTCCCATAGCCCATTTACCGTATCGCATACGCTAACGTGCTGAGAAAGACCACGAAAATCAGGCCGTATGTCTCCGGCGCGATCCTGCGCAATGTGAAGTTCGACCAGGCGCGTTACGAATCGTTTATCGCTCTTCAAGACAAGCTTCACCAGAACCTCGCAAGACAAAGAACACTCGTCGCTATCGGTACCCACGACTTGGACAGCATCCAGGGTCCTTTCACCTACAATGCTCTGCCTCCCAAGGACTTTAGCTTTGTTCCATTGAATCAGACGAAGGAGCTGAACGGCGAAGAATTGATGGCTTTCTACGAGGTATGAGTTGCGCCAGAAGCAGATGTGCGGAATTGATACTCATGGATCAACAGAAAGACAAGAACCTCGGAAAGTACCTTCACATTGTCCGCGACTCTCCTGTTTACCCTGTCATCCACGACTCGAACAACACCATCTGCTCTCTTCCACCGATCATCAACGGTAACCACTCGAAGATCTCCGTCAACACGAAAAATGTTTTCATCGAAATGACCGGACTGGACAAGACGAAGCTTGAAATTGTCAACAGGGTCATGGTTACCATGTTCTCCCAGTACACCACCGAGCCGTTCACGTGAGTATCATCTGTTCTAGGAGGGTTGTGAAATGCTAATCCGTTTCTATAGCATCGAGCCCATTCAGATCGTTTCTGAGCATAATGGCGAGACTCGTGTTGTCCCGGATATCTCGCCGCGCACCACCCAAGCTGAGATCTCTTTCATCAACCAATGCTGCGGATTGAACCTCTCTGCGACTGAGATCAGCGACCTCCTGAAGAAGATGTCCTATGATGCCAGGCCTTCCGCGAACAATCCCGACCTCGTTGATGTCGACATTCCCCCGACCCGTGCGGACGTCCTTCACCAGGCTGATATTATGGAAGATGTTGCCATCGCCTACGGATTCAACAAGCTTCCCCGATCCTTCCCCAACATCTCCGGCACTATTGGCCAGCCCCTCCCCATCAACAAGCTTTCCGACATCGTGAGAACAGAAGCCGCAATGGCCGGCTGGTCTGAGGCGCTTCCGCTGATTCTGTGCTCGCACGACGAGAATTTCGCTTGGCTCAACCGCAAGGACGACGGTAACACCGCCGTCAAGCTTGCCAACCCTAAGACCTTGGAATTCCAGGTTGTCCGTACCAGTCTCCTTCCCGGTCTCCTGAAGACCATCAGGGAAAACAAGCATCACACTGTGCCCATGAAGATCTTCGAGGTCAGCGATGTCGCTTTCAAGGACTTGGAATTGGAGCGTAAGAGCCGCAACGAGCGCCACTTTGCCGCTGCATGGTATGGACGGACCAGTGGATTCGAAGTTGTGCACGGTCTCTTGGATCGCATGATGGCTATGCTTAAGAGTGCCTTTATCACTGCCGAGGAGGGACTCGAGAGCACGGCAGCCAACGACTCTCAGTACTGGATTGAGGAGCTTGATGGTGAGTCCCACATGCCCATTACGTTTCTATCTTTTCTTCATTGACCTGTATGTTAACACATTCGATCAGACCCCACCTACTTCCCCGGCCACGCCGCCTCGGTCCACCTGCGCATTGGCGGAAAGGAGCACAACATCGGTACCTTTGGTATCCTGCACCCTACGGTGTTGGAGAAGTACGAGCTAAAGTACCCCGTCAGCACACTGGAGCTCAACATTGAGACTTTCCTGTGAGCGGGGGGTCGATGATGTTTATTTATGATCATGGAGTAAATGATTTACAGAGATAGATGACATGAGTAAAATACCAAAACGGAGTGATTGTTTATGATTATGACGGTGCCTGGATTTATATTACTTGTAGCTACTGCATACCCGTGTAATCCGGGTCGACCAGCGGATATATGTCCCAGCGCTAGTTGGGGATTTGTCGTAACCCGGTTCAACCTCGATATCACAGCTTACAGGGTATTGAAAATATGATATCCACATAGGTACATTTTTATCAGAGCCATTTTTCATTCCCCTTTGTTCGTGATACATCACTTCCCCGCTAAACTTTTGGAACCGATTTTGACTTTTATTCCGTTCAGTAGTAAAGGTAGAGGTAGTCGGACAGGTAGAGAAAAAAAGAAGAAAACTCGAGGAGATATAAAAAATAAAAGGAAATCGTTTATTTATTCAACCACATCAGAATTAACCCCAAATTTACTCCTGCGCAAAAGTCTCAGCAGCAGCAGCAGCAGGGGCACCCTCCTGAGCCTCAACAGCCTGCTGCTCAGCAGCACGCTGCTGCTCGGCGAGCTGCTGGGCAGCGACAGCCTTAGCGCCGTAGTCCTGGCTCATGGGCTGCAGAATAGGCTGCTCCTCCTTGGGCTCGATGATGGTGACGGAGTCGGGGAGGGTCTTCTGGGGACCGGCCTTGCCTTCGGGGTCGGAGCCGCGCATGATCTTGACCTTGATACCGAGGACACCCTGGCGGAGGAGGACGTGGCGGGTGGCCGAGTCGATGAATTCCTTGGCGGGGTGGCCAGAGTGGATCATGAAGCCGTCCTGTTATTTATTAGCATGAGCCCATGAGTGTGGTATCCGATTGCGCATCGCATCGCAAAACCAGGCCTCGAAAAGTAGGCGTAGACGTACAGTGAACTTCATGGACTTGGCACGAGCAGCACGGAGCTTGCCCGAAACAACAACCTCGCAACCCTTAGCGCCGCTCTCCATGATGAAACGGAGGACACCATAGCAGGCACGGCGGACGGCCAGACCGTTAAGCAGCTTGTAGCGGAGGGACTCGCATTGAGCGACGGCGGACAGACCGCGGTTCTGGACCTTGGCGGCGTACAGGGAGACCGAGTTCTCGGGGAAGCGGAAACGCTTCTGGATGAGGGAGGTGAGCTCGCGGATGCGGCGGCCCTGCTCGCCCAGAACCTCCTGGGTGTGGGTAGCACGGACGACTGCGAGAAGCTGTTAGCTTCTGTATTCTCCAATGTTGTATATTTCCATCGCAATTGATCCATTCCAGTAATTCCTTCAGCTCTTCCTCTTCCATATTTATTTTCCCATCCTCCCTCGAAAATCACCCCTTCAACATAACTCCGGCTCCAATCCCAAACCCCAACCATCCAATCCACAAACAAAACAATCTCAAAAGAAAAGGCGAAAGAACGTACTGATGTCGGTAACGGTAGGAGTAACACGGACTTCGACACCCGAGTAGCCCTCCTCAGCAAGCTCGCGCTGGAAGAACTCGTTCAGCTCGGCGTAGAAGACACCGTCCGCCACGAACTTTCGGCGCTTCGACATAGCTCCCTGGACAGCAGCCATTTTGACGTTTCTTTTTTGGCGTTTATTTAAAAAGGCGAAACGGCCGAGGATGAAGGAGGGCGAGTTGGGCGTTAAAGGCGGTTCGAGGTGGTCGTGCCGTCGTTCGGTCAGGTCAGTTTTGGAGGTTTAGGCGGTAGTGGGGAGTTTTTTTGGGAATAGGGTTTGTAATTGCCTGTTTGGGACGGAGAGGGTTAACCCTCGCTTGTACGGGCGGGCGCTTTTCCGTTTTAGGTCGGTTATATCTGCCTGGCGTATCAGGCACTAGGATTACTAATCATGTAGACCTTCCATATCAACAGCTCGTAAGTTTACATTCATCATACATGGATCCAAAATAGCCCTTGTATCCCTATTGCATCTCTACCTCCATTTCCGTCATTTTCCCACTCCCTTGTTCATTCTCCTTATTCTTCGGCGTGAAAGCCAAGTTCGAAATACCCGCCGACACGGCTGCCATCCCAGCCGATGCTGCATTCTGCGTCCCCTGACCAGACACACCACTGCCCACGGAAGAGTGGGCTGTCTCAATACCAGTAACAACAGGAGTTCCCGACCCAGGAGCAGGTGGTGTAATGCTCTCCTGGACTGCAGCTGGAAAAACGACAGGACCGGACGGACGGGGTCCATTCATCTCTGCGTCAGCTCGACCAAACACCTCGTTCCACCAACGGACTTCGTTGAGACGCGGGAAGAGCAGGCGCTCCTTACCACGCTTGTTGTCGTCGATGGTGGGTTCATACTGGGCGTTGAGAAATTGTTCTCGCCTGGCGAGGAAATAGTCCCAGACGCTGCGTGTTCGTTCTTTGGCGCCAGTCTCGATACGCTCCTTTTCACTGTTGAAGAGGAATGTGCCGAATTGGCAAGAGTAGAGATGGTAGAGTAGCCGTCGTAGAAAACGTTCGTTGAATTCGAATCGTGTAGGGTATTGGTGAAGCAGTTGGTATGTTGCGTCGAGGAACTGGTGGAACACTGGACTTGTTTCCTTCACCTTAGTGACCTCCTTCTCGGATATAGTGGTTCGAGGTACAGAGCCGGCTCGTTTGCCAGGAGTGTCGCATTCATTGGTTGGGGTATCGCCATCGGAATCGGGAAGGGAGTCGCGGCTGGTGTTATCCCGGTTGAAGAACCCCTTGGCACTCAGGAATGCGTTCTCCAGGGCTTTCCCTGCACCGCTACCCTCTCGGTTGGGATCACCTCCGATCCTCTCGTTCTCGATCTGGAACCATTTCTCGCTATTCAGATGACCGGAACGATGGCGGAACATGTGACCGAATGACAGCCAGTCTTTTTCGACGAGTACCATGAATCCTTCCAGCGTTCGATAGTAGGGATCAAGGCACAATTGACTCAATGCGCTGAGCTGGCTCGTACGATCCCAGCCATCCGAACAGTGAATCAGGACGTGAGAATGATTAAGACCAACCTGACGAGCAATCAAGCCAGCGCCATCCAGGATTCCGGCAATATGCTTCAACCATCCACTTCGGGCAAGCAGGTCTCTATTAGGTCCCAATGGGGCGATGTCTGAGTCTTTCAGCGCATCGATCACTTTATTCAGCGAATCTCGCATCACATGGATGTTATCGATTCCCAGGTATGCCTTGGCTGCGAATTTATAATTGTCCATGTTTTCCGATCCCAGACCAACGGCCTGCATTGCAAAAGCATTAACCGTCGGCCGTGCATCAACAATCAGATTCTGCTGCTGAGCACCATACACCTGGCGCCCTTCCTCTGGATCCCCGCGAACAGACGCCAGCATTTCATCCTCAAGTTCTTCGGCATTAGTAGAGTCAGAATCAGACTGGCCGGCGAATCCATCGCCTTGACTCAAGCTGGACGACTCAGATTCCAAATTAGGCGTTTGCGCATTTGCCAACGGTCTTTCTGTATGTGACGTTGAGAAGATAGTCGCTAATAACTTCTCATCCTGGATACTCCGGTTCTGCCGCACACCGACCAACGGCTGCGAACTTCTCGTGATCGAGCAGTTATTCACTGGATGTCGATACGTCAGTATAGGCACACGCGCTCTCGACCGATACCGTCCGGCGTAGTTCAACGTATTATCCGAGATGGCAGTAGGCACGGGTATAAGCGCAGGATAGGTTGGAGAGAACTGACGGTCAGCACACATCCATCACATACAAACGGCGAGTCAAACATACCCCATAATCTGAATTAATCTGTGAAATGCGCCACCCATTCCCCTCTACATCCACACCCTGCCTTGCCCATTCTTTCTTGGGGTCATATAACTCCCACCCGTTGAACTCCCTCTCAGGCAGGGGAGGCTGATAAGCAAATGCATACAGCTTATCTACCCTCCCAACCCTACACGTCCACTGCTTGATCGTATCATATACCTCGCGCGCCTTATTCTCAGTGACAAAGTAGAAGCAAACAAAGGTGAAATCACGGCATCGCAGACGGATCGAGGACGGCTGGCGAGATGCCGCGGGTGTCGGGCGCAGCGTGCACAGGGATATTATTGGGTATGTGATCCAGAGTTCTCGTGGTCTGACGGGGGTTCCTTGTGTTTGTGCTTGGGCTTGGCCCGCCGTGTCGGATGCCGGGGGAATGTGGGAGAAGATGAGGTGGTGAGGGGTGAGATGAAGGTTGCCGACGACCTGGTCACCACGGCGCGCCAAGGTCACATTATCAACCTGGAGCTTTGTCAGTATTCTTTTCCTGATGCTTTTGTTGTTGCTGTTGTCCCGGAGTCGGGCCACGAGACTAACCTTAGCAACCCGTGTTCTCTCCATGCCTTTCCGTTACTGTAACCGCAATACCTTCATGGTCTTATCTCTATCGCCAGCACAAAATAGTCAACCGAAGCACTTTGCCCGTGTAAACGATATAAAACAGATATGAAAGATAGCCTTGGTAGTGTGGAGGAAGAGTGGTTGACTCGAGGATGCGGAGCCCCTCGTGCCAGCTACGTCAAAAGGCGGAGCCCGCCAATTAGAGAGACATGGAATGTATGTACATGACTACATGTACAGCATTCCAATGATGTTTTTATTAGAGTAAATGTATAAATTGAAATGTCTGCAACTCTGTACAAAGGTGCGAATTTTGTCTGTCTGTTTTATTCCGTTTAAGGTGTTTGGTAATTTTGCTCACCGAACTATATATCTAACCTACTATACACTACGTCGGTGATCCAGATATACATTCACATCTACAATCACAAATAAACCAAAATGATCACACCCCCGTCACCCCAAGACCTCCTCCTCTACCGCTACCAACACGCCACAAACCTAGGTTCCGTCTTTGTGCTGGAACGATGGCTCCGCAACAGCATGTACGACGACGACACTCCTGGCTCCAGTGAAATAGAAGCCATAAAACGGTACCCACCCCATCTCCCATAAACCAACAACAATACAATCCAAATACTAACAGTAACACGCAGGTCCCTACAAATCCGCGGCCTCCACGAAACCCGCACAAAATGGGAAACCCTCTGGCTAACAGCCCTATCCGACGACGACATGCACTGGCTAAAACATACCGCGCGCTGCAACTCCATTCGTCTGCCTATAGGATATTTCACACTAGGGCCGGCGTTCTGTATTGATACAGATTTCGATGGCGAGCCGGGACAAGTGTACCTCCATTGCTGGAATATTGTCAAACATTTGATTGAGAAGTGCTACGCACATGGTATCGGTGTACTAATTGATTTCCACGGTGTACCTGGAGGCGCAAATAGCGAGGGCCATAGCGGGACAGATTCAGGGAGAGCTGAGTTCTGGGAAAACGAGCATTACCGTGCGCTAGCAAGGGATTGTATCGCGTTCGTTATCCAAGAAGTCAAATTCCATTCCCTCCACGGCGTCATCGGCATCGAACTATGCAACGAAGCAATCTGGGACCCACCGAATCTGTACGAATGGTACGACTCAGTCATTGAAGTCGCCAGCGCCATCGACCCTTTCATACCAATCTACATCAGCGACGCATGGAATCTCTCCGCAGCGCTAGACTACGCCCTGGGCAAGAACAACGCCACCCTACCTTTCGACAGAAGCCCAGTTATTGTGGACACGCACAAGTACTATTGTTTCACCGAAGATGACAGAAACATGCATCCAGATGCTATTCGGGAACGTGTTTCCAATGAATTGGGTGAACTATCTGAGCGGCAGGGGAACGTGTTTGATCGTAAATCAGCTGTTGAGGTGTATATCGGGGAGTATAGCTGTGCCATGGACCAGCATAGTTTCGAGCATGGTGATCCGTCGCAACGGCCTGAGTTGACAGTTGCGTTTGGGAATGAGCAGGGTAGGACGTGGTCCGACAAAGCGTCTGGGTCTGCGTTTTGGACGTTTAAGATGGATTGGATGGATGGTGGGGATTGGGGGTTCAAGGAACAGGTTAATACCGGTGCGATTCCGGCGCCTCCGTGGCTAGCACTCTCAAGAGAGGAAGTGCACGAGAGGCTGGAGCAAGCTGATGTTCAAAGAACTGATCGTCATGAAGAAGCGTACTCTCAACACGTCGGGTATTGGGATTCCGCAGCCCCGGGTGTGGAATTCGAACATGACCGCTATTCCCGCGGATGGTATCTCGGATATGCCGACGCAAGGTACTTCTTCGGTGCGTTGGTGAACGGCATGGTCCCCGGTCAGCGCGAAGGAGGTGAGAAGATCGGTGCTCTGGACCTCTGGGTTCGAAAGAGGATTACCGAAACAGACGAGGTGAATCAGGGTTTGGGCTGGGAATGGGAGCACGGATTCCGAAGGGGTATTGGTGATTTCTACTCCGTTGTCGGGGTTTAGTCCTAGAACCGGCGTATATGAACCTCGTGTGTACATTCATCGCTAATACACATAATAATAATACATCCAAAGGGGAGAAATACAATCAGATCCAGACAAGGCCATATCTAAGGCTCCGCCCGTCTAGCCGTATCCAACTCAAACGCCAACTTACAAGCCGAGCCATAGAACGAGTTAAACGTTTGCAGCAGCTCGTCCAATTCACCCCCCTTCTCAGACACCTTGGCATCAGGAGGAAGGTCCATATCCAAGAACAAGTCCGTCGCGCGAGAGGGGTAGAACGGCCCGCTTTCGTAGTAGCTGTAGTTAAGTCGTTTGTCCTCGTAGTCGTAGCGCTGCAGATATGTTCCCCGTCTGTCGACGAGAGGGAGACTCATGTACTCGGCGGTGACGAAGTCTTCCTCGGAACCGGTGAGGTTCTTCTGGTTGAGGATTTCTTTGGGTAATGAGAGCTGGAAGAATGTTGGTAGCGAGACGTCGCCGCTGTCGTTTGGTCTGGTCTGAATGAAGTTGTTGCGGAGAGAGGTCTTGAGAATATCTGCACTCTCTTTCCATGATTCCTCTGGTAAATCGTAGTACATCTTCCTCGTAAAGCGAAGATCGAGCCCGTTCTCGGGGAGAAGGTAGTCGACATTGTTCTGGGAGATGATGGCCTTTGCGTTTTGCACAACGAGTTCTGGTTTCTCTTCGGAGTTGGGGTATTCCAGTAGAGAGACTTCTAAGTCGAGTTGTGGGAAGACATTTGTGTGAAGAGCTGACGGGACTAGCAGAACACGGCGAAGTTGCTGCTTGTCACTGTTTTCATGGTTTCGCAATTGGCGCAGGAATGAAGGCACTCGGGGGAGGTTGGTGGTAAACGAGCGAGGAAGAGACAGCTTGCTTAGTGTTGTCGCATCGACAGGTTCGCGGCTCATGGTAGGTTTGCGCAAAAACAAACATCTTCCAACCGCGGCCGTTACATTTTCGTGTATATCAACCTTCTTGCTCAGCTGATACTTAGGCGAGGGCTTCCGCAGGATCTTCAAAAGCCCATCCGACAACCTCGTCTGATGCTGCTCAAACAATGGCATATCCAATGGACTCGGCCCAGCCGTCTGCGTCGACGGCATAGCCCACCGAAACCAAGCCTTCTGCCGCTCAAACCAATTACCATCATTTTCGAGGCTGATATCGTAAGCTTCTGCAGGCTCCGTAGCAGAGAAATAACTCGTAAAAGGTAGCGGATCCGGATTCGTGCTGTAAAGCGCAAGATTCAACGTCCTCCGGGCATGCTCCATGCCCTTTCTGTTCTCCACGAGATACAGAATCTTCTTAGGACCTTCTCGAGTTACGCCTTCAAACGCCACACCGTAGGCTCTACTAACCCAATCCAAGAATTCCAAATGGAACGCACGACTCCCATCAAACCGGTTACCGACCCGCGGGAACAATTCAACCTCCTCCTCGCGTATCCGCAAGCTGGTATCTTGGATAATATCCCGAATGGTCTCGCACGCAACCCGACTCCCCGTAATCCTCACCAACCCCAATGAATTCGTGATATCGATCTTCGCATCGTTTAAACTGGCCACCTCTTCAAACGAGAAGATCTCTGAATTCTTCAACAACGACAACGTCGGTGCAGACAACCGTATATCAATCTGCCCAGCCTCCCCAAAAACCTCCAACTCCCAACAATCCCGCAATATCCGCTCTGCAAGCAAATGCTTTCCCTTCAGCGATTTCTTTGTCGCCGCAATCCGTTCAGTAACACCACCCTGTCCAACAGGCCCTGTCTCCAGAAACCCAGGCGTCCCAGGCCTCCACTCCATTTCCCGTGAACTCCCCTCCTCAGATCCATAAAACTCCTCTGCATTCCGGTTATGCTCCGATACATAATCATCCAATTGATACCCCGTAAATGACGCCTGCACCTTCCACCTGAGTTTCTCAAACTCAACCGCGTCGAGTTTATCGCCTGCCGAATGCGGTGCAAGAAGACTCTCAACCCGTTCGTTCACGATCTCTCCCGTCAATTCCACCGTCTCATCTTCAATCTCCTGCAGCAAGAACGGTACATCGCCCTTCTCGCTCAATCTGTCGGGACCGATATCCAGCGCTGGTTTTTTCTGGCGCTTTTTCGTCTCGGGAACGACAACTACACCACCCTGTTCGCCGAGGAAAGAGACATCGATTGGGACATGTTGGGCTTTTGGTTTGGGTTGGCGGCGGCGTCGGGGTTTGTCGTCGCCATTGTTGCTAGAGGTGGATTTGGATCGGAGGAAGAGGTCGTAGCGGCGGGTGACAAGGGATAGTGGCTTTTCCCGGCAGGTTTGTAGGGATTGGGGATTTAGGAGGCCCGCAGGACCCCGGGGTGTTCGGGAAAACATGTGGAATTGTATGCTGAGAGCATTGAGCTCTGTCGCTGTTGTCTGGAATTTTTTTTCGTTGCGGTGATTCTTTGATATCCGCATTGCGCTAAACCCAGAATGGAATTATTTGCCTCAGGCTATTTAAGTCATATATACAATGGGGTATTTATACAGGAACGAGAAATGAAAAGTAAGGAACAACGGAAAGGAGATCACTCCTTAGGAGAAATCTCCCAACTCCTCAAATTCTCCCTCACATCAAACTCCGACACCTCCTGCTCGCTCGTCCGGCTTCTCAATCCTCTCGCCTTCGGATTGTCAAATATCTGCTGCTCAATGCTTCCGCCTCTCCTCCCATGCCCATGTCCATTGCTCATATTCCCAATAGCAGACAACAGTTCCGGCCCCTTGACCTCATTACTGGAAGAACTCTTTGGCCGTCGCTCAAAACTAGGTGATAAATGATTTGCCGACGGAGACTCGCGCTGATTTGCGCCATTCTCCACACTAGCAACATTCAGACTATCGTCTAGCCGGCTCTGGCGCTGATTCTGGGTCCCGTTGTTGTAGTCGGAGCCTCCGGAGAATAGGTTTTCGATCAGTTTATCGGCGGGAAGATCGGTTGATCGGGAGTTCCAGGATGCCGCGAGCGTGCGACGGTAGAGGTCCTGCATATCGGAGACCTCGCTGCTCTTCGCGCTGAGGGATGGAAGGGGTCCGCCGCTAACGGAGTCATCGGGGTCGCCTTGTTCAGAGGACACGACGCCTGCGATCCCACCAAACACCATGGCAGATCTCAGGGGTGGTCTGGAAAGTCAGCATAGAACAACAACATCACCAGCAGACAAACCCACGTGATAAAGTTCCTATCCCCTTCAGTCTGCCTCATACATATCCCCACCCTTAACGTACTATTAATCTTACTGTCCTGCATAAGATACCTCCTCACAATCCCCTCCTCATCATCACTCTTATCCACATACTCGGACAGATTCAGTCGAATGCGTCCTAGTATATTCCGATCCCCATGACCCCCCGCCGCAAAGTCCTGGGCTATCTCGAAATGTACCTCGCATTCCTGGAGTGTCTGGTTCCGGTCGATCGTGAGTCGGACTTGGAGGGTTTTCTCGTAGTGCCATTGCGCGCGGTGGTCTATGATTACTGCTTTATCGGTGTAGCCGTTGTGTTCTGCTGCGCTGGAGGAAGGGAGGCGCCATTTGACGAAGGCCGTGCCGCTGACGAGGGGAATGTTGTTGAGGTCGATTATCTGATGGTCAGCATTATATACATCCGTACGGATAGCGTAGAACACACCCTTAAAACAAACTCGAACCTTGGCTGCTTTACTTCAGTACTCAATAAACCCTTTATCAGTGTAGAGACCTACCCTCCTATTCTTCGGGACTGCGGTCATGTTAGCACGTCATATAGTACCAGGAATGTTGTCCCTTACCGAATGCCTGCATTTTCAATCAACTGAAAGCGTATATTAATAGCTGACTGCCGTCTTATTTCAAATTCATCCAATGGAATGGACTCCTATGCATGCATGTAGCCATTACCCAGGGATGGCAGGGCGGTGGTGCTATTGTCGGGCAGTTCTAGACCGCTTAGTTATCTCCGCCGAATTTACTCCGCGGCTATGCTTCTAGTTCAGTCCATTCGACGTCTAAACGAGATCGAACAGACTAAATACATGATCTCGAGAATGACATCAACAAATCAGCCACCAGCAAATATAATTCCGCTAGACTCCCCCCTCCGCATAACACCAATCCATCCCCTCCTCCCAGATATCCGAGTCCCAGGCCGACCCGCAGAGACAGAAACACAATCCAACGAACCCCGAAAAGACCAACCAGACAATGAAACCGAGAAACCACTACAATCCCACAATTACAATCCCCTAACCTGCACGCCCTTTTCATTCCCCAATATCCCCCAAAACCAACCAAGCACCGGCACAACCCAACATGAGAAAGACCTAGCGGATCTCCGAGAAGAATATCCCATCCCTGAAGCTGCTCTAAGGGCGCAAGAAGCCACAGCGCGCGAAGCAAAACGGCGGATTGAGGAAACTATCAAGAAAAGAGAGGAGGTGCAGAGGGCGATGGATAAAAAGGTTAAGGAGAGGGATACGGAGATGAAGGTGTTGGAGAAGTATCAGGAGGTTAACGTGAAGGCGTCGGATATTTTGCCTTCATGATGGTTCCGGGGTATGATAGTTTTGGTTAAGGGGTTGTGTGGATTTATGGAAGGGTCTGGATAGGCCATAGGAGGGAGAGGTTTATTTGGTTCTCTGTTTCGAGATCTGAGGCGACCTGGTAGTTTTGGAACTTGGGGATAAGCCCTGACTGGTCAGAAAGCGCCAGGGGAGGAAAGCTGGGAGAACCAGGATGCAAAATTTGGCGAGCTTAGGACTTGTCTAGGACGCCTGTTAACACGATGATACCCATGCCCGACATCTATTTGAAGGACGGTTGGCACGAAGAACCATACGAGTCTTTCGAGGCACAAAGTACATTATACAAACAATCAGCTTCTGCACACATGCGCTACATTTGGGACTACAAATTGAGTGACATGAATTATTATTCAAACATGACATGACATAGACAAATTGACATCAGATGACATGATAATTAACATCTTTGTACATATATATACCATCTGGCTTCATATGTAAACCCCAGCATCCTCCCATAACATATCCATCATGGAAATGCGTGCATAATTAGATCATAAAAACACAAAGAAATAGACACAAGAAATTAACACATTAAATCATAATAAATCAATCCCAAGCTTAAATATCACCCAACAACTTAACAACAGCCGGCAACAACTCCGACGCATCCTCAATCAGTGTTTGCGTCTGGTTGACAAACTGGTGCGTAAGCAAGTCATTGGCATTATCAAGCAACCCAGTAACCTCCTTGAGCATCTCGGGCGTAATAATCGGCGAAACTTCGCCAATAAGATCCTTGGTCTCGTTAACGAACCCAGGAGTAAGCAGCGTGTTCGCGTTACCCAGCAGTCCCTTGACATCCTTGAGGAGATCAGGGGTAATAGCGGGAGAGACAGTGTCGATGAGAGATTGCGTCTCGTTAACGAACTTGTCTGTGAGAAGCTTGCCTGCGGAGTCGAGGAGGCCGGGGACCTTGTCGAGGAGGTCGGGGGTGACGACGGGAGCGACATCGCCGATGAGGCCCTTGGTGTCCTTGACGAAGTCCTTGGTGAGGAGGGAGTTGGCGTTGCCGATGAGACCCTGGGTTTCGTCGACGAAATCCGAGGTGAGGAGGGCCTTTGCGTTGGAGAGGAGGCCACCGACGCCGTTGAGGAGTTCGGGGGTGACGATGGGGGCGACAGCGTCGATAAGGTTCTTGGTTTCGTTGACGAAGGACGGGGTAAGCAGGCTGTTGGCGTTGTTGAGGAGGCCGCCGACTTCCTTGAGGAGGTCGGGGGTGAGGATCGGGGCGACAGAGTCGATGAGACCCTTGGTTTCCTTGACGAACTCGGCAGTGAGGAGGTTGTTGCCGTTGGTAATGAGGTTGTTGACCTCCTTGACGAATTCAGCAGTCAGGAGATCGTTGCCGTTGTTGATCAGCGAGTTCACCTCCTTGACAAAGTCCGCGGTGAGCAGGTTGTTGCCATTCTTGATCAAGGAGTTGACCTCCTTGACGAAGTCAGCAGTCAACAAGTCGTTACCGTTGTTCAGCAACTTGGTAATCTTGTCGAACAGGTCGTCGTTAAGCAGGGGCTGAACGTTCTTGATTAAGCTGTTGATCTCCTTGACGAAGTCGGGCGTGAGCAAGTTGTTGCCGTTCTTGATCAGAGAGTTGACCTCCTTGACGAAGTCAGCAGTCAACAAGTCGTTACCGTTGTTCAGCAACTTGGTAATCTTGTCAAACAGGTCGTCGTTAAGCAGAGGCTTGACAGTCTTGATCAAGCTGTTAATCTCCTTGACAAAGTCGGGCGTGAGCAAGTTGTTGCCGTTCGTGATGAGCGAGTTGACCTCCTTGACAAATTCGTGAGTGAGAAGGTCATTGCCGTTGTTGAGCAGCGTGCTGATCTTTTCAAACAAGTCAGGCGAGAGCAGAGGTCCAACGTTGCTAATCAAGGTCTGAGTGTCGTTCACGAAGCTAGGCGTCAAGAGATTGTTGCCGTTCTTCAGAAGGCTGTTGACCTCGTCGGTCAAATCATCAGTCAGCAGGTTGTAACCCTTCTCAACCAAGACCTTGGTCTCATCCGTGCTCTTATCGTCGAGCAGGTAGGCGACGTGGTGGAAGAAAGACTCAATGTCCTTGAGCAAAGTGGGTGAGAGAAGACCACCGGCACCACCGAGCAACGATCCTAAGTCAGCAAGGGGACCGTCCCCAGTGGTTTCAGAAGCACCCGTAGAGGCAGCTACGCCGGGAGACGTGGTGCTCTTAGCAGCGGAGGAAGTGGGAGTGTTCTGGGTGGTTTTTCCACCGCCCAGAACGCCACCCAGCAGACCACCATCCTGGTCATCATTATCATCATCATCGTTGGTCTCGGTGCTCTTGGTATTGGATGACTCGCTAGGGGAAGGGCTGGCAGCTGCTGCCGTGTTGGCAGAGTTGGCAGAGTTGGCGGCAGGGGTGGCAGGGGTGGCAGCCTCAGAAGAAGAGCTGCTGGACTTTCCACCGCCGAGAATACCACCCAGGAGACCACCATCCTGGTCATCATCATCGTTGGTCTCGGTGTGCTTGGTGTTGGACGACGCCTCGCTAGGGGAAGGGCTGGCAGCTGCTGCCGTGTTGGCGGCACCAGTGGCAGCATCTGTGGTTGGGGTTTGAGCTGAAGCGGACTCATCCTCCTCGGACTTGCCCTGAGATGGAGCTGGCACATGAACCTGAGCCTGCGACGTAGGCTGTTGCTGTTCCTGCTGTTGCTGTTGCTGCTGCTGTTGAGTGGCAGTGGTCAACGGCGCGTTTTCTTGACCATTGGCCTGAGAGTTGCCCTGGTTGTTCACATTCTGGTGAACAGCAGCGGCCGTCGATTCACTCGAGGTGCCCTGAGCCGAAGCACTCCCCGCAGGCGACGAAGCCGGGGAAGCCAGCGCAGTGCTGGACAGCAAAAGAGTACTTGTGATAACAGCGGAGAAACGCATGCTGGCGGTTCACGGGAGGGAAGGGGAGGACAGTAACTTGACTTGAGAAGGAGCCCGAAATCCGACAAACCAGAACCTCAGGAGCTCTCTTTTCTGGCGGGGAGCATGTTTTTTAAATAATGCTGGCCTCCCTAAGCATCAGACCAAACAATTGGACCAAAATTTCTCCCCACAATCAGAGGGAAAATGGAGCCAGCCGAGGATAGCGACCCCCACAGGACCTTCGCTAGTGTAGTTTATTCACCTCCATTCAGAGGATTGCGAGTTTTGCTGATGTCAATAGCACAGGGGGCCCTCGTTTAGATCGGGATATGCCGGGGGAGTTGCCCAATTCGAATGAATCTCCTGGTAGCATTGCTAATCCAGGGCACGGAGAGAGCCAGGAGAAAAGGGTCAAAAGGCACCCAAAAAAAAAGAAAACAAAACTAGCGCAGGACGGTCTCTTCGGAGGAAGATAGGGAAATTGCGACTTGCAGCGGCGATATTCCTTTTAGGCCCAAGATTGAGCCGACTGCCTCGGGATCGGCAGTCTCCATAGTGCTAGTCTGCATGGAGCATTTCGTTAGCAGTCAACAGAACAAGCATACTTGTACAACTCCATAGTAGAGAATGAACTAAAGAGCACAGTATTGTAGAATATTTAGGTATGGCACCTGGGTTGAATGTCCATGGAACGATGTGGTGATATCTGGATGACATCTCCGATCAGGGGTCTCGGGGGAACCACGGCTGCACCGTATTCACACTCCCCGGTCAACTCGGTATGTGACCTCCAGACCTCCGCAAACCTTGATAGACAAAAGATGGATAAAATGGAGCATCGCTTAGAGAGAAATGCGGGGGATCGAGTTCAACGATGCGGAGAAGACGATAACAATGCCGAGAATTGAAAGAATCTGGAGGAAATGGAGGCAACCCCAGGTTCATCTCGGTAACATGTGATCTGAGGCTGTATAGAGGATAGAAGACAGTGCCAACAGTCTACCACGTTGGGATCGGCATCGTATTCGGAGGATTTCTCAATGCCATGTCCTCCGTACCACTGACACAGTTTTCGTTAAAGCACGCATACAAGTAGTAGTAGTATGTAGCAGTAAACTCCCAGAGTAGATAGCACTGCGATTAGACAAGCACATGCATTACAGCCTTGTCTCTAATCCTTGGCTATAATCCGTCAAATATGCCGGCAGTCCTCGAGATATCTCACCATGTCCGCTCTGGGCACTCTAACCGAGTCTCCGTGATTGGTACGAGTGAGACACGCAGGCGGGGGATTGCCAAAGTACTCTCTCGCCCAGTGATAATGCCCTATACATTTTTTTTATATGGGTCGCCAAGCTAGCGGCAGGAACTAGTTCAACCTAAAGGACTTAGCGGGAAATTCGGGGCATGTTGGGGTTGGAAAATTTTGTTCCTGACCCAAGAGATGGGCTGCTATTTTGATGAACACAGCCGGTGTTGACCATGGGTGAGCAGCTGTTTATACTCTGTAGTAAGGGTGTGAAGGTAGTCAACCAGTGGAAGAAGCAACGAAAATAGGAGTTCATTAAAAGTACCACGGTTGAAGAACACGGAGCCGGACTACAGAAAGCTTAACTGCGGCTACAACTGCTTATTGCGATTTTCCCGCTTTGTCCAGAGTCAAGCCATCTGCGTCATGAAAATACATGATTACTCCGGAGTAGTCCCATTCACGGATAAGTGCCAGGCCATTTTCATATTCAATTGCCATAAGCAATAGTAGTTTTTTTTTTTTTTTTTTTGACCGCCGTAAGACGCACATGATACTCCCTGGTAGTACAAAGTAGGTGAGAGGGTTGATCAGTTGTCTCTGTGGAGCACATAATCGAACGGGCATTCTTCTGGTCTTTGCTTTAAAATGGACCATGTCGCATTTTTGTTAACTCGAGGAATGATATTGACACTCCCTAAGAGTTTCCGGACAAAATTGGTGCATTCTGTGACTTTACTAGAATCTCCTAGTTCAGCACGGTCAATAAAGCACCTATCATCTCAAGAACGGTTCATCTACCAAAGCTTATTGTCGCTTATTGTCCTAGCTCTAATACCAAAGCTCGATAGCGCCTGCAACAACGTATTGTACTCTAGTGCACCCACTAGCCTTCAATTCCATGTTGATCTTCTGTGCGGAAGTTCTGGAATGTACGGAGTATATGACTGTCGAGATGTTTCGGGCTAAACAAGATAAAATTGGACTATAAATGGCTTCTGTCTAACCGATCTGCTTTAATGTCAACTATTGCCCACTAACATCGACCCTCGTGCCCATTGGCAGTTTGATCCAGTCGATCAGAAAAGACATTGTGATTTACACAGTTGGCCTTCGCTAGCACTCCAACCTAACGTCGATTCTTGCATGGCGATGATCAGACGATCAGCCTCATTCCGGTTTGTACTTTGAGACCAAGTCAGGATCGCCGCTGCTTCTCCCTGCAACCGGGCACGAACAGTCGTCATCGACTTCGAAAATGCGTTTGCCAACACCCCGGGATTCAAATTGTGCCAGAACCTTTTAGATTTGATATTTCCTCCATAAAGTGGCTAGGTTATACAGTGATGTGCAATGATGCTAGCCCACGGCAATAGCACACGTCGAGAGACACAGGGATACGTTCTCAAGATCCAAGCGAAGTAGCATCCAAGAAATGCCCCAGCGCCAACATGGTGATATACGAAAAGGCATACATTGCGCTGTCCATCGGGCATAGAAAAGTTCCAATGCAAAGAGACAGGCACTCCATACTTTGCCGTATTATGCACATCAAGGTACTACCGTTTACCCCTGTTAATCATTCGCAGATCAGTATTGCCCAATCCTTTTGAGTACATGATTGAGTATAAGCTTTGGAAGACAGAGAGCGATGGGTCGTCCTGTGCACTTGAATAGTGCGAGAACCACGTAGCCCCCTTATCACACTGTAGCCTCACACATATTTGACATACAAACCTGACTGACCAATAGCTGAGAACTATGATGACCCGTGTAACTCTATACCAAGCACCATGACGAACGTAGGAATTGCGTTGTGGACAGATGATCCATTTATTCCGCGAGCTTATGAACCGTACGTAATGTAGTAACAGCAGTGGTCATATTCTATAACCCTTCAAATATTGAGTTCCTAGAAGAAAAGTTAGGACGCACAAAGAAAGTATGCCAGAGGCAGGATGATAAATGGACAATAGAAAGGAGAGATGACATTGATTTAGATAACTAGGTTGCAGCTAGCGGCATAGCCATACTTATACCATTGCATAAAGAGAACATCTCTATAAAAGCTGCAAGAAAAGCAGGCACTCTGTCTGAGTACAAATGGATATATGCCTGCAGCTACTCCGTACTGCTACTACTAAATCCACGCGTAGTCCAGAGAGCTCACGGGATAATTAATGGTCTACTCATGGCAAAACAGCTATGCTTGAACAAATACCACTGATAAAAAAAGGAAAATCTAGATCTTATTCGGTTTATATTCAGCTGTAACCTTTACAGAATTGTGCTAGTAAATGGCGATTTGTGTCTAGTATATTTAGCCTTGTATATAGAAAAAGCAGCTGACACGCCGTGATCAGATCAACTTATATCTTGGGCCTTTTCGAATGCTGTGTATGTTTTGACACCCCGTCCTACGTGCATTGCAACAATTGCATCTTCACATTCTATTGCATTGACTCGCCAACAAGACTGTAGTCTGGATGATTGGAGACCAGGCATTCCAGAAACACGATATTTCAATTTACCGGATAAGGCGATCTGACATAATCCGACATGAGCCGTCAAAGGCTAGCCTGAGCATTTCATTTAGTCTAGGAGAAGGTATCGCATGTGATCCTGATGTTTATCATGACAAGCACAAGGGTCGAATGTGGTGTAGTAATTTCGGTGCGTTTGGCCTGTCATGTGGAGTGACAGCACCGTCGGCGAACTCTAAGAGACCGTGATACTTCAAGTCCAATCAATCGAGAATGGACAGTCCTCGCAAGATGACTTTCACGATACCAAGCTGCCATCAGGCTTCAATTATCGCCCTGGCCGGAACCCTGTAGACATGGTCCGTGTGCCTGAGCGTCATAATGTAGAGCCCATGCTTTGGTTTGAGGGATCTTTGTCAGTGCCACCAGGCACCAGAAGCGTGATATAAGCCGGGCTGGTTAGAAATGGCGTTTTCGCGTAACATAAAAGTGCTTGAGTCGGTTGTCAAAAGGGTTGTATAATCCGTCTGACGTTGTAGTTCCTGTAAGCTGTCAGCAATGTGTCAAATGTGACGATATAAGAAACGCTTTGTACTACCATTGAAGTCGCAAATACAATCCGGGATGAAAAAAAAATAGCCAGCATAGTTGACTTCTCACAATGGAAGTCGTTCAAATGTGACCCTGTCGTACTTTGCAACCGTCCAAGGCCAAGGATAAATATACATAGACCTACCAAATCAAGAAACATACATATCATCACACAAGTATCACAACCTAACAAAAATAGACCCTCCCACCAAATCCACAATCCCTGCAATATCGGAGCGAACCCCCGTCCCAAAGCACCCACAAAAAGTACATAGAAAATCCTCCGACGGTCTCGCCAAATCCCCATCCCAGCCCAACAACAACAGATCCGGTATAGTCTGCTCAGGTGATCAATCGTGAATGCACTGTCAGCAAGTTACTGTGGAGCTTTTTTTGTTTCCCGGCTGGTCCCTGTTGTCCGCTGTCATGCAGAGTGTCATTGCCTTTGCTTGTGCGAGGGTAGCGGGGCAGGCGTTGCCCGTAGCGCCATGGTGGCATCAGCAGCATTATGGGTTATGGTTTGGTATGTTTGTGAGATGCTCCGGGGGCCAGTCAAGGTCGTTGAGTTGCATTATCTGAGACAGTTTGCGTTTGTAGTTACGGCGGTTGGTGGTTTTAATGTTTATGTAGGCGCCGGGATGAGGGGTTTGTTGGCGCGTAGGATATATGTTTTCTACGGGAGGCTGTGGTATATTCCCAGGCTTCTGAGTTTTATTTTTGAGTTTATTTGATGATATGTAGAGGTATGCAAGTTGACTCGGTCAAAGGAAGACTCGACTCGGGTATGGAGCCATGGTTAACAGTATATCCATGCCCCCCACTATCCGTATAGGGCACCGCATTGATAACATCCCACAACGCAGAACAGATTTTTACATGATATTTTTATTTTTATTTTTCGGTGACTCATGATGTAAGATACTACGCTGTACTCGGTACTATTCTAAGAATCTTCAGCCGGCATCGGTGTGCATTGAACGTGGTTTGTGGCGAGTGACAGCTGTGGCAGTGGCAGTGACTGTGGCGCAGTTCGCTTAGGCTGTCGAGTAATGCAAATGCAGTAGCGGCCTCACTCCGGCAGTGATGCATCGAGTGCTGACGAGTCTTCTTCATAATTCTCAAGAAATGTCTAGACTGTACTGAACTTTTGTTTACAGAGTACAACACCCCCCTATATAGTTGTGATCTATCTCGTAAAATACAGTATCGAGGAAGACCCGAAAGTCTGGAGATGAGCATCGACTGGGCTCAGTCCAATGGCCGATCCCAGCGGGGATCTCAGCAGCGCCCGTCGTTCTGCTAGTCAGGCCAATAATAGCCCATAAGTGGCCCAAGACCGCAAGGCCCACCGCATGGCGCCCTCCATCAGCTGAGATTGTTCGCTAATCAGATCTCACGATGCCGGTGGTATTCTGTTTACATACGGTATTTTTGACCACCGAGATATTACTCTCGAGCAGGGGAGCCATGGTAGACATTCATATGTTCTTCGTGGGATCATAGGTGGCATCTTGGATATACGGAACACGGAAACCATTCCGTATATGACAGTACTCTGGTACGGCACCCACCGCTAGACTTTTCCCGCGTGCAACACCTATATCACCAATGTATTATATGGAGTAGACCATGCACTGTCCTCGCAGAGTTTTACCTGCCTATTTTACCCAGCCGTGCAGATATGCCGCGTGCAGAGTCAGAGTATACTTTATACGCCCCGGCGATGCTGATGCTGATGATGCTGGAGTCCGGACACTGCCAGCTGAACCCAGTGGCAACCAAGTCCACCGATGGAACCTTTCTATTGTTATACAAACATGCACTGGATATACGACGTTGTAGACTCTGCACCGCCATGGAAACGGCAATTCCTCCGGAACCCTCTTCTCTGACGATTACTCCGTATGGAGTTGCTCTATTTTCCTGGATAGACATGATCTTCGTAACTATTCGGAGTGACCGTTTAGACAGTGGACCATTGGGGCTTAGCAGGAATACATACATACTGCCCCGTACAAGTAATGGGCATCTGCACTACGTTTTGCTGCCTCCTGAATCCCATTCCTATACCGTGCAAGTACAGACATGCTGTTTCAACTGCACCAGAATGGATCTCGGGTCCTTTATTCAGCCAGTGTAGTCGTACCCAAGAAGTATACCAATCCGGACACTTGCAGAATCGCCCTTGACTCTGTAACTTTGGTCTCTTTCTCACGCTCCGGTAGATCTGAGTCGGGGAAGCCGGACGGACGGTGGCCACTTCTTTGTACAGAGTACCATACGATCGGGTGAGGAAATCCGTTGAGAAAAAAAATTTACCGGATATATCCCACTGCTACTATGGAACAGGTATGCCTGTCTATGTTTAAAGTAATAATATAAATATAAAATAATAATGATGCTATTATGATATTTCTATCTACCTGGATATATATGTTATCTGACCCCCGGCCTGGATTCGCGGCGCCATTATTCTATACAAGTCTCTCCCCGCCAGCATCATCCGATTTCCTGTTTCGGTTATCGCCCCCCTCTTTCTCGCTTGTCTCTATTCTTATTTCTCTCTTCCACCTCCCTTCCTCCACCTCTTTCTCTTCTCTTCTCTTTTTCCTTTCTCTCCCTCTCTTACGTTCTATCCAGCCTACTATCCACGTCCTCTCTTTTCTTTCTCTTAACGTTGACTCGTTTCGTTCCTTCGCGCATTCGCCCGCACAGTAATTTTGACCCTATACAGTCACCGTACCCTGTCCTTGGGATCCCCAGTTCACCTACAATTTCAATTCCATTCTGGACCTGTTCCGAAAGCGAATCCATCCTATCCCCGTGTGGCCAGGCAGCCGATTTTCTCTCGCAGTGATTCGGTTTCGCTGTGTCTAACTGACAATCTACGATTCGTCTCTTCTATACTTGGAACTACGACAGTGTGGGAATAAATTCACTTGTGTATGGGCGAATGTCGCCTTTATAATTAATCGTTTCTTTTCGTTTCTCCAAACAAGACATTGGTGTCTGCGCAGAATCACTATGCCAACCGTCTTACTTCCTTCGTCGGCCGCTGCCTTCGCGCCTCGGTCGTCGCCAAATGTTGTCTTGAATCGCAAAGTTGAACCATGGCTAACAGCTGCCCTCAAGCGTGTTAACCGGGTCAAGCGTCCACTGAACAATGTCACCCAGCATACGCGATGTCTGACCGAGACCCTGTCGTCGACCAACGCCATCTGGACGCTCTGCTCCATGATGTTCCCCAAAGCCCCCGAAGCGGAGCTTCGCAAGGACGAAGACCCTCTAGTTGAGGGGCTGTTCAACTATCAGATGATCCACGTCGAGGCGTACGTTGTCCATGTCGATATGGTGTCGCAGAACGAAGTCGCTTTCAAGTTAACCCCCGAGACGATCGAATCCTTGGTCGACTTCCATCGGGATATATATTGCGCTGACGCCAATGCCAACACATGGGACTGGCCAGAAAAAGGGAAACAGTTGAAAAAGATGCAGGAGGAGTTCAACCAGGCCACCAACAAGTTTGTCTACCGTACCAACGCCCATGCCCTTGAAGGGATTGAGGAGGATGGGGCCGGAGAGCTACTGGGAGGAAGAAGTGAGGAGGCAAAGAATGCCATCTCGCATCTCTTCGTTCCCTTGCTCCCCCCTCCGCCACGCACCAATACGATGGACCTGCTGCGACCGACTCCGTTTCTGCCTAGCTCGACGGGTCCCGAGACATGGTGGCAAGACCTTGTTCCTCAACCGGTTTCCTCTATGTTCTCGTCCGGCGCGACCACAGCCGCCACTACGGCCGATTCGAATCCCAACCTGTGGGCCGGCTTGGGCGGCTTGAATGACCTTCAGTTTGCCTCCCCAACACCGTCATACAGCCAACCCTACACCACGACGGCGCCGTACAACGCTACGCAGTACTACCCGACGACAGTCGCAGCCACGACAGCCCCTATCGCCCCGCTTCCGCTTCCCAGTATGCTCGTGCAGCCTTGCAGCACGGCGGCAAGCATGGTAGGCTTCGGATGGGGTGAGCGGTACCAGGATTTCGCGTTGCCGTACGGGGCCACGATGTAAATGTGCCCATGAACCTTGTATGATGCTGTGGAACGGTGTTCCTGACTTTCGCGTGCGTTTTCTTTTTTCGACCAGATCTCGAGGCTGGCCTCAGCAAGCAACCGGATTTGGTGCTTCCCAAGCTCATCCGGACCCGAACATTCACGACCATCGCAACGATACGACACCTTTTTCGCGCGACCAGACAACATCAGACTAATTGGAATCATGTTCTTTGACGGCGTTTGATTGATTCTGCGACATTATGATACTCCATCTTGCATTTCAACAGGCATAATCCGCTTCTCCTCTCTTTTTGTTTGCGATGTTTTGATTTTGCCCTTTCCTTACGAGCAAGCGCTAGCGTTTTGTTTTGTTCTATTTTGCTCTGTTCCGTTCTGTTCTGTTCTGTTTTGCTTTGCTTTGCCTTTCTTGATTGCATTAAGAAGCGGCGGGTCGGCTATCTGGTTGTTCTTTTCTTGTTTATCCCGCATAAAGACTGGTGAGCCTCGCGGCTTGGGATATGATTTGGACGAAAGCATGTTACACGATTTTCTTTCTTTGTCGCGACTTGATAGGTGTCTGCCAGGGAGATACACAATGGTTTGTCTGCGACTACTATTAGTGTTTGTCCCTGGCTCCTTGTCGACGTCTTCCTTTCTGGTACAGAGTACTGGACTGGTCCTGGTTCGTTCAGTCGGACAGGTAAGGAGGGCGGACGAGTTCGTGCGACGATGCAGACTACCTGACATCTGCGATACCGGGTAGTCTCAATTCTGCGACACACAGCGGCACACTCGGCGATGCGACCAAACAGGGCGACAAAGGCGAGAAAAAGAGGTACTGCTGCCCGCGCCGACTCGCAACGCCCGTCCGCGATGGGTCGCGAGTCAGGATATACATATCTGAGCGATACAAGCGGTCTGTGACTGTACATGTATCGCCCGGTTATCGTATTCCGATGGCGCATCCAGTCCTCTCTCTTCTCCTCTTTTTCTTACGTTTGTTGCCAGTCGCCGACTGTGCACAGCTGTCCCTGTCTATGATAGGGTCATCTCCTATCGTCCAGGCTGGATTTTTTCTTTTGTATATGATTCCTGGGTATGCCCCGTCTTGTTTTAAGATTCCCTGGATGGAATCGGTGGGGAATCGGATGCTGGCATTTGCGCGGAGCTGGACTTCGCATTACTTTCTTTTATTGATTTTTGTGATATTGGCCCTCGCTTGTATTCAGAAAATAATGAATATGTTGGAAAGTGGCAGTTCTTCTTTTACTAGGTGTAGTAGTGGTTGTAATAGTGGCAGTTGTAGGGGTTTGCCTCGGCATCAATAATGACGTCATGCCAGCTCCCGTAGCATCGACCATAGCGCAACAAACCTGCATCTTCAAAGAATTGCATCAACATCCGGTTGTTAAAGAGGATTTCAGGGGTGCTGCTTTCTTATTAATACTACTGCTAGCACTACTACTTGTATGTATTTATACTCTTAACGACAGATCTCTCCAGACATCCACATTCGAAGATCACCCGAGACAATCCACCAACACCAACCAACACCACAACACAATCGGATCCCCAAACAAGAAAAAGAAGCAAACAAATGTCCCTCCACGAAGCCCTCCAAGCCCTCGGCCCAACAACCTGGGACGAAATTCCCAAATCCCAATCCGACCTTCGCGCCTACCTCTCCACCCTCGCCCAACAAGCCCGTACCATCATCGCCTCCGTCCCTGAACCTCCTCCTTCTTCACACGACCATGACCACCACCACCACAAGAAAGAGAAAGAACAACAGCAACACAAACACGGCCATGCATACACCGTAACACCCTCCCCCGCCCGCCTCGGCACCACAAACCCCGAGGTCCTCTCACTACAAAAACAATGGGGTAAACCGCTGAAAGCGGGGAATTCGCGGGATAATCCGCAGGAAATCCCATTGTTTAAGTTGCAGGCTGGTGATGGGAAGGCGACGTGGTTTGGACGGAGGAGTGTACACGAGGGCATGCCGTTTGAGAGGTGGAGGGGGAAGTTGTCGAGTGAGCTTGAGGAGACTTTGAGGTTGAATGAGGGGAGACTGAAGAATGGGTTGGTGCCGGATAAGGTTGTTAGAGGGCTGGGGGCTGCGAGAAGGGTTGAGAATGTTGATGTCTATGAAGATGGCGAGGGTGGTGGTGAGGGGGGGAAGGTGATTGGGGGTGTGAAGGTATACGATATCTGTGCGCATTTTCCGAAACCCACGACAGCGAGGGACTTTGTGCAGGTTAGCGTTTTTTGGGAGGAGGGTGTTGATACGCCTGAAAATGGTGATGAGGACAGAGGGAAGGGGAGGCGGTGTCGGAGTTGGTTGTCGATTTCGAAACCGTGCACGCATCCGGAGTTACCGCCTCAGGATGGGTATATTCGGGGACAGTATGATTCGTTGGAGTTTATTAGGGAAGTTCCTCCCGTTGCCTCAGAGGATGGGATAAGTGCGACTGCGAGTGATCCGAATCTTGCCCAGCATGAGGGTATTTCAGAGTCGTCGAAAGACAGCAAGAAAGGGAGGAAGAGGGAGAAGACGGATGCTGCTGCGGAAGAGAAGCAAAGCGAGGCTGCTGATGGCATCGTTGAAGACAACGAAGCCAATCCATACCCTGTCGAATGGATCATGGTCACTAGAAGTGATCCCGGGGGAAGCATCCCCCGCTGGGTCATTGAAAAAGGAACACCCAAGAGTATATGGGGCGATACAGTCAAGTTCATTGATTGGGCTAGTCGCGATGACGAAAAGGACGATAGTAAACCATCCAGCTTGCACAGCGGCGCCAAGGGGCTCAACGTGAACAGAAATCTCAACAATGAAGACGAAGACGAAGACGAGAATGGAGAAGACGAGATCCACGAACAAGAACAGCGCAACGGCCTCATCGCCAACTTCGCTTATCTCTTGAATGCAGGGTTGGAACGCTACGCACCACAAGCTATTCTTGACTACGTACCCTACCAGCGCCGATCCTCACTCAGCTCCGACTCCGGTTCCGACGAATTCGACGACGCATTGTCTACGGCAAGCACACGGTCTAGTTCGAAACAGAGGAGTAGCTCAAAGACTCGTGGGGAGACGGAATCGCAGAAAGAGGGCTCGGATATCAGCCATACCAACATCGCACCTGTTGATCTGATGCAGATGGATAAGAAAACAGGGAAGTTAAACTCAAATGAGAAACATCTGGCCAAGCTTGCGCAAAGGAAGCGCGATGTGCAGGCTAAACTGGAAGCTGTACGGACGGAGATTGAGGCCTTGCGGCTAGACGCAAATGCCAGCGCCGGTGCTTCCGGTGATGAAAAAGAGAAAGAGACAGACAAAGAAAAGGAAAAGAGAGAGAAACGGGAGAGGAAGGAGAAAGAGAAGCAGGAGAAGCAGGAAAGAGAAAGGGAGAAGAAAGAAGAAAAGGAGCGGGAGAAGAAAGAAAAGCAAGAAAAGCGCAAGAGCAGAAAAGCTGGGGAAGAACCTCCCGCCCCCGAAGCCCAAACACAACCCCAACCCGACGGCACCCCAGCGCCAGATTCCGACTCCAAGAGCACAACCACGAGTAACAACCAGCCCCTTTCCTCCGAAGAACTCCCCCGACCCAGAGAAAAACAAGAACGCCCCAAGCACAACCGCACGGTATCAACAGCATCGCACCGCTCCGCTGCGCAAATCCACAAAGCAGCCTCTGGCTTCTTCGCCCAAGAATCCAAGCTTCTCAAACAACTTGGCAAAATCGAGCAGGATCAACTTAAGGAGGCTTCTAAGATCGAGGCACGGCAGAAGAAACAGGAAGAGAAGGAGGAGAAATCTAGGTCGCGGATGGAAATGGATGGGATGAAGAAGGAGGTTGATGAGCTGAAGAAGGAAGTTGAGAAGCTTAGGAATGAGAGGCAGCAGTGGCAGGATTTGGTGGCAAGTTTGCAGGGAGAGAATCAGAGGCTAGGGGGACAGGGGCAAGTTGAGAGTTAGGGTGGTTAAGTGGCTGAGATTGGGGGATGGACTTCTGGGTTGCTTGGATGTATATTTGGATGTATAACAGCGTGCCATAGTATTTATTAAGATTGATATTGTACAGTTTATTTGACTAAGAAGCGTTGAATACAGATTCCACCCAAACCTACACGCCAGTCTTAGATATCTCAAAAGCACATCTAGCCATGTAATATGCTGATCTTCTCTGGGCCCATACTTTATAGAAAAGTCATAAACAATGCAAGTAACAAAAGCTCCTTGACCTTAGTAGCAACCAATGAACCGACAGCTTCGCGAGTTAGATATTTTTTGCCAATCGTGTCTTTTTCCTTCTGCCAGACGATGGAGTAAACAATTCGGTGTCGGTTCTGGTATCAATTTCCTTGGGTATTGCAGAGGTTTTCATGTTTGGGACATTAACATCTTGGACTTTTTTTATTATTTATTGGACCGGCCTGGATGACAGGATGCCCTGCTGCTCATGTAGAGGAACGGCAATATTCCCAAGGCAAAACAAACTGGTTTTTTGTAGCTGGTTTATGTTTCGGGCACAGATGCGGCGACTTGGAGAATCGACCGCGACCTGTCCGTTTCAGATTCCCGGATTTGAATGGCATGATAATATTACAGGTCTAGATCAGTACCTTGCATTTGTGTATAGCAGTAGGGCAGGCATCAAAATGGACCGCATATGACCTAGGTCTCCCGACCCTTGGGAGCAAGTCTGTACCGGGACTTGAGTTTCAAAGAACTGGGTATGGGAGACCCGCGAGGCCTGCCGCACACATCCATTTGCCTCGCTGAATGTTTGAATGGAGTTGATATAGCTTGATACTTTCAGCAAAAGGTGGATGACCGGATGGGCCATGTACATGACTTTGCTTGCTTTGCGATACACTTCGTAATCATCGTCTTCATACTCACATCGCCTGCCCGGGGGTTTTCAGTAAGGCCTCCATTACCTTGGTCATATCATGAAGACTGTTGAAATTGCACTTAGAGTAACCAGGCCACGTGCCTAGAACAAATCCATCAATAGGCGAGTAGAACCGCAGCAATGACCCTGTTGTTCCTAGTTTCTGGATCTAAATCAAGCGACCTATCTATCCTGCGTATGCTACTGGCGCGTTTGCATGTCTGGGCTCTGGTGGAGGTATAACATCCGGGATTATGATGGGGTTTACGGCCCCGGCAACAAATCGGATCCCCTTCCAGTTATCGTCAACTGATAGTGATGACTTGGGCCAGAAGGGGTAGTTAAAACCCACTTCAAGTGCGTGTTGGAAAAACCGTAGTGTGTGCCATATTGGCTGGTTGATTCGTCTTCCACTGCTGCCCGAGGGACGAAGGGTAAAGGTGGCAGATGGAGCTCGACATTTTTGTCGTGTAAGAATTGCAAGGTGTTAAGTCGTAGAACGATTGATGTTCGCTGGTTTTTATCGAGGCAGTCTGTCCTCATGGTCCTAAGCCTTTAAGAAGTGCTGGATCTGGGTTAGACATGCGAGTTTGATTCAGGTATAAGATAAAGATACTCGGGGATTGCAGAGACAATATTGAGATAAATAAGAGGTAAAGCTGTAAAAAGTAGGAAGATTGAGACAGGATCCATCTGATTCTCTTCTCATGAGTAAAGAATTGTCATATTATAATCGGGAGATATTCACTGCTACAGTAACAGACAAATATCTGCACACACCACCCTCCCGCACATTATCCCTTCCCCGGATCCGTACATCCCCAGGCGCGACGAAGATGCGGAGGATACAGCTGAACAATATCCGCACTGGAAATCAAATGTTCCTCTGTCCGTGTAGACTCGTGGCAGGGCTATTCTGGGGGATGCGATTCGCGAAATGAGGTTACCGGTCATCGATGACCGCGGCGTTGTCGCAAACGAGTACTTGGGATATCACCGTAACACGCGAAATCGAAATCAATCTCGACTCAAATGAAAAGCCACGGCAATCTGCATTATTCCTGCGTCTGCACCGACCATTAGCCCAATCCACCTTGCCCCAACACCACCCAACCCAAGTCAAACCAGGGTCAACCTACCTCCGGCGGATTCCCAGCCCCCCTCACCATCTTCTCAATCATCTGCGCGCGCACCTTCTCCTTCGACTCGCCCATCCCCACAGCCATATACGACAGCATTGGAGGATGCCCGATATACGATGCGTAGCTGTCGCGCACGATGTTGGAGGTCCAGTCGTACTTGGTGGTGTCGGCATGGCCGGTGCCGACGTACCGGGCCTGCATGGCCTCGAGATTTTGCATTGTGCGGAGTTTGTCGGCCATTTTGTTGTTTTTATTGGGGTGTTAACTTGGTTGTAGGATTGGATGGGGTGGGTTGGTGTATGTTGTTTGTGGTTGTTGGTTTGGTTGGTCGCTACAAGGAAGTTCCAGAACAAAAAGTTGTGAGATCACGTGACCTTTATAAAAAGAAATCTTTAACGATCGCAACCTCTTCTACATATATACAGTCGAGCGATATGGACCCAGACACATTACCATCGCGAATAGCGACTCTAGTCCACGAGCATTTCGATGCCCTGCCCCCGCGCAGCAAGCCAACCATCCACCCTGATGGATCGCGAGAATGGATCCCAATGACCGGAATTGTCGTCGTAAAGGGTACTTCCTAGAAAATTAGTCTGAACATCTCAAGACCTAACTGATTAAGCGACTGAATAGGTGAAAACACACCATCGGAAACCCTAACCTGTGTGGCTGTCACGTACGTTCAGGTCCCCTCCCCAGTGCAATGAAAATATGTTAACAAGACCAGAACCGGCGCAAAATGCCTATCCGCATCTCAAATCCCCCAATGCAAGGGTCTAGTTCTTCATGACTGTCACGCGGAAATCCTGGCTATTCGCGCATTCAACTACTGGCTTCTAAATGAAAGTCGTGGTGTGTTGGGTCGGCTGCCGTCGCCATACGTTTGCCGTCGCCAACACAACGAAAATGGGGATAAAAACTGGCCCCCCCTAGAACTCCACGCTGATATCAAAATCTACATGTACTGCACCTGTGCCCCCTGCGGCGACGCAAGCATGGAGCTTTGCATGGCAGCGCAGGAGGATCCAACGCCATGGGAGCTTCCACCACCTGCACCAGCTGCGCCAACCTCAAATTATACAGACACTAAAAGCGACATGCAAGATGCTCTCATTGGCCGCGCTCATTTCCAACTCTTAGGCGTCGTCAGGCGCAAACCCGCACGCACAGACGCAGAGTCCACACGCAGCAAGTCCTGTTCTGACAAACTGGCCCTGCGGCAGGTCTCCTCTTTACTATGCCACGACACGAGTTTGCTGATTGCGCCGACGGCGAATGTCTACCTAGCTGGTGTTATCTTGCCAGAGGAGGAGATTAGTCGGGTTGCGTGTGAGAGGGCATTTGGAGCGGGTGGGAGGATGGAGGCCCTGTGTGGGCGAGGGTGGCCTATTACTACTCACCGGGAAGAGGATGGCTTGGGGTATGGATATCGGTTCCAGCCATTCCAAATTCTTTCTATTCCCAGCGGCCAGATAGACCATCTCTACCCCTTCCGTAAACCACCACCCTGTCCATCAGACAATAAATCCAACAAACTCAAAACAAAACCAGGCAATGTATCAGCAATCTGGACAATCGCGCCGTCGCACGCCTCTCCATTACCGGATCATAACCCCAAATCGCTGCCGAAGTTACGCGGGTCGAATACGGGGTTGTATGAGACGGTAATCAATGGTGTGAAGCAGGGGAATCGAGCGTCGGCACCGTTGGCGAGGGGGGCGAGTGCTTTGTGTAGGGCGAGGTTGTGGGGGGCTGTTAGAGATGTTATTGGGGTGGATGGGGATAATTTGTGGAGGGATGTTCTTGGGGCGGGTACATATGATGAGTTTAAGAGTGTGCCAGAGTATGTTGGAGGGATTGTTAGAGCACGAAGACAGGCTATTAAGGATGCCAGGGAGATGTTGAAAGGCTGGGTTCCCAATTCTGGGGATGAGGAATGGGGGTTAGATGTTTTGATTGATCCCAAAAAGCAGAAACGTTCGCATTAAGGGTACATAGATTATGAATTATATTAACGACGAAGATAAAACCAAGTATTAATGGTACAACTTTTGTCTCCTAGCAGACAGCTAAATTGAAAAACCAGTCAAGAAATGAAAAGACCCTATCCCATATCCGCTGACTAGTAAATACCCGGGACTATCCGACTGCGGACCAACGAAGTATACCGATCCCAGTCAGCTCCGTACTTTTTCTTGCACTTCTCCTCATCCCGCATCTCGCGGTGAACAAGCAAGACACCAAAGTAAAGCATGTAGAAGTAAGTAAAAACCATACCCCACCCACGAGCCTCAGGAGTCTGCACAGCCTGCTTCTGCACAGCACCAGTAGCCGGGTTCACGCTCTGCACCATAATGAAACCCGCAACACCAGTGGGCAGGCAGTAAGCCCACGACATAGTCCAGTCACCCAGGTAGTTGATGTGACGCGCAAGACCCCACCAGCCGGAGATCATGAGCTTGGAGCCGCTCTTGGTCTCGATGTACTTGAGATTCTTGCAGCGGGGGTCGTTGGGGTTGGTGCGGAAACGATTCTTTTGGTTGTTGGCACCGCGGAAGATCGAGTAGCCGATTGCGGTGACGCCGAGGACCATTGCGAGACCTTGGAGGCCGAGCTCGAAAGGGAACATGGCGAGGTAGCGGGTTTGGAAGTTGTAGATGAAGGGCACCCAGACGAGGTCTCCGAAGGAAAGCATGAAGCCGAAGCCGTCCATGATGACGTCCATGGTGGTCAAAAGCGCGGGCTCCATGTAAAGACCGTCCAAGACATAGAAGGCCTGGAAGACGGAGACCAGGACTATCGAGTCGGTGATGTAGCCATATTCCCGGTACTGGCGGGCAATGTTTGACAGGTTTAGGATGATCCACCCCAGCAGACCGGGTCTCATCTCGTTCCAGACCTTGATGTCGATGGTGCGCGAGCTCTCACTGACGAACGGGATAGGCAATCGAATACGGGGGTTCAGTTCGCGTCCGATGAAGAAGTCGTACAGGACGTTGCCGGTGTGCCCACCGGGAGCCAATTGTCGGAGTTCGGGGTTCTTCTCGCCAGGGGAGGGAACAGTGAAGCTCATAACGTAAACGAAGGCCGCGACCAGGGTGCAGATCACCAGATTGGCCGTGATAACCTGCAGGTAGTTGTCCCACAGGAAAGTCCAGACGACGAAATCCGCTCCGTACAGGTATGTGCCAACACCGCAGCCCGAGAGAATTAACACAGCGGACAGGAACGCTGTGTGTGTTAGCTATGGCTCGTGATTGATGATTGGGGAGAGTATACCATTGAACTTGTATTTGTGTCTTCCTCCGCAAGCCAACTCCGTACCCTCGACCTCATGGCCAGGTAGGAACACATACAACAAAAGGCTCAGCAAATAATAGCTCAGCACTCCTAGAGTGACCTGTGTATCATAGAGTACCGCAATTCCTCCTTCCGGCCAGCCAATTTCTTGTTTCAACGCATCGAGGGTCAAGGAGGACGGGTGAAGCAACGAGGGCGCAGGGCAACCGGAGACGTCGTTACAGAGAAACGTGAAGCCGTAGATCAGAATGGGAAGACCGAAGATAATTCCAGAAGCTCCGAGTCTATCAAAAGTGCAATGTCAGCTCTATTCGTCTGGGTCTCGATCTCGGTCTCAAGAACACGTACGGTCCACCGAACTCGTAGCCGCGCTTCTCAGGAACGGGCTGAATGGGAATTCCGGATTTAGATTTCTTGGATGGCATTATGTTTGAATCACTGGGAGATAGTAGAATGCGCTCTCCAGGTAGAATTGGTAATGGAGAGGATGCTGTTGGGAGTGACGACGGATGATTTAAATCTCGCGGATTTCGGCCGGAGCTTCTCCGCAATCGTACGACTTTGGGCATTCCTTCCTCACTCTATCACTACTACTCTGTCTCGACTCTTATCCTTTCATTTCTGATACAGAGATTAATAATATCGTCTATATCGCTTCTCTGTGGTCCTTCGAGTATCCACCGATTGCTATATTGATCACCCTGCCGTGTTGTGGTGATCCGGATCGCCATGAAGCTATCAACCAGCTCGCTCATCCAGAGCACCCTTCTCTTAGCGGCATCTTATATTCCAGTCACTGCAGCCTCGGACTCCGAATCCCTCGCCCCCTGCGTTGCACGCTCTCCAACCACCGGTTTGTACTACGATCTGAGCGCGATCTCGTTAACCCCGCCCAAGTCGAAAGATGGAGAGAAGACACACAAGGGAGGGCCGGAGGAGAGCTGGCACGCCAAGGGCCATGATTATCCGTCCAACTTTACCATAAATATCTGTGCGCCGGTTGTTGAGGAGCTTAAGGATGTGGTGGGGGTCGAGAAGGCACGTTGGAAGAATGTTAGTGCTTATTATGAGCTGGATGGGGAGGTTTATTCGATTGGGTGTGTATCCTGTTACAACTACGTGGAAAGAGATGACAGACTGATGATGACAGACAACAAGCATCCGATCCCTTCTTCCGCGGCCGCAAACTCATTCTCAATTACACTGATGGCTCGCCCTGCTCCAGTGATTCCTCAGACGATGATACCCGAACCAAGTCCTCCATCATGTCCTTCCTCTGTGATCGCGACGCCCACGCCTCTCAAACGTCTGTATCCTACGTTGGAACAATGGACGAGTGCACATACTTCTTTGAAGTCCGGAGCTCAGTTGCATGTGGGGGCATGGCCCCGGGTCCGGATGGCCAGGGACTCGGACCTGGGGGTGTGTTTGGCGTTATGTGAGTCAACACTACGCATATTTCTCTTAATACTGGGGAGCTGACAGGCATAGTGCCCTGATTGCCGTCGCAGTATATCTCCTCGGAGGCTGCGCCTACCAACGAACCGTCATGCACCAGCGCGGCTGGAGACAATGCCCGAATTACAGTCTCTGGGCAGGCATAGTGGACTTTATGAAAGTAAGTATCCTGGCGTTGATACCGTTCCGGGGTTCGTTCTCGTCCAGACATCGTGGCCGAGGCTCTAGTCAGGAGTATGGCAATGCAAAGTTACCGGTTTCGAGGGTGGATTAGACTTGGATATCTTGTCTTGGCTGGTCTAAGCTGGATACATTGTGCCATACAAGAGTTGGCCTGTGTTGAACATGGGTGTTGCATGACTTCCTTGGAACCTGAAACTGTTGTACTTGCATAGCGACTACGTCTGTATAGACCGTCAATAACCACGTCTGGACATTGGACTTTTATCTCCCCCTCTCCCTCTTCTATTTCTAGATCTAACTGTCACTGTCACTGTCACTGTTTCAACCATGGAAACCCATTTTTGAACACCATTACTCCAATAAAACTAACAATATTTTTCAAACACAGGACATGGTCATCATTCTCTTTTCATCCCTAGGCAAGATCTTCCGCCTCAAACGACCCTCCAGCGGCTACGACCGCATGAACGGCGGCGCAGCCGACACTCGTCGCGGCAGCTTCGTCAACCGTGGAGGTCGGAATGACCTGGACGCCGAGAATCGCTTGATCGATCAGTTGGATGAAGAGTGGGAGGATTAAGAAACACATCACAGTGTGCTTGGTTGGGGTTGGTCGGATTTAGGGTAGGACTTCTGCTATATCTTTTCCCGTCCAAAACAATTATAGATGGACACCGCAGGTATCTGATATCCACTTCAATGAAATAAACATCACCATCACCAAACCAAACCAAGCCAAACCAAATCATCCATTCTCAACGTCCCTAATCGCAGACTCAATATCCGCATTCTGATGCCTCTTGCGTCCCAGCTTACTCCTAAGCTTCATCTTCTTAATAAGATAAGCGCGCTTCCGTCGTTTCGGCGGGTAATTCACTGGGCTTTCACCACCCGTAAAGATGAACGAATCGTAAATGAACGCGCCAAACAGGCCGCCCGCGATATCAGCAACCCAGGAGCCCCAGACCCACCACGCGTGCTGCTGCGTGAAGAGTCGTCCACCGTAGCCGGCCATGAGTGCAAAGAGGCGTGGGCCAAAGTCCCGGGCGGGATTGAAGCAACTATAGAAACCCGTTAGTATGTGTCATTCAGAAACGTTATGGGGGAATAGACGCACCCGCCAGTATTATACCCCAGCGCAACACACAAAATCATAATCAACAACCCCACCAAAAACGCCTGCATACCCGCTCCCGGCGGCGCATTGGTATGATCACCAAGCGCGAGGATCGTACAAACCAGAATACCCGTTCCAACAAACTCATTAAAAAACGCCGCAGCCGGATGAACCCACTCCTTCGGCATCGTATAAAACACACTATCCATGATCTGCGATGGCGTTTGCTGCTCCACGCTCGCGACGTAGTGGATGGAGTTGTAGTATATACCGTACGCGATACCACCCGATGCTAGCGCGGCGAGGATCTGCGCGAGTATGTACTGTAGACACATGCGGACGGGAAATCCTCGAAAGACGGAGAGCGAGATGCTGATTGCGGGATTCAGGTGGCCTCCGGATA
Source organism: Aspergillus pseudoglaucus (assembly GCA_039880875.1). Taxonomy (NCBI): domain Eukaryota; kingdom Fungi; phylum Ascomycota; class Eurotiomycetes; order Eurotiales; family Aspergillaceae; genus Aspergillus; species Aspergillus pseudoglaucus. The sequence goes on along the minus strand of JBDODC010000052.1, from coordinate 17,398 downwards.
TACCACCGGCGACGTAGATGCCGACCATGAAGCCGAAGCCCCAGGCCCAGGATTGGGATTCGAAGGTGCCGGCTTGTTCTTGGGAGGTTACGCGGGAGAGCGAGGCGCAGAGGCCGATTAGGAGGGCGATTGTTGCCTTCGCGTGTTGCGTTAGTATATTGTTGCATAGCCTCATATAGGTGTAGGGGACTCACTCCAAGTAATTCACCCAGGAACTCGCGGAAGATATTCCGGATACGACCCCATGTATTAAAAAATTCACCATGCTGCGGTTTCGAAACTTTATGCGCTGGATCTTCCTCTTTCCCTCCTTTCCCAAGCTCCCCGTCAGCCTTCTCAGGCGATGTAGCAGTTTGCTGTGCTTCTTCCGGCGTTCCCTATGAATCATCAGCCCCTTCCCTATACCACCCAAGATAAACAGGCTTACAGTCTGCGTCGCAGCAACATCCTCCCCCTTCTCCCCCCTCATCCTCATCCCGGGCCTAACAACCCTAGGAAACGGCTGCGCCAAACTCCACAGCGGCTCATCGTGCGGCTTATCATAATTCGGATCGAGCTCTCGATATTGCGGAGAAATATAGATATTCTGCGGATTATTGTACGGCCCCGCGAGCGAGAAGTCCGGATTTGTACCCGTAGCGTCTTCCTTCTGCCGGTCTTCTTCTGTCAATGCGGCGGGTTCGTTGGCTAGAGTGTCATGGCCGGATTCGCGGTTTGCATTGACATTGGCGTTGCTGTTGCCCTTGGCAGTGAGATCGTGGCCTTGCGACTGGTTATTGAGACTGTGCTCGTTGTCTGTGGATGGCTCGCCGGTTCTGGGACCGGTGGAAGGTTCTTCTGGGCTTCCGGGTCCGCTTCCGCGGGAGAGCGTGGTTTGTTGTTCGATCAAGGACATTGCAAGGGCTATACACAGCACCGACAACAATGGAAAGCAATAACAAAAAAAAAAAAAAAAAACAGAAAGAGAAACAATAGCAGATGCAGAAGCACAACCGCAACTGCTTCTTTATGTTTTCAAAAATCCATTTCACTCTGGTGGCGCTGTTGAAGAACTTGAAATACTACTTCAAAGCTATGATATCCACAATTGCGTCACCATGAATGGACAATTCCAAGGAATAGTACAAAATACGGTACAGAGTATCATAAGTGGAGCTGCAGACCCTGAAAGACCTTCAAGCTTGCCAGTATAAAGCAGGGAAAGGGCATTGTTGTCGCGTACTTTGTCCAAAGAGGAATAGGCATGGTCGTTGAGGTCGAGCTTAAAGTGACATGTCATTTTTAGTGCCTCGGACAAATAACTCTACACAAGTCATGTTAAGCAGTTGGCGGCAGGAGAAGAGAATATCAGACACTTGTATTTTTTCGCCTCTTGACACATTCGAAGAATTTTCCATCCTCACCGAATTTTCTTCAAGCGGGTACTTTTTCCCATTGCCACATTAGGAAGTCGGAAGGACTTGATCCACAGCAGTGAAAATAGGTGATCCACTATCGAAGTTTATCGGAAGTCAAAGAACTCTATTATATCATCCTCGACATGCCGGGACGGGTTCTCCGAGGTGAGATTGTCACTATGTTTGTCTGATTGTTATATTCTATATGCGTGCTATCAAATGAGTCCCGGAAGATGCGAACATAAATGTATTTGTATGCAATGTGGCCAAGACCCAGATAACCATGTAGAGCCAGGGAGATGCGGATTCCTCGCTTGGTTGTATGACACAAATCAATGATGTTGGATACATAGGACATAGCCGCTATCATCAACAGACAAGGGGATATGTATATTTGTGCATGGTACAAGTGTATGTTTAGATCATCATTTTGTTATTTATTCTTTATTCATGGTCGAAGTTTGTCTATTCTTTTCTTCATTTCAGAAACAATTATACAAGGAAAGAAGGGTGTACGAAGGAATGATGCCAGAGGCTGAACGATAAATGAAGGAAGGAAAAGGTGATAGATTTATGTAAAGAATTAGAGTGCGGGAGGGAGACATAACCATATTTGAAGATCATCGCATAAAGAAAGCATATATCTAGAACGTTCCGTAGAGCTGCAAGAGGAGCAGGCATTCCGTTTTAGTACAAGCGGACATTTGTCTACCAAATTAGGGAATGGCAGATGTGAAGCAAGACTCGTATGGCAAGAATAGGGAGGAGCATGGAAGACTCGGAGATACCCTTTGGGCAAGGGGTATGAGGTTTTTGATGCGAAGCTTCTTGGAATTGTCCAAGCTCTTCAGGTAGCACGGAAGACAGGATATCAGAGACCAGCCACTATCCTACTGGACTCCCAGGCTGCCATTAAAAGACTGCAACATACCCAGCCAGGAAGAGGTCAAGTGCTGGTGACCCAAGCACACTATGGCTGAGAAATTACAAGCCCAAGATGGTCAACCCATTATCCAATGGGTCCCGGGGCATGCAGGGGTAGAAGGGAATGAAAGAGCTGACCAGGCAGCAAAGCAGGCAGCTAATAAGGCCACAGGGACAGGTCCAAGAGAGGTATTTCTGACCTTCATCAGCAGAGCCCGGACGGAGGCCATTACAGCACAGAAGCAGAGATGGCTCACCAGGAAGCTTGACCAACAATCCAAGCAGGGCCAACGAACCTACAGAGGAACTGGCAGCTTGGACCCTCAGTTGCAGTGGCACCCAAACACCTAGCAAGCCGCTATTTTCAAATGAAGTCAGGACATGCAGTGATTGGGGCATATTTATACCGGATTCAGGTCCAGGAAGATGCAGCCTGTCAAGGATGTAACTCCCCAAGAGAGACAATACACCATTTTCTTTTTGAGTGCCGGCGGTAGCGAAGGCAACGAAATAATCTCTACAAAGACTTGGAGAGAGAGCGGGTTAGACCCACTGCTGCGGAGGAACATTTACAAGGACGACTTTTAGGTGAACCTAGAGCTACTAAGGCACTGCTATAATTCCTAGCTAGCACTAGTGTGGATCTACCACACGGGAATCTAGAGCGAGCGGCAGAAAGAGCTCGGAAAGACGAGGAGTGGGGACTGGAAGCATTGGAGGAGGCAGGTAGAACAGGAGAGGGGTAGCAGGGAGGGTAGTCTAAGCTGAGATCCAGCTTAGGCCACACCCACCCTGCCCCGAGAATACAAATGGTGCACTCTCCAGAGGCTTAAAAGTCCTGCAAATACAGGCGGATTGGGGCGTAGAAAAAGGTCAGAAAGATTACAGAAGGGGGCTTTCCTCGGGAACTCACAGGGACAAGAGGCTGCAGGCTAGCTGCAGGCCTCATGCTCATGGACAATGATCTGTCAGCTTTAGGGCTCAATATGGACAAAACTTGACTAAATTATAATAATAAGTTGTGCAGAATCCGGTACAGTAGTAACAAAAGTCTTGGCTATTAAATAGAATAATCTAGGCGGTAGTTCAAGAAGATTCATATTGAAAATAATGGGGCAAGCTATTTTGCCGTTGCAAAGAATGAACAATTAGAACAAAGAGGTAATATATCCAAAAGAAAGTAAGAGATGACTCGAAGGTGAAAGTTTGTCTATGTATAAGCAAACTTCTGATCTGCCGCGGTGCAATGGGGCTGGTTTCAGTGTCTTGTGAGCGGACCACAGCCCTGCGTACAATGTTTCTAGTACTGAGGGGAGTATATCGGGGATGGTGATACACTAAAACCTCCTAACCACCACCAAGCTGCTTTTCCCAATAACCCACGAAACCCGTCTAGCGTGTTGTGGCACTATCAGAATACTTCTCCACGAGAGCCATAAGCCGGTCCGCAATATCAAGTGCAAACGCATCGTTATTTATATTTCGCTCATCGGATACTACTTGAACTTGGCTGTCCATTAACCCGGATCGCAGAGTATCAGCAAGGGTGGTATCGCATCAGCATCTGCGAAAAATTGATCCTGCTGTCCCAATGTTACTCACTCCTCCCCCAGGAAGCCACACCTCGACCATACTTCGGTTCTGGGAAAACCGGTCTAGTTTGCCGAGAATGAAATCCCCGACCTTCTGGCATTTAGCTGCAGAGGCTCCATGAGAGTGACATTCGGATTATGGACTAACAGCTTGCGGTCACCGTACTGATGTGGCACCGTGTCGACTGGGTTAAAGTTGACCATGTCCGTTGCTCCAACGGAGATGATTTTGGGGATTCCGCGCCGGAGCGTCGTCTTCAGGCGACTGGTGTCGCAACTCATGGTCCCGCCAGCAACGAGATCGCTGATTTCGGTCGTTGTAATGTCCAAGATGGCGTCTAGGCGGCCCTCTACCAAGCGCTCCATGGCCGTTCCCCCATGACCGGTGGCATGAACACGTAGACCTCCACGGAATAGTTTTCTTCTAGGTGACATCGAACACGATCCACACACGGGGTGGTCACACCAAACATGGTAACACCGACACGAGTCTTCTTCTCTGGCCAGCTGTCCTGCGTACTCCGCATGCAGTTCTTGCCCAGGCGATATTGATATGTCGATGCCATGCCAAAGATGGCACCAGTTGCATTCCCTAGCACCTCGCGTAGGAGACGGTTGGTCCCCACGATGTCCACGACCGAATACATTAGGGTGATATCGCATTCGCCCACCACCGGGCCTGTATTCCCGGACGCGATTGTGCTGACAATCAGTTTGGGCAAGCCAATAGGTGCAGTCGTTTTCATCACGGCGGAGATCAGACTTGTCCCTCCACTGCCACCAGTGCCGATGATGCCGTGGATCTCCGTCGTTTGCAATAACTCGGTGACACCTAGTGACATAGCTAATGAGGAACTCAATTGCCTGACCCCGGGGCAGACTCAATAGGTTGGTGCTGCCGCCGGGGGCATACTTGGCTAGCAGATCGGTGTGGCTAATGGTGATGGCGTCGTCGGTAATGGCTTGACAACCACAGTCAATCAAAGTGATCTCTAGAGGCGTTGAAAAGTGGGCGGCATTCTACTGTAGCTGATTGTAGAGATAAATGACCTCTGCACGCTTAGTGTCCAGGGTTCCCAGAAGAATGATGTGTGGCATGGCGGATGGACCCCGGGATACCCCCCTTGCGGCACTTGCGTACGGCGTCGTGCTCCACCGGAGCAGTGCGTCTATAGTACCAGGAGACAACCAATACCCTCACAAAGGCAGTTGCAACCATCCTAGCCACAGTCCCAGCCACTGGAAAACGGCTCGGCATCCCCCGACACCCCTGTCCAACCCCGATGTCACGGTCCCGCCGGAGAGTCCAATGCTGATCTTGTAGCTCGGGTGGAAAAGCTGGAGCAGTTGTTGCATGCAAAGGACCAACTGCAAGAAGCAACACCGCCCCCTCCAAGTATTTCCTAACTGGATCCAGAGCTAGAAAGGGGGCGGAGATCAAAGCCAGCGTCAGCTTTTGCAACGGACACCCTCATCTCGTCCGCTTAGGGACATGTGCGCTTTCTCCCCATTACCTCCGCCTGGCGCGTTGTAGATCGAGCTTCTCAGGAGGATCCCTTTCCGAGCTAGGAAAGTGCCGTGGCTGATACGCCCAACGGGCCATATCCTTTCGGTGAATACGACGCTGAAAACAGACCCAATCTCTTAGCAAAGCTCCCCCCCGACGGAGTATTGCGACCAGTTAAAAGATCTCTATTTCCAGTCACTTGCACTGGTAAGTTCCCCGGCTCCTAATATTATTAGCACCATTGAAAACAAACACAAGAAAGCTCTTTCCTATCTTACACAACCCTACGTTTCACGAACGGTACCGCCAATGTTTCAAGGATCCAGATAAAGCCTCACTAGGATGGCTTGCTCTCCTCTTTACTATCCTGGGTACTGCTGTTCTCGCGCTGGAGCATGACAGCCGTCTTTTTGAGGCCATCAGCAGCAAAAATACCCCTTGGGACCGAGTCACCGAGCTCTCGGAGCGGTGTTACACCGCGGCGATGAAGTGCCTCGAAGCAGATCGCTATCTCTGGCGACATAACGTCTCGACACTACAGGAACTACTAAACCTCATCTATGGGATTCACCATATCCATGGCCAAACATGGACTCTTCTGGGGTTGGCCTATCACATGGCGCTTTCGATCGGTTGCCATGTTGACGCGGCCGCGTTCTCCTTGGACATTGTTGAAGCTGAGGAGTGTCGCCGCTGTTGGCTAGGCCTGACAACACTACTCTGTAATCAGAATATGGCTGTTACTGGGTTTGACATCTATCAGTCAGTGTTCTCGTCGTGTGTCCTCCCCCCGCCGAGGTGTGGGATGAGAAAATTGTCCAGGGACAGCCAAGACCGATCGCGACATCGGCAGGCATCAAACCCGTCTGGTATCTCATTCGGAAATTGCACCTCTATCAGATATCCTCGAAGATCTGTAACGCTGTCCTGGTTGCACGACAAGACAATCCGACGGCCCTCCACCGTCTGGACGCGGCCATCCGAGCCGAGTTGGACCCCCTAGAGCAGAGTTACGCCTCTATGCTTGGGGCCAACTTATCGATTGTTCTTATAAATCTGCTGCTCAGTTTTGCCCACCACCTGGTCCTCCTTCTCCATAGTAATATACTGAATGAAGCGTTCCTTTACAAGTCACAGCACGGCCAATCGAAGCAACGCTGTATGGAAAGTGCACAGCGTGTCTTGAAACTCCATGCCGACTTCCACCAGCTGCTCCAGTTAACGCCCTGCCACTAGTATATCCGGGGCCGAGGCACTTTCCACGCTTTCCATGCCGCGTTCGTCCTAATACTCATCCTTTCTTTAAAGCCCCAAGAGCCCCATTCTCCGTATGTAGTGCGGCTGCTGCACAATTGCCATGCTCGGCTCGCGGCGTCAAAGGCGCAGAGTCAGTTGTGCACCCGAACTGCAACAGTTCTCGGCCAGATGCTGTAAGACGCCTATCGCGGGGGACATATGTTGGTATTCAGAACTGACAGGCAATCCTCTAGGTCCAGCAAATGGGTGAATGCCTCAGGGCTGGTATCTGGTGGACTGGACAATAGCTCGCGCACCCCAGTCTCACAGGGCGCCAAGCCAAATACCCAGATAAACCCCGTTGAGCAGCCCGTGGATCTTAGCAATGGCTATGCTATCACCTCGGAGAGTGTCGTGCTCCCCAGTCTGGCCCGGCAGATTGAGCCGCAGCAATGGATCAACTCAGTGAATATAGACTGGGACCAGTGGGATCTGATTATGGCGTCGTTGGGAACCACATCTTGATTTGCACCGACTAGCACCCATTACATTTTGTGAATTAGTAGATTCGGAATTGCACAAAATCAATATAGACTTTCGTCCAATTGTTAGATGGCAAACGAAGCGCCAGCAATATCCCGTTATGCTGTCAGAAATGGAATCTCTGCCCCGTCCACCGCGGACTCTGCCCTCTGCCCTACACTCTCTGTTCTCTGTCCTCCGTTCTCCGTTCTCCATCTCTAACCCACATTAAATTAACACAGACTGCTGGGGGTTAAGATATAGTATATATCAAGGGCAAATGAAAATGATGAAATATGCTTGATTCTGTAAACTGTGGTCTGAACGGCACAAGACTATCGAATTAGTATATCTCTGCACAGCTTTCTTTCTTTTTTTTTTGTCCGATAGCAGGTTGAATTCGGGGATCCTTGCACCCCAAGATCTCTCCTCACCAGCACGCGACTGTCTACCGAGGCGGAACGAAAGAGTGGCTCAGGGTTAGGGTCTTCTTATCTTCTGCTGTTGAAATGGAAGGCCCACCACTTCAGGAAACAGACGCAAGATCCGAAATTGCTCAAAGAGGCTGCACCTGACCATCAGCGAGCCAACTGTCATGCCACTTGCACTGTATCTGACAATTGTCTATATCACACTGCTGACCTTCCTGGACGGGTACGCATATATCTTTCAACAGCCATGCCACCTCTTCCAGGGACTGACCAACATCATTTGGCTAAAAATGCTGGTGGATGTACTTTGTAATGCTCGGCGGCGCCATGATACCGCTCTTCCACCGACGTTTTCAGCCCAGGATCCGGCTGTATGCGATGATGGCCGCCTCGGCGCTGGCCTTCAGGGCCATTTCACAGTATTCTGCCAGGGGCAGGCTCACGGCGGCTGGCGTCCCGTTATATGGAAATGGAGGCGTCCACTGGACACTGAAGATCCTAGGGTGTCTTAGCATCATGGTGGTCCTGGTTCCTTATGTTTTTCCTTGATTCAGGCCGAGGACCCGGAAACACAGCAAATATGCTGCTTTCAAAACCGATCTGTAGTTGACTGTCTACTATGTGTGTATGAGATATTATATACATTAACATGGAACCACGAGGCTTATAACATTGCCTAATATGGTCGGGTTATCATTCGGCCGAGTGGTATTAATAGAATCTGGTCGCCAGTGACGTCAGCACTACTAGTTAAGTTCGTGGATTCCGACGGCTCTGTAATTTATATAAGAGACCAGACACCTGAACGATCTGCACAATTGAGAAGCTAATCACAATGGCCAACACAGTCGAAGTAACAAGGGCGTCGGAGCTCGACGAGCAAACCGGTAACAGTGAACGCGCTCGGCAGGTTCAAGGGACTGCATGCTAATACGAGCGTCTCCACAGGAGGATGGACACAAGGCATGGCTCGGAAGGGCGCAATCATCGACAAATCGGACAAGATCTGCTCTCTAGGTTTGTCTCGTCGTTGACTATAGGGCCAATTAATTGCCTGGGAATCCCAACCCTAACATTACCATGCAGTGATGGAGGCGCAGCCCCATTCCTGCTCCGCAGTACACCACCACGGCGACCAGGACACTGTTGTGTATGCCGCGAATGGCTATGGTAGCATTGTCTTTGATGAGGGAAAGCGGCGAGAAGACCTCTCGCCCGGTGATTTCGCTCTAATTCCTGCGTAAGATCTGCATCGTTGCGAGAGTACGGAGCGTGTGATAGATGAGTTAACTATGGTGCAGGTATGCTGAACATCAGGAAGTTAACGAGTCCGGTGAAGAGGTGAAATGGATTATCACGCGGACTGGACGAAAGCCGATAACTGTCAATTTGGATGGATGGGAGAAGAGTGTCAAGTAAAGGGTTGGATCTTGGACATATCATAGGAAGATTTCTGATGCATACGTGCATTGGGTTAAAGATGCTAGGTTTTAAGAACTTGAGACATATACCTGGATATCATTTGTGACCGGACTACAGTATTTATCAGTACATGTCTATAGGGTATTGTAAATCATACTATTACTCATCGATAGATTATTTGGTATCTTACAAATAGATGAGATACAAAGAACAATGACGTGAATTGGTAAATGCTTTAGAGCCAATCAAGAATCCCAAACGATACAATAACCCAGTAAAGGCTTTAGAGTTAGACTTGGAGTAGGAACCCAAAGGCCAGCACAACAGATGCGAAATAACAAGGACAGTGTTTCCAATCAACCAAGGACGATCCCATCAACGCGCACTCGTATTATCGACTTCAACCTAACCTACTAGCTGTGGGACATGGGGAACGCGGTGGTTTCCAATGGGGTCACATCCGACCAAAGCGCGGAGCAGCCAGCCCAATCTACCAACGAAACTATTGCCAGTCCACTGGTCAGATAGAGATGGAGATGAGAGAATCAGGTGGGAAAAAAAAAAATCGACAGCTGCAAAATGCCACCGCAAAGCCTACCGAGCTTCCGGGAGCAAGTAACTTGTCACAGTTTAACACATATCCAGTGGCCAGCAACAAAAGCTCCACGTCCAAGAACAACAGTGTCATAAGCAAGACCCAGGAGCTGCGGATAGTCCCAATGGTGTAGATGACTATGAAAATAAACCAGGCCCAGCAGTATACACCCACGGTGCTGTATAAAGAGGATTGGATATTGCCACTGGCGCCAGTATAGGCTGGATGCTCGGTTAGAAGGATCCGTTTTATGAGGAAGAATGGTTTCGAGGCATACCTGTTTGAATACCAGTTCCAGGTAAAAAGTCTTGTCGGGTAATTTGTCAGCTCTAAATCCCTGGTCACAGGGAGGACGCATACTCATGGCAAAGCTGAGATTGGACGCTCCGTAAGACGGAAAGACCGTGGCTCCAAACTGCAAACAGGGAGCAGGGAATCAGAATGTTTACCAACTTAATACAGCCCTAAAGAAATTCTGCTGTCAACACACCGTATTTCCGTTGATAAATTCCGTAATGCCCGACAGGAATCAACAGATGCCGCCGAAGCACAGCAATACCCCAATGGCCATGTTTGGTTGCTCGATGCTTCGGGTGTGCACCCCCAGCATGGAAAGCAAGAATATCCCGTGGCGAAGGAGAGAAATCCCAACAGTGAGGAATTGGTTAAGGAATGATACACGGAGAGCAAAAGCGGGAGTTAATAGCGGACATCCGGCATGATGACACGCTCGATATAGCCAATGCTTGGGCATGCCTCAATTTTATCTCCATCCTGGCATGGTGCAGAGGGTGATGATGCCAATATGTTAAGGGAATAGAGAGGAAACCAAAGTGAGCGAGAGTAGAGGCAGGTACACCTGAAGTTTTAGATAACGGGATGCTAGATAAGTATTTATCCTCTCCACACTCCAGTAGACAATACCCCAAATTCTACCCCCTAACCCGCAAGCCCTAATTCACGAACCATAAGAATATGACAAAATTTTTATTAAGTTACTACCCAAACAATTAAGGGATGGGTCGAGAACCTGTGCCTATTGGACTCGGCAGTTCCCGCCTTGATGATTTTCCGTGAGTGAAGTCATCCAACAATTGTCCCAGTTATCTCCGCCATGAGCTCCGCGCTTGAAAGCTGTCTCCTGGACTATCTTCGCTATTCGCAGTCCGAAGTCCGCGCTCCACCATTCCGAGTGGAACGACAGAATAATATCCATCCGCCATACAGTGCCTCGCCACAGCCCTAGTACGTCCCTCGCCTGAAGACTCGTCAATGAATAGGACTATGTATCGAGCAAACGACCATGTTGAAGCCACCTTGGTCTCGGTTCGCAACTTATCGTCCGTACGCTCTAATCTTTGTTCTGCCTGGAGAGTCAATCCAAACTACAAATATCCATTTTCTTAAACATGGCACCGCCTACCTCTCGCAGCGAGATTCTTACCCGCCTGCGCCACCAAATCGAAGACAGAAAGCCCATCATTGGAGCTGGTGCCGGTACGTACTTGTTGTCGCCCCACCCTCACCTCTCTACCGATCAGTTTGGCTAATAATCCCCGTCAGGCATCGGTCTTTCCACAAAATCGGTCGAGACCGGTGGCGGAGATCTAGTCATCATCTACAACAGCGGCCGCTTCCGCATGGCGGGTTGCGGCAGTCTCGCGGGGCTAATGCCGTACAGCAACGCCAACGAGGTAGTAGTTGAAATGGCCGCCGAGATCATCCCCATCGTTCAGAACATCCCAGTGATTGCGGGTATCTGCGGTACCGACCCTTTCAAGCACATCCCGCGGTTCCTGAAGCGGCTGCGGGAACTAGGATTCGCTGGTGTGCAGAATTTTCCCACTGTGGGACTGATTGATAGCCAGTTCCGCACCAATCTGGAGGAGACCGGGATGGGATACAGCAAAGAAATGGAAATGGTGCGGCAGGCGGCCAAGGCCATGACAGAAGCGGGGGCAGAAATCCTGGTGGCACATATGGGCCTGACCACTTTGGGGGTGATCGGGGCGAAGACCGGAAAGGCGTTGGAAGAATGTCTTACAGAGATTCAGGCAATGCGGGATGCAGCGGTGCAAATAAATAAGGATGTTATTGTGCTGTGTCATGGTGGGCTCATTGCTGCTCCAGAAGATGCAAGATTCGTACTGGATCGGGTGCAGGGCTTACATGGCTTCTACGGGGCCAGCTCGATGAAGAGGCTGCCTGTTGAAGTAGCCATCAAGGACACCACAGCCGAGTTCAAAAAGATTGGTTTGAAGAGGTAGTTGGTAATGTGTCTAGAAGCTGCTCTCAAGGAGTTACCTGCGTGGTAAAAAAGCTTTTCTATTCCCGGTCTCAATATAGGGCGTTTGGTATATAGATTTCGTGATCAACTATGAACCTACTCAGAAACCAGCATTTAGAATGGTGCTCCCTCTGATTCGACGGTTCTAATAGGAGCTCCGTGTCAGCGCGGACACAAGACATGATTGATCTGCGCAACATTTTCCAGTGGTATGGGATTGATAGAGCGCAGTACTGTATAGTGGACATATATATATATATATTTATATTTGGAGCTATGTATCAACGATGATCTAGAGGGCTGTCGGGCACAGAATACAACCAATCACGCCCAACTAAGCCATTAGCATACACCCGAATGTAGCCTTGTGGTATTTTTCCTCACCGAACACATAATCAGAAACACAAATCAAAATCAAGTGTCAACTCTAATAAACTCCCACGTGGTTCCCTCCCGTCTCGTACTATCAACCACTAGCTCCATATTTCTTTTCCCCCCAATCTTCATTGGCGAGAAACCATTATTATCCTTTATCAAGAGTAGCTGACCACCGTCTAGATGTTGTCGTGGACAAAACCACTCCCACGCTTCATGCTTTGTCGCGCTTGCTCTAATTCGACCATTGCTGTCATGCCCGAGATACGTGCCTGAAATGTCGTTGTAAAAGCCAAGCCACATATTCTCAGTCTCAACGCAATACCAGTGACTCGCAGCATTGTATTGATATTCATGGATGTCTAGATGTACCATTGTCGGCGCACCTCCTTTGAGACTGATAACACGCTTGGATTTGAGATCGCAGATTATGAATGTATTGTCTCTGGACGGAAGGGTTCTTGCATCAAATGTCGGTCCTTGCATGCCCATACTTGCATAGCTATCTGTTTTGTCTGAGATGCTAGTATGGGTTGGTGTAAGGCACCCATCGCCTTCTGTGGTAGGCGCCAACGACATTGGTACGAACCTACTAGTTGTGTCAGTACTATATGCAAGGTAGGTAAGAGCAATCCACTCACGGTATATTTTATCCCCAAATCCGCGGGTATTTGTGTGATCAGGCTGTACACTGGAGACTGAAGAGATGAACGCGGGGTAACTGTGTTAGCACCTGGTGATCACATGCTTCTTCACCGCCCTCGTTAGGCCTAATTAGGTAGTTGGCCGGTCTGCTCGACCGACCACCCAATCAACTACTCTTTCCCACATATTCACAAACTGCGGCAGTCACATGATATTAGTACTTTGTGAATATGTGGGAAAGAGTAGTTGATTGGGTGGTCGGTCGAGCAGACCGGCCAACTACCTAATTAGGCCTAACGAGGGCGGTGAAGAAGCACGTGATCACCAGGTGCTAACACCCCCCCTCGCCCGAGGTGGCCAGGGAAAGAGTGACCTATATACACATGTAAGACGGAGTCCCTGAGTTCGACTTCAACTTCGGGTTGAGGGAACACAGGATGTCAAAACAAACAATCAACCAGACGTAACAGAAATAACTGACTGGTCCAGAAAGAAAGCAAACATGGCAGAAAGCAAGACTAAAAGAAGCAGTATACAAAGGCATCGATTGCCATAAACCATCAAGTCAAGTCTCTCCATCATCCACTTCCACTACTTTCCTATCATCCATTCCATCCGTCGGGCCCCCCTTCGAATCATCATCATCCATACGGATGAGCATTAAGAACTGCCTGAACTTGTCTTTGCTCAACGGTTTCGTTAAACCGTCAGCAGCCATATCGGTCGATGGTACGCCTTTCACAGTAATCAGGCCCATTGCCCTGCTATCACGAATATGATGGAATCGAGTGTCGATGTGCTTGGAGCGCTTGGTTCCTTCGTTACTCGTTAAAGCCATAGCGCCCTGGTTGTCCATATGGAGAGCGATAGGGGGTATGTCAAGGACTGAAAAGCGAAGTTCACTGAATACGCGACGCAGCCATATAGCCTCTTTTGAAGCCTCTGACGCCGCCATATACTCAGCTTCATTTGAGCTCGTTGCAACACAAGTTTGTTTGCGTACAAACCACATGATTGGTCCATTGATCGCAAGGAAGACTGACGCTCCAATAGATTTCCTTGCCATATTGTGGCTTGCCCAGTCAGAATCAGAGAAGCCATCGGGGAGATGAAATCCCTTTGTGGGGTCCGGCCGTTTGCGGTAGAAAAGACCTCGATGGGGCGTGCCAGCCAAGTATTGAAGGACATGGATGAGCGAATTCCAACATTTTCTTGTTGGTTTGGCGCTATACTGTGCCAATATTGTTGCGGCAAAAGCAATATCCAATCGAGTTTTGGTAGTAAGCCATTGCAAACTACCTACACCACGCTGATATTCGCGTATATCGATAGAGGGGTCCGGCTCGTCATCGATGATCAGACCAGGATCCAGTGGTGTCACTTTTGGATGAGCGTTCGTTAAACGAAAGGAATCAACTAGCTCCTTGATATATTCAGCTTGATGAAGGTGGATTCCGTCTCCTGACATTTCCACGTCCATACCAAGGAAGTACTTGATATCATCAAGTATTTTGAGTTCATACTCATTGTTCAGGGTGTCAATCACCCATTGAGCATCTTCAGGGCGCTCAGCGACTATCATGAAGTCGTCAACATGGGAAGTCAAATACACATTTCTCTTCTCTCGATGAATAAAGAGTCCATGGTCATATTCAGATCGATCAAATCCCACGTGTCTTAGGTAGGCTGAAAGGGTATCGTACCATATTCTCGCGGCAGGCGTAAGTCCGTAAAGGGAGTGTTTAAGCTTGCAAACGAGCTTAGTTCCCTCCTCGAACTTTGTTGGCTGACGCATATAGATGGTGTCTTTTAGTTCCCCATTCAGGAAAGCAACCGACACGTCCACGCGTCGAATCGTCCATTCTTTCCATGCGGCAGCAGCGAAAAGCAAACGGGTGGTATGTGGGCTGACAACTGGGGCGTACGTGTGGTAGTCATACTCAAGCTGATTCTTATCAATCAGGTTGCCTTTTATTACCCATCGAGCCTTGCAAAAGTGCTCGTCAGAGGGATCTAGTCCCTCTTTGGTATCGTATACCCATCGTCCGGGGTAGATTCTAGCGTCAGGCGGCACATCGTCTTCGCGTACTAGCTCCCAAACGTCTTTCTCTTTGAGCTTCACCAGTTCACGTTCCATCGCCCGGAACCATCTATCTTTATCAGCTCGCTTCATAGCGGCAGTCAGAGAAGAGGGCTTGGTAGGCGTCGGGACAGGCAGGGTGACTGCTGCAAAGCCATTAGCTGGTCGATATAGATGTTCACTATCATCACCATCAATGCCAGGCTCGTCAAAGCCTCCCTTTGCTCGATCAAGCTGTCTGCTGACAGTGAATGGCCGGATAAACTCATCGTTCCGAAGCGAAATCGGGACCTCGTCTCGTTGAATTCCACCTACACGAATGATTTTATCATCCGCTATATCCAGGACCCAGGCTATTGAGAAAGAACTATCATAGCCTAAGAATAGGCCCTTTGCCCCACGAGAATCCATTTTATCTGTAGGGGCTCGAGAACCGTGCTTATGGTACCAAACTATTGTGCCAAAAGCTATCATATCACCGATACCTATTGGTTTGTCGAACCAAGCCTCCATCGGGAGTTTGTATTTGCTTGGTTTGACTCCAGGACTGCCGGCATGGGCGCCGGGGCCAAAATCATGAAAGATGTTTATGGAGGTCGGTAAATGATTGGCCTTGAATACAGTATCCATCAGGCATCGTAGCCAGTAACGTCGTTCTAATCCAGAAGCATATAAAGCAGCACGAGTACGCTCCAAAATCGTTCGAATGCCTCGTTCACTCACCCCATCTTGCCATGGTGTGTATGAGGTGGTTGGTTCTGGATGAACGCTAGCTCGTTCGTATCGAGCTCGATCAGGAAAGAACTCATTATCCGCGCGTACAAACGCGGGAGGTAAGCCTTGGGCTTTAAGCCAATCTATATGGCTGAAAAGGATATCGACTAATCCTTTTCTATCACGTAGAGGAATCGCCCAACGCCTACGTGTGGCGTCGTCGGTTATCAACATGACATACTTATATATGCCATCACCCAGAGGCACACCAATGTCGTCGTCCTGGCCCAGTGTTTTACCACCGCCGAATACGTCGACGTGTAATCGCTGGCCGGGGCGTACAGCTCTAGGAGGCTCTCCGGTTAGTTTGTTTCGCGTCATCTTCCCTGCCCGACAATAATGGCACGGGGTAAGTTCGCGTGTTCCATCAATAGTAATCTTGCCTTTCTGATGGAGCCAAACGCCTGTTGATGAAGGTGACCTGTTCGATGATGCCATACATCTATTGGGGCTGGCTTTGGTCGTTGATCATCTAGAATTGGCGTTCCTTTTCTCTGGATTGGTTGGTTTGCTTTGGGAGGCATCTCCCCCCCTTGAGCGGTATTGGAAAGTGCTCGAGCACTCTGTCGAGTGGTAACTGCACCAGTGAATGTCCCATTGTTGGGTTGTTGGAGCACATACACACTATCAGAATCCCTTTCTGCGTGTGCCATAGCTATCAAATGATCGTCGGGGCTCCGGATTGCGAAAGACAGTTGTGAATCGTCTATATAATCAATCTTGAATCCGAGCTTGACTGCATGGCTGAAAGACAGTAGGTTCTTTCGCTTGAAGGCAGGTACATATCGGGCATTCTGGACGATAAATTTATCGCCGAAGGGCAACCGAATAGTCCCTATACCCAGCACGGAATTGTCCGATTTGTTCGGTAGGTTAACCTTGCTTGAATTCACCGGAAGGAAGCTGATGAATAAGGATCGATCATGGGTGATTGTCCAGCCAGTGCCGGTATCCAACACCCATTCTTCATCGGCTCGAGCAAGCTCATTGACATTTACTGAGTTAGCAGTACCATTTGCTTGATTTTGTTGTCGATCATTTTCCGGTGGAGGGCGTTTGTCAGGATGTTTGGTCCAACATTCTGTTTCCTGATGGCGTCCTTTCTTGCAATATGGACAAATAGGTTGGGAATTCCTGCCTGATTTCGAGAATCGCTTTGGCTGACTATCAGATTCCTTAGCCTTACCCTTGTCGGTAACCGGTTTTTCTCGCGAAATCGGTGATCGCCAGGGATCTTGCCGAAAAACAGTGAATTTTGTGGGAGAATAATTGCCTGAAGTAGGCGTCCGTGTCTGAGCTTCATATTCAGAAAGAACCTCTCGCACATCGAGCATGTGAACGTTCTTATGGCGAGAATTATTGAATAATGTGTTGATGATTGGCTGCATAAAGCCTCGATTGGCTTCGCCAAGGATCAAAAGCACAATATCATGATAAATCTCGCTCGCTGAATAATTACTATTCAGCAGGGTGTTCGATGTATCAAATAAATGTTTGAGCACGTCCATATTGGTGTTTGGAGAAGGTATTGCCAGTAGCTCTTTATGGCGTAGGAGTCGACGTTCTGCGTATGACATGCTGTATATTCCATGGAGATGTCGGCAGATGGCA
>JBDODC010000051.1:0-117654 GCA_039880875.1 Aspergillus pseudoglaucus | reverse complement strand
ACTTTGTTAGGTAGTCTGTGATCTTATATAGGATCCTAGTTAGCTTCATTTGTAGGAATCAGAGACCTAAACCTTTCTTGGCTTGATACGTACTTTCGACCCTGACTAAGCCGTGATTCCAACACTCGGGGAGTAGTCACGTGAGACCCTCATAAAAGCGGCGGGACCCGTAATAGGAAATTCAGAGTCGCTCGCAGAAAAATGTTACATTTATACACTATTGTGATAGTTTGCTGCGGAAACCTCAAGACTTGTCCTTTCCGTTTTCGGTCCGACTTCTTGCCGCTTTTGGCTCCCTGAGCCGCCCGGAGCGTACCCGGAGCAAGGTGATGCGTGCCCGGAGCGATCAGGGAACTACGCCGGAGTGATCCTGGAGTGATCCCGGAGCAATTCAGGAGCATACCCTGATCGCCAGGCTAGGATCACTGCACCCTGACAAGGGAGCCAAATAAAACGTGCAAGCCAAGCCTGCAATCTTACCTATTGTCACGGGCTCGGTAGCTAGTAGATATTGACGAATTGGATATTCCTATCTAAACCAACTAGTAGCCATTGACGAGAATATCGAATCTGGGGAGGAAATAAGAAGAGGGATTTATCTACAGGAAGAAAAGGGGTTTTATCTGTAGGGTGTGTGGCTGCGCTTGGTGCTTCCTTTGTTTGCCTGCATGGCAGCGTTTGTCGATATCAGCCATCGGGGCAGCGTTGAGGCTCTGAGTTGTCACACCTATCAAGACCGACCGCTTTGATTTAGTGATGCCATAGAATAGCAAAACGTCTCTATTTTACAACTGTGGTCCACTTTACAAGTGTTGACTTCCATATATGTTGAACGTTTGATATGTTGGCCGCTCTGACAGACTAATCAGAGCCTGAGCCTCCCGCCTACCCTAAACGTCCAACTTACTACTGCACGAACATATGTATGGATAGAGACGACTATGATGATAGGGGCAGGGACTACGGCTATGCAGCCAGCATCCTTTGAATATGGCCACTGCATACATGCATTACGCACTTTGTTCTCCTTTTGTCTCTTTGAACCTTTTCCGCAACGACCTTCCCTTTTGCGCTTAGTTGATGGCCGCCAGAATGTGTAAAACGGCCGTACGATAGATAGATATTTAGAATCAGAGTTCTCCCTCTATTCATTCCGAATAGTGCCTATGAAATCGTACCGAGCATAGTAGTCAACACCTTGACAGGCCAAATTGTCCATAGTCGACCATCCCATGCGCCTTAGTTTAACTGGAGAATTCCTTCTCTCATTCTGTAAATTGGACGAAACAGTATTCCCCTGTTGAATTATCATAAGTCGCAGAACAAAGGCTCATAAGTGCCCCTTTTTGCAAGGTCTGATGTTCAACCTTATAAACACATATGTGTTTAGACAAGCACACCCGCAATATCCGAGAAGCTGCCTCGTGTATCCTCAGAAGCAGCATGTTTAGCATGATAGTCCGCATCGGTATTCCAATCTCTTGGAACACGCCAGAATTTGACTTGCATGCCATTGCCATCTTTTCGTTCTATTTCTCCAAGTAGACACTCCCAAAGGTCCCGATTCTTGACCGCTGCTCCTGTGCTCGTCCTCCAGCCTCTCCGTAGCCATCCACGTACCCAGGATGTCACACCCTCAACAACATATTCGGAATCCGTCGCAATCACGAGACTGTTGAACCCTTCACCGGGCCAGAACCGGAATCGTAAAGCTGCGATAACGGCGCGTAGCTCTGCCCGGTTGCTTGTTTGCGGATGAACTTCACCAGTAGGCCCTCCATTTTCAAGGGGAAAGCGTATGTAGCCAAGGTTTTGAGGTTGTTGTGTGGACGGCTTGAAAACAAAGCTACAACCAGCTCTGGGGTTCACTTTGCCGTTGTCTAAGCATGCACCGTCCGTGTAGATAAGGAATTGTTGGGAGTTGGTTAGATGAATGAACCGGCGCACAGGTGGTATGGCTCTATTACTGATTCTAGGTGGGAAAAGTGACTGCGGAGTATCATTGGTACTAGGAGGGTGAAACTTCGTAGGAATGACAAGTCCCGTGCCGACTCTGGGAGTTCCGAAAATACTGTCACTTGTTGTCGCCTCATCGCTCACATAATCATCTTCAAAGCCTTCATTTTCTTCCATGCTTTCTTCCATGAAGCTATAATCAACAGTGCAGATGGGACAAACTATGAGCCGGTGCGGGCCACACACTAGACGACCATTGGGAAGTTCGACAGGGCTGTCTGGGCGAAAAGACATCTTTCAAGCCGGTTGTTGAGTGAAACAGCCAAGGCATAAATCATCAGCAGTAGAATGTTCGTGTGATATTCGACTTTTTCTTCTGAGGGATTTGAGGATGAGATAGTCTGATATTTCCTTGTAGAGTGAGTTAGGACCGTTTGGATGCTTGGGAGGATGGGATTCTTAAGCACAGATCAAGTGGCGTGCGGTGTTGCGAAGGCGCCAGGTTGAGCGAGGATCATTATGGTGGGGTAAGAAAAGTTGTGCCTGTATAGTTGACGCATGTAAAATAGCTATATTTACGCGGTTGGGTAACATAATACTTTGGTACCATACAATAGTTACAACACGTTGAAACAGAGTAATTCGATGCCTTTTCTTTCCTATAATAGACTAACTTATCTTGGAATTAGGGGTTGAAAACCAATGAAAGAGTATGAGGGATGACACCAGTTTCGACTCCAACAGTATATGGTTCATACTTCTCTTTTTTCATAGGGACTTTCGGAGATTTGGGGTGGCGGATGGGTTGCGTTTGCAATTTCCAGACCGCCTTGAACCCCATACGACAAGGAAAGGTTATGTATTTTTCGTTACATATCCACATTTCTTGGACATGTAACTCAATGCC
The DNA here is from genome assembly GCA_039880875.1 of Aspergillus pseudoglaucus. Classification (NCBI taxonomy): domain Eukaryota; kingdom Fungi; phylum Ascomycota; class Eurotiomycetes; order Eurotiales; family Aspergillaceae; genus Aspergillus; species Aspergillus pseudoglaucus. The sequence continues at coordinate 114,791 of JBDODC010000051.1, read as the reverse complement.
TGACCACAAGCGGTTTCTTGATGTCGTGTTGTCAATCCTCCAATCCGCCAAAGATGATCTTCCCGAAATATCATTTCCATCATCAAGATGGCGCCCCGGCTTTCACCACCACTAGGGAGATGACCTATGGTATGATAGTGAGCAACGAGCTTGTCACGGTGCCAGCCTGCTGAAATGGGGATCGGGGGCCGGAGGGCTAGTTTAAAACGAAGAGGTGTATGACCTATCGAATGTACGTGCGCATATACAACTGGTTGAGTGCTTGTCTATCTAAATGTGCGTGCACGTTGGCCTATACCATCGCGCCGGTGGAACTTGCCAAATCGGTCCGACATTATTCCTTATCACTATCTCTCTGAAACGGGGAAGCTTCGGGGCAGCGGTGCCGATTGTCCGGATAGCCCTACGAGGTCTATACGGTAGCCGAGAGGTATAACGATAGTATCGCGTAGTAAAGAATATACGTAGTATTCAAGTTATCACAGAGTGCTTGCAAGAACTAACTAAGAGCGTCCCATCGCCCACTAGATCGGTCCGATATTCATCCGATATTCATCACTCTCTACGCCAATGCTGATCCTGTGCAGCTCTCCGAGCTGCGTCTTGTCTATGTGGACGAATCTGGATGTGATAAATGGATAGGTTTTAGAGGAACGGGCTGGTCTCCCTGTGGCACCACACCTTCTCAAGTCACCAAATTCCATCATGACAAGCGGTATCAGATCCTCCTAGCATATGCTCAGGACGGCATTGTCCTATCCTGTGTTTATCAATGTTCAACAGACTCCTCTCTTTTCAAAGACTTTATTGAAGAGCTACTCAATTATTGTGGAAAATGGCTGGAGCCAGAATCTTTTCTTGTTATGGATAATGCCTCCTCCACCACTCTGAGAGAATCGAGTAAATGTGTTCACAGGCAAGGGTCAAGCTAGTCTATTTGCCCCCTTATTCACTGGATCTAAACCCGATTGAGGAGCTCTTCGCAGAGTTGAAAGCATTTAGTCAGCGACATTGGCAATCTTATGAAGACAATCCCGACCAAGGCTTTAATACGTTTCTTAAGTGGTGTGTTGATACTGTGGGTAGAAGGAAACAAAGCGCAGGGGGGGGGGGCATTTTCGGGATTCAAGCTTGAACATCGAATTTATATGATTTTTATGTTCAGAGGGCTGATTAGATGGGTTATCATTCGTCAGACCCCTTGAAGCCTAAAGAGCGTGACCTCGCGATTCAAATTTTTGATGAGATCATCCTGCACTTTGAATCTTAGGCAATTGACAGCGGTTATAGTATGTAACGGCATGAACCACCTAACTATATAAGTGAGTGCAGTACTAAGCCTATCGGCTTAGTATCCTAGTCTTTTGCTCCTGACGCAGCGGTTATCTTTTAGAATGCACCCTGGAAACGTGACCGTGACATAGTATAAACAAGTCATTCTTATTAGCCATAGAAAAGCTGAGGTATTGAAAAAGACAAGTCCTTGAGCCTTTTCTTTTCTTTTATTAATTAAAACCTGCCTGATGAAGGCGAAAGAGGAATTGATCTTGACCAATTTTTTTATCACACCTTGCTAGTTTCTCTAACTGGTCACCTGTGACTGCTGGCAGTTGGTATATTCCTCCACAATTAGATCAAGCAGTCCGTGAACTACAATTGAATCAGCATCGCCGGACATAGAGTGTACAGCTCCGGTAACAGGTGGTATAGGCACCGATAATTGAGATGACGGAGCCGAGAGAACATTAATATTGATCGAAGAACATGTTAAACTAGTTGTAAAGTTGTTAGTCGATGTGCCGTGCTACAAGGCTGAAATACTATGATATAATTAGGTATCAAACATTGAAGTACCATGGATGGAAATGGGTGATGTGGTACATGGCAGGCTTTCTTCACTTTTATATAATTTTCCTATCGCGCCCCCTGCTCCACTGACTACCACATCTGGGCTCCATACAGGGTATTCCCGAAGGGGCAACAATCCATACATCTGCAATTCAGCGAATGCAATATGATCCTACCTATTGACCGGAAAACTTAATCTCCCGCCGTGACCGCCGACGTCTTATTACGACAAAAAAAAAAAAAAATACAAGGTGTGAACTAGGTTATGACACTATAGGATGGATTGATATTTTTCATATAGGTGTCTTCATCCTCCTTATAAAAACAAAGACAACTCATTCATCGGAAGTGCGATATTGGTGATACGTTCACAGTCAGACATACAGCGTGGAAGTGCACCTTGGATGGGAATTTTTAGGGTATATTATGACAGACAGAGCGTGGGAGAATTGAATTGAGATGTTGCAAACCCTGCGGACTCGATTGTCCTCCTTATGCTTGCCCTTGGTCCGTCAAGTTCACCCTTCCACCTTTCTCATCAGCAGAAGCGACGAGGCGAATTTCTCTCATCCTCAAAATCTCATTTCAGACCGCAGACGTGTCTAGCTTCATCTACTAGTGACGCCCGGAGGCCGAGATCCAGTGCCCTACGCCAATCGCATCTGGGCGTTGCAGCTCCAAGCCTCGCATGTCAAACACGCTGAAATGAAAAGAATGAGTAGTTCCACTATTGGCTGGTGAACATGGTGAGGATACGTAAATGAACTGACCCTGGTGGGGTCGAAAGATGGCTGTGGAGGTGGAGAGGTGCAACCTGGTTCACAGCCAGACCTGGTAGCCAGATAACCAGAAAGTTGCCTTTCCTATGTAGAAACTTGGGAGCCTGGCTGAAGAAGCAATCATGAGATGTTGAGATAAGAGACCACAAGCAAGGCAGCTGAGGATCCAGAAATCCTCAAGGGAAAGCCCAAATAGGATGGCATGGTTGGAAACAACTCAAAAGTCGCTGATCAGCTAGCAGACGCGCGAAGGGGCTTATGAATGCGATGGTAAACGGCGGTACAGTATCAGGGGTGAAGTGTATAGTTCAATTTCCAATGAATCGACAGTAGCAAGGCCTCAATGTCCCAATCTTCCAGCTGACCCGTCGGCCACCACCCCGAGGGGAGTGGATGGTACCATACTGGAATAGGGCAATCGTCGGGTAACGCGGCATCTTGATAAGAGGGCAGTGTACCGGGCGAGACAGACAGGAGGGGGTAAATGGGAAGAGAAAATGCGTGGTCCTTTCAGAGAGAGATGTCGAGCTTTTATAGATGCAACGGATGCGTTGAGGCGATGTGAGCGGCCGAAAAGCGGCGTGATACGGCGCTATCCTTGATACACCGCAAAGGGCAATGGTATTCCCGTCGACGGCAGGCGGTAGAACTCGGCAGAAGCGTGGTTCAATGGGATCCATTTCTGGCGTCCCAACTGTCACAACAGATACTTCGTTGTTGAGATTTTGAGGTTATAAAAAGTGCCATTTTATATGGAATATAGAGGTGCGTCACTCTCTTGTGAAATACGTTACGTTACGTTACGTTAGTTCTAACCTAAGAGCTCAGGCAGCTTCGACGTCACGTGTAGTTACGGAATAAGGTATTTCCCCGAGACCCCGGATTGGAACCGGGACATGCTATGTACTTTTTTTTTTTTTTTTTTGGAGGGGGCCCAGCAACCGGCTTATCTTATCAGCCACACACTCATTTTCTTCCACCCCGCTAAGACTCATGCTTTGACTGTTCTGTGTGAGATACAAGAGTCGCTGCTTCGTCTTAACATCGTTCTTTTGGATACTCAAGGGACGTGGAAACCATTGAAAAGTGTTTCCAGTTTACTATCTCCATTTTTGACCTACTCCCAGCGATTCACATCGGTGGACTTCGTTGCCCCTCCTTTGGACGAAACACCACGAGAATGGAGTCCAAGGTGAGTCTCACATTTCCCTACTATGGTCTATGAGATAACTCTGACATATGCGATTACACAGGCTCAGGAAACCACCCTGCCCCTCCGTCCCGCCGCGGACGTGAAGCCTCCCCAGGAACAGCCCCCCGCCCAGCCCGAAGAATCGCAGGAGTCAACATCTAAGAAGAAGGAAAAGAAGGAGAAAAAGGCACAGGAGAAGGCCGCCAAGAAGGAGCAGGCGGCCAAGCAGCCCAAGCAGCCCAAGGGCCCCGCACCTCCCAAGGCGAAGAAGGAACCCGCCGCCCCTACAGACCCCGAGCAGATGTTCAAGGAAGGGTTCCTGCACCAGGTATACCACGAACGGCCCGAGGAGAGCGTTACCACTCGATTTCCTCCGGAACCCAATGGCTACTTGCACATCGGACACAGCAAGGCTATTGCCATCAACTTTGGATTCGCCAAACACCACGGAGGCAAGTGTAATCTGCGATACGATGATACCAACCCGGCTGGAGAAGAACAGGAGTACTTCGAGTCGATTCGGGATATTGTTCAATGGTTGGGCTTCAAACCGGCTGCCATCACTTATTCCAGTGACCACTTTGACCGGTTGTATGAGTTGGCGGAGGAGCTGATTAGGAGGGATGGGGCCTACGTTTGCCACTGTTCGAGTACGTGAAATCTTCACTGTAGTGAGAGATGCATATATTGACGGATAATTTAGAGGCCGAAATCGAAGTCCAGAGAGGTGGAGGAGAGGGAGGGAAGGGCAAGGAACGTTTTGCGTGCTCGCACCGTGACCGTCCGATCGAAGAGTCGCTTACCGAATTCCGGGCCATGCGCGACGGAAAATACCAGCCCAAGGAAGCTTCTCTTCGGATGAAGCAGGACCTCAACAACCCGAACCCCCAGATGTGGGATCTTGCGGCGTACCGTATCCTTGAGGACAATCACCACTTCCGGACCGGTGACAAGTGGAAGATCTACCCGACATATGGTGAGTGTCCCAGGCACGGTTGGGAGTGCTATTTGAATTAACAACGTCTAGACTTCACGCACTGCCTTGTCGATAGTTTCGAAAACATCACCCACTCTCTCTGTACCACCGAGTTTGAGCTCTCGCGTGAGTCGTACAATTGGCTCATCAACAAGCTGGACATCTTCAAGCCCATGCAGAGAGAATACGGCCGACTCAACTTGACCGGAACAGTTCTTTCCAAGCGCAAGCTGAACCAGCTCGTTAAGGAGAACCATGTGCGAGGCTGGGACGATCCTCGTCTGTACACTCTGATTGGTCTTCGTCGCCGTGGTATCCCCCCGGGTGCTATTCGCGCGTTTGTCAATGAGTTGGGTGTCACCAAGAACGTGACCAACATCGAGATCAACCGCTTTGAACAGTCCATTCGTTCTTACCTGGAATTCTCGGTGCCCCGTCTGATGATGGTGCTGGATCCGATTGAGGTTATCATTGATGATCTACCAGACGACTATGTGGAGATGATCGAGCAGCCTTTTGCGCCCAAGGACCCTTCGTTTGGTGTAAGAGTTTTTTTTTTTTTTTTTTCCCCCTTCTTCTTTTTACCCACCTTTTGAAGATAAAAAGCTAATTGTTAGTCCCACCAACTGCCCTTCACCAAGCGTGTGTTCATTGACAGGAGTGACTTCCGTGAGGTGGACTCACCCGACTACTTCCGTATGGCACCCGGCAAGCCTGTTGGTTTGTTGAAGGCTCCCTACCCTGTGACTGCCAAATCTTTCGAGAAGGATGAGTCTGGCCGGGTCACGGTGGTCCATGCCAGCTACGACAAGCCTGCTGATGGGTCCGCACCCAAGAAGCCCAAGGCGTGAGTACAACCTGCCCCTGTTTTACAACAGCATGCTAACCAAGCCAGTTTCATCCAATGGGTCGCCAACAGCTCGGCACACAACAGCCCAGTCAAGGCAGAGGCACGATTGCTCAACCCGCTGTTCCAGTCGAACAACCCCTCGGCTCACCCATCGGGCAACTTCCTCAACGACGTCAACCCCAACTCCGAAGACATCTATCCCAATGCCATGATCGAGGTGGGCTTCCACGACATCCGCCAGCGCGCTCCCTGGCCGGCAGAGGACCGGAAGGCCGGCGAAGAGAACGGCGTCCAGGCCGGACCTGAGGGTGTGCGATTCCAGGCGATGCGGATTGCGTACTTTGCCATGGACCGGGATACGACGGACGACAAGGTTGTGTTGAACCGGATTGTGAACCTGAAGGAAGGTGCATAGTTTATAGCGTAGCATTGGTAGTTTGTGAGTAGGTGCATGAATACCCGTGGGGTAATATAGTCTTGGTATACTTCTATACCTCAATATCCTAGTGCCGAGAAATAAGACGCTTAATGAAAAACTGGCCAATACAAGGTCTCGTGGCGCAATGGTAGCGCGTTAGTTTCCGGTACTAAAGGCTGTGCGTTCGAGTCGCACCGGGATCGCATCCTTTTTTTGCCTTTCTCGCTTCCATTTTTGCGCCATAACCTGCGGGAAACTGATCAAAGAGAAGAGAAGATCATTATTCATTTCAATTGGCATTCTGAAAAGGTATGCGGCTCTTTGGTGCTCTCTTTTTGGCCCCGGGTGCCGACCTCGATGACCGGGGTGGTGCAAAACGAGCACACCATGGATCTCTCCGCGAGTGACAGGACCTTGGCAAGTGGTTCACCAGGTACAGACGGAGTATAGCTGGGAAGAAGTAGAAACAGAGCAATGTTAACTAACTTCGTGCCATGGATTATTAGGGGTCAGTGAATCGCCCGACTGTACATACTCCGGGGTACGTACACCCGTACCCAACCATGATTCAGACACCAATTCAACATCATTTGGGATGCAAAATCAATCGGCTCTTCCTGATTAAACATAAAGATAAAGTACCCGGAGGAAATACTCTAAAATTGACGGAATATCTCCGACTTGTTTCAACGGTGCATACGCCATCCTCGTGGCGATGTCGTGATCCCGTCAGACAAGCACATCTGCGTCGATGGTGGGGAGAGACAGTGCGAATATGTCCACTATGCTTGCACCATCCACGCTAAACATGGGTTTCTCGTCTATCGGGAAATGTCAGGTTAAACTAGATGCATTGGCCGGTTGATATATCAAATAAAGATGCGGATGCCCCCTGTCACTGTCATGTTGTAGATTCCGATTCCTTTTGGAGATTGACATTCGACAGTGACAGAGAATGATGGCGCAAACAATGGAGTCTCAGAAACAACCGCATACAGTGGAGGATGGTGTGGAAGTGTCGACAACAAGCTCTGGGAAGGTCGATGACAATTATGATATCTACAAGCGGTACCAAGGCATTGAGTATACTGAGGAGGAGGCCAAAAAGGTTCTTCGGAAGATTGACTGTCGGGTGGTTCCTATACTGTTTTTGATCTACTTGATTCAGTATCTCGACAAGAACAGTCTTAACTTTGCTTCGGTATATGGCTTGAAGACGGCGACTAAGTTGGAGGGACAGGATTATTCATGGCTGGGTGGGTGTCTTTACTATCTTAGATGTTGGATCGTGCTAATGCCATCTAGGATCGATATTCTATATTGGATACCTCGTCGCCCAGTGGCCAGCCGGATATGCCTTGCAAAGACTGCCGATTGGAAAGTTCCTGAGCATCACGACATTTAGTAAGACTGTCTTTGCATCTTGATAATTCCGAATTGACTAACAAATGCAGTCTGGGGAGGTCTCCTCATGACAACGCCGGCCTGCCACAACTTTCCAGGCATCGCTGCCAATCGACTACTCCTGGGTATCCTCGAGGCTGCAGTTAACCCGGGTTTCGTGTTGATGATGGGGATTTGGTACACTGCAAAAGAGCAGCCATTGCGGTTGGAAGCATACTATTGCACCAACGGAATCGCAACCATGTTCGGAGGGTAAGCTTAAAGCCAAGCACACGAATTATGTACTGGCACTGACAAACCAGTCTAATCGGCTACGCCGTCGGCCACATCACAACCGGCCTCGAACGCTGGATGTACGTCTTCCTCATCTTTGGCGCCTTCTCCATAGCTACCGCTATCGTCTCCATAATCTGGCTCCCCGACCTTCCATCTACAGCTAAATTCCTCACCGAACGCGAACGAGCCATCGCCGTCGACCGCGTCGCTATCAACCGCCAAGGCGTCAAGAACCACAATTTCAAATGGGATCAAGTTTGGCAGGCAGCTCGTGACCCTAAGACTTGGCTGTTGTTTATCATGGCCGTAGGCGCGCAGGTGCCTAATTCCGCGCTTACCTCTTTTACTTCGATTATCGTCAAGTCTTTTGGGTTTGATACACTCGGCACGCAATATCTCCAGATCCCCGGCGGAGCAGTGCAATTCCTCTCCCTCCTCGGCGGAGGCATAATCGCAACACGATACGCAGACCGTTTCCATGCCCGCAGCACCTGTATGATCGTCGCTAATCTCATCTGCATCATCGGCGCGGGATTACTCGTTGGCCTACCCGATTCCAATCAATGGGGCCGTCTGGTTGCGCTGTGGCTGTGCTATTTCCAGGGTCTAGGGTTTAGTATGAGTTTGACGATGATTAGTTCAAATATTGCGGGTTCCACGAAGAAGCAGATTACGGGGGCAGTTGTGTTTACGGGGTACTGTGTGGGGAATATTATCGGGCCGCAGACTTTTAAGAGTAGCGAGGCACCGGGGTATCATAGTGCTTATGTTGCGTGAGTCTCCCTTGTTCGAAGAGTATAGGTGATGTGTGCTAATGGGTTGGCAGTATGTTGGTCGGCTATGCCGTGAAACTCGCGGCTATCACCGGTCTTTATGCCTACATGTATCTCGACAACAAGAGGCGGGATCGTGAAGCTTCTGTTGAGGAGTATGAAGAGGATGTTGTGAAGGAAGGGATTGAGAAAGGGATGATGGTAAGCTCCTTGACTTCTTCACTTGTGAGGGATATGTACTGACAGCTACAGGACCAAACGGAACTCGAAAACAGGGCGTTTAGATATGTTTTATGATTCGTTTTCTACTAGCATAGTATCAAAAGTAATGAACTCGTTTTAAATAGTTTTAACCACCGTGTTTCTCATAAAATAGATATTTGTAATATCAGCAACGGTAACCCCAAGAAAAGTAGCCCTGCGTCCTATATCTCTCAGACTACTCATCTATATCTGTCGAACTATATACATTCATCTAGGTAGCCATAACGCACCAACCCGGGAACTATAGGTCATTCTTCAGGAAGTCATGCCAGTAATGGCATCCATTTCCATACAGACATGCCAAGTCTGCGACGGACATCGAAATCGCCAAGCAGGTCTACATTGCAGGCTCCCCTAAAAGTAGGAGTACTTGCAAGGGGTGTATTCCTTATTCTTCTTGTATCGTATTATGAGTTTGGCGTGATGCGTGCGTCTGCTCGCGGGAGGCGAGCAGCTCAGCACGAAGTGGATGGGACCGGAACAAACAGGGCATCTGCCCTGTAATCCTCTTTTCTGAGCCATGCTCATCCCTGATTATATCGGTGCAAGCTGGTATGTTAGTATTTTGTTGCTTAGGGAAAGGAGAAAGTGGAAATGTACGAGCGCAGAAGCCATGGACGCAGCCAGACAGAATATGGAACTGCATGGGGAGCACTCAGCATTCCCAGGTTAGCTTTGCAAAGTTAGAGTGGAATTAGCAATAGAAAGCCTACTAGTGTAGAGTCAACACTTACGTTACGACCAATAGGGCCCCTTTTACCCCCCTCGGTCTTGATCTGTGATTCCTCTCTTGACTGGATCGTGGCCAAACCAGCAGCCTTGCTGAGCACGACATCTAGTAACAACAGTGTAATGCTTGCAGAGGTGCTTCAAGTTTGAAAGGGGTTTCTCAGGCTCCTGACCTCTGTGTTGGGGAATCTCCGAGAAGGTGACATTGTGGTAAGATAGATAAAACAGTAAACCGCATAGGATAATGCATAGAATAAAGCTCAAAAGGTGAAAAGAAGGCGGATGGATAGTGGAGGTTGTTGAAGGCAAAAGGAAAATGCTTGGTTTAGTGGTTGGAGAAGAAAGAAAGTTGAGGAGTGTCAGAGCTGGGAAGATAAAGCCCATGGTTCATTCACTATCCATTCATGTGTTATAATCAAACTTCTCTTTCCTCTTCCCTTTCTAGTGGGGACTGGCCCATTCTATGAAACCAGAGTATATAGACCCATAGACAAAAAAAAAAAAAAAAAGCCCTTAGTACCCGACTAACAAGGCTTAATCTTGTCTCGCAGGATCCTCATCCGGCTTGTTGAGCAACAGTTCATCGATTTCCGCCATTATCTCCGGCGTCAGCTTGGGCAACAATTTGAGGCTCTCGACGTTGTCGACGACTTGCTCTGGTCTTGAAGCACCAGTGATAACAGAAGAGACATTTTCGTTCTTCAGACACCATGCCAGAGCGAGCTGGGAGAGTTTGAAGCCGAGTTTATCGGCAAGGGTCTGTCCACAGTTAGCTTTTTATCTTGGCAACCGGGGTAGGGAGAATACCTTTAGCTTCACGATCTTTCTAATTGTCCCCGCCCACTGCTCATTCTCCCAATCCCTGCGAACACTATCCGCAAACCTATCATTACTCTCCGCGAACCGAGAACCCGGCGGAGGCTGCGTCGTCGCATCATTGTACTTTCCACTCAACAGTCCCATCTTTAACGGCGAGAACGTAGTCAGCCCAATCCCAGCGCGCGAGTACAAACGCTGGAACTCGCCCTCGACCTTGGTCCGGTCAAGCATGTTGTACAACGGCTGCTCGACAATTGGCGCAATCAAACCCAACGCCTTGGCAATTCCGCACGCCTCACTAATCTCATCAGCAGACCACTGTGATGTACCCCAGTAGAACGCCCAGCCCTTTTCAATAACATAGTTGAATGCGCGGACAGTCTCCTCCATAGGCGTCAGACGGTCCGGACGGTGCGCGTAGATGATATCGACATATTCGAGCTGTAACCGCTCGAGCGAGGCACGGGTTCCTTCGATGATGTGCTTGCGTGAGAGACCGTGGTTGTTAATTAAGATTTCACCATTTGCGAGACCCCAGTTCAACTTGGTCGTAATGACCAGGTCGTTTCGCTTCCAGCCGTATTTCTTGATCGCTTGGCCCATGATGATCTCGGATTGTCCGCCCGCGTAGCTCTCGGCTGTGTCGAAGAAGTTGACGCCGCAGTCGTAGGCTTGTTTCATGCAGGTGAATGTGGTTTCTGATTATGTTAGTGGTCTTTGCGGCGGCGGTGGTGGTGGTGGAAGATATCGTACCATTCTCGACGTGGCCTCCGAAACTATAAAGCAAGCCATTGTCAGCTTAATTCCATATATTGATGGCAGAGTGGCTCACGTTAACCATCCTCCTAGTCCGATGGCTGATACGTGCAAGCCGGAGTTGCCCACACGGCGGTACAGCATGTCTTTGTTCTTGTTTGGCCACGCCATTGTGATTGCCTTGAATTAATCGAGAATAGGTCGCTTGGGATATATAAGAAGTTTGAAAGTTGTGTACAGCGCAGGGGGCGCCGTGCTATTTATTCGTCTGCATCGTGTGGGGAGAACGAGGCTTCGGAGGAATACTCGGAGGGTCCTGAGGTTGGTTGGACGAGTGAGGATTGAGGATGCACTTTGACCGGTGTAAAATGAAGATAAATTATAGTAGTGCGCTGTATAGAAGAAGGTCCTCTAGAGAGTTGTGATGGTGAGCAATGAAGCTGCTATACAAATGCTATCAGGTGACCTTCCCGATTGGGCAGCCCTCGACCTCGCTCTCTTCTTGTTTAATTCTTTCTTCTTTCCTCTCCAACAATCGACTTTTCTATTCAATCGCCACTGTGCAGTATGTGAAGCTGGCTTCTCGAAGATTATATTCTTCGTCATACCTCTTGAGTTTCCGTTTAGACACGTCTGGAGAGTCCTACTCTTTAGCTCCAACTTCTACGGGACCCCCCCCGAACCGTGCCACAGCCTCTACAGCAATCAGCGAACAGATCCATATACTCCCGGTACACCAAGGAGTCTAGATAGTTTCTTGTTCTTGAACCGCGGCCTACCCGTACTTCAATAGTCGATTCTCGCCCATGTGGGTCTGCGATGGCGTGCCGCCGGGGTCGATTAACGCAACCAACGCTATTTCTATCTCTGGCATCGTCGCCAAATCCCGTCGAATAAACTGCAGAGAAACCAGGCCTTCCAGGAATTATGGCTGAATTTCGGAAAAATGCGTCTTGTGTCCGGCTTCTCTTGGCTCCATGCGCGTTGGCGCATTGCCCCGCAAATGCTGGATCAACTGATTCTCGCAACGGCTGGTCTTTTGTGCTGCAGAACTTCAACTCTTTCATGTGTGATGAATCTGTAATTAGACGGTTTCCATGTCTTCAAATCGAACAAACGTGACTAAACGCGCTTGCGATGGGTGCAAGATCCGGAAGATTCGTTGCGGTGGAGGCCATCCGTGCAAGGCTTGTACGAATGCGCGTATCAAGTGCACCTACATTCGAGTTCAGCAACCTCGGGGTCCGCAGAAATTGCGCTCGACGACGAAATATCTGATTGAGCAGGCGCAGAGCGAAGAGGCCTATGGATCTTCGCGCCAGTCCGTAGAGCCCATATTGGCGCATTCGGTCGAACAACCAACAGACAGGTACGGACATCTCAAGACTTTGGTATCCCCGCACTGTTCTGACGATGATCGCATTCTAGGTCCCGGATTCCTCTGAATGTCCTGACCACTCCTCTCTACATCTATCATGTGCGCATGTACCCAGTATGGCCTATCGTCAACGTCGAACGTCTGGTATCTATATTACAGCATGACACAGAAACTGCGGATCCCGAAATGTACGCCCTGGCCGCTGCTGTCGTAGCTGCGACAGTCGCGCAGTTGAGACTAGGTCAAGGCTCTCTTTCCGACGAATCGATGACCGCGGATACCTTTGCAGCAGAATGTCTTCGAGTCCGCGGTACGAGCCAGTACAAGTCCAAGGTTAACTTGAATAACGTGCGAACATCGTTCTTTTTGCACGTATACTACGAAAACCAGCAGTCGGGAGGAAGCGAGTCGTTGTTATACCTGAGGGAAGCCATTTCGCTCGCTCAAATGATGCATCTGCATCGCGAATCGTCATATGCGAACCTTTCGTTGGAAGAGCAGCAAATCAGACGTCGAGTACTGTGGCTCTTGTTTGTTACAGAGAGGTGAGCACGTCCCACTTGCTATCTCGGATTAAGCTAAAGATACAGGGGTGTCTGCATCCTCCATAAACTCCCGGTCGTTCTACGGACCAATGTTGTACCTCCTTCAGCAGACGACGGCAACGAACCCCATGTCCTACCTGCGTTTCTCAAACTGCTTAACCTGTTCCGACTCTTTGAACGGTCGAAGATGTTCGACATAATAGAAGGCGAAGACTTCGAGACAGAATCTGTTGGTGATAAGCTAGGTTTCGACAACCGATTTCTAGAGACACTGCAGGATAAACTGGAGGACGGCTCAGTGGTTTTCGACCATATATCGGACGTACAAAAGGCAGACTTATGCGTCACCCGACACTGGATGCGCATGATTTTGTGGAAGCTCTCAACCAAGAAGAGTATCTCAGACAATCAGTCACCGCAAAGGCCCACATCACCGTCATTCCCGGTAGCAGTTGCCAAAGAGCTGTTGAACATTGTCTCGCAGCTACCCAGACCAGCCATCGAGGCCCACGGTCTTGGAATGGTGAGTTCTATCGCCCATTTATGTAGATGACCTCGTAACTGATCTTGTAGGAACTGAAACTGTACGAAATCGCAAATTCGCTCGCCGATTCCATAATGAAGCTGGCGATGCTCCCTCGAGCTTCTGAATTGGAGTTTGAAAGCCGGCCAAATAATATTCTGTATCGGCTGCACTCCATACTATCGACATTCCGAGGAGGGGGAAACAAAACATTAGTTGACATGCTCTATAAAAAGATGGCAGAAGCAAATTCTAGAAGCGCGCCAACTTTATCGGCCCTGCAGCCATTGCATGCAGGATACCAGAAGAGTAGACAATTGACAAGGGTCGGGGTCGACCAGCATAGCCAAGATGCTGCCTCGGTAGCGAATGAACCTAGACCTGACCAGGGTGTTTTTGTGGCAGGACAGCTTCCTGAGCAGAGGACCCGCACTGTTAGAGACAGTCTAAACCCTCATGAGGAGCTATACATCGAACCAATGGAAATAAACGACAACGATGGTCACCAGCAAGCCATAGTCGACGGGGTTTCAGAAACACCATTTAGCCCACTATTCCCAAACTACATTGACCAGGATCCTAGTTACATACCGCCAACTCCCTCCCTGCATACAGCAGCGGCAACGGATCTCCCCGCATTAGCCCCATCATGGCCGTCCTACGATTCGGTCGAACTAATGCTCGACGACTTCCTGGCGCAGGTCCCCGGAAATTCATTTTTGGAGGACGGCTTATTTGAAGGGCCGTTTTTGGGGTCCGATTTACCGGAGCAGGTCTTTACTGGCCGGGATTTTGTGGGAATTAGTCCCGTTTAGTGGTTCTATGCATGTTTGGTATTCGTGATTCTGGCGCGTGATGGTGTTATTTAGGCTGATTGGTTCTATGTACATGCTTTTCTGTGGGATTTGCTCTTTTTGAACAAAACTATACGGAGTTACTCTCAAACAATATCTACTACTTCTGAGAAAGAACATGGCAGATTTCATGTTGAAAATTTGTTGATAGTCAGGAATAGAACAGGATTTGCCATCTCTTTCTGCACATGTTCCTTAAAAGAACCGGCGAATAGCTGGTTTGAGGCTTCACGCATTCCTTTGACGCTCATAGTGGCAAACTCTGAGAGCTGCTTTCAGCGCAGGTATCATAGCCGATAAAAAGAGACCCGGTAGGTCTTATGCATTCCAGAATGGAAGACATGGTATTGCCAGCTCCCTGGGCTACACCAGGCTTGAACCGTTCTAAAATAGAGAGAGCGGGCCATGAGAATCTAGGTCTTCTAGTCCCGGTGTAGACTGTACGTTACTGCCGTTTTTATAACGGGCTCGTTCATTTGTGACCCAGTCTGGGACTACTCGAGTCTCTCTTTGATTTGATTGGTAAAAAATTACCGTTTAATATCCTGTCTACATGGTTTGAAAGGTTCCGAGAATTTCGCCGATGCTTTACGCAACCGGGTTAGAGGAAGGGAAAGCCCGCAACCGGTTCTCAAGGACACTGGCGTTAGCAACCCAGCCACCTTTATGTGGGAAGAGGGAGAACAATGCAAACACACAGCAATAGTCCCGCGTGTATGTAGATAGGGAGGTGAATCTCGTCACCAGTGCTGCCAGGTCGCGCTCCATTTCCTTCATCCTCTCTAACTCTGATCTTGTTTGGGGCCAGAGCCCTGTCAGTATTTAAATTAAACTCTCGAGTTTATGTTCCTGTAGGCCAGAAGTAACCCCAGTTACCTGTTACTTTGCCCTGTTGTGTTGGTGTTGAAATGCTTGAGAGGAGCAAAATGACTTATTAGTCTGGCGCTATGTCCATAACAT
This sequence comes from Aspergillus pseudoglaucus, assembly GCA_039880875.1. Lineage (NCBI taxonomy): Eukaryota > Fungi > Ascomycota > Eurotiomycetes > Eurotiales > Aspergillaceae > Aspergillus > Aspergillus pseudoglaucus. The sequence goes on along the minus strand of JBDODC010000051.1, from coordinate 99,447 downwards.
GGGTAACTGCGCAGCGAATTATTGCTATGTTGGACTTGATATTAGGACGCGACAATTGCAGTATCTCGATAATTCTTCTTTTGATAGGAGCCCTCTGGCTTCATTAGGATTAGTTTCTTAGCTGCCGATTGCTGTGGTAATCGTGTGATTTTCACCGTCGGGCATGTGCAGTCCCCTTATCATGTCTTGGAGCTATAATCATCACAAACCACCAATGGACATTGTCTGCATCTTGCTGTGCCGTGTGCCTAAGGCTGTAGTTTTCGTGCCGTATCGCAGTGTCAGAGCCACTTGCCAAGCATGGCAGTAGGAGATACACCTAGATGAGCATATTTCCTGTGCATGTGTCTATAGGAGTGCCTAAAAGCAAGGCCCTGCTGGGGCATCTCTAATAACGCCGTTAGTGGGCTGTAAAGGGGCTATTCAGCGATCAAAGAGTCGAAGGTAGCCTAAGATAGCAATAGTAAACGAGCAATCGCTGCAGACCATACTTTGTCAAGAAGATGATCTATTTCAACACTATAAAGCTCTGCGAAGGAGTGCCAGAAAACCACCCATTCTTCAATTAATTCAATTAATAAATACAGCAAAACATTCACTCAATATTTAAATCTAAAATCCAACCGCTTATTCCCCTCCTTCTCTCTCGCTGCCTGATCGGATTGATACAGCACCTGCTCTTCCCGAGACATCGCACTCCACACTTTATCTTTCTGGCGGTTCAGGAACCATAAGTATTGTCGTTGGACGATGAAGGCGACTAGTGAGACTACGCAGAGCGCGATGAGGATTTTGTCGCCGGTGTAGTAGTAGGGTGAGTCGTTGTTGCGGTAGATTTCTGGTCTAGTTAGTACTGTTTATCTCTGGATTAGGTATGGGGAGGACCCACGAGAAGAAATGATAGATCCGATCTGCACGACGACGTTGTATGTCGCCGCCGTGATAGCACGCTTCTGTACATCGAACGTATTCTCTGAGATCCACGCAGACACGATCGGATGGAAGTACGGATACCCAGATATCAACGTCGTGATTGTAAACCGTGCCCAGTCGTGTCCATATGCCGGCAAACCCAACAACGCAGCCAGCAACGGGAGAGACCAGAACTCTCCGAATAGTGAGTGGAACGTTCGTTCACCAAAGTACTCGCTGCTCTTAGATAGAATAAGCATGAGTATGATCTGCAGTGCCGCGGAGGGGATCGAGAGCATGTTTGAGTCGAAGGTTGAGAAGCCGATGCGTTTTAGGGTCAGGGAGAGGTAGGATTGCACCGGGCCTTGCGGGATGTAAGCGACTAGGCCGATGAAGTATAGCCCCCACATGGATTTGTCACTCCAGGCGTCGAGGACGTTGCGGAAGGAGGCGGCTTCGTGGATGTGAGTGAGGCCTTTGGAGGGGTCATCGCGGAGAAGGCGCTGAGAGGTCAGTATAATAATAGAGTAAAGGGCAAAGGGGACGTACGTTGACCATGATCACTTCTTGTCTCTCGGTATACCATGATCTGCGACAGAGGACGCTCTTGGTATTGGTAGGCGAGCTGGGGAGGTAAAAGAAACTCTGTCGTCGTTAGCATGAGCGGAAACATACAGTGCAAAAAGCATACAATAAGACCAATCATAAAGGTCAGCAGCCCTTCGATGAGGAATAGCCAGAACCAGCCGGGCTTATCCTCGACCCCTCGCATTTTGAGGATTCCTGCTGCTAGGAGGGACGAGATTATTCGCGCGACCTATTCATCGTTAGCACAGCGAAGACACTTTCTGATAAGAAAGACGCGCACATTCAACGACGACCAAAAGAACGCCAGTCGAAAGGACAATTCCCGGGTTTTGTAGAAATACGTCGCAAAAAGAACCGTTCCCGGAATGAAGCCACCTTCCAGCGCTCCAATCAAAGCCCTTGTCACATAAAACGAAGCCCTGCTGGTCATCCACGATTGAGTCCATGAGACAAGACTCCACCCCATCATCATAAGGGGAAGGACTCTTCGGAAACCGTAGCGCTTGATAAGGAGTTGGACAGGGAATTCGGCTGCCAGGAAGAAGACTAGTTGAATTGTTGTGCCCTGGACTGTCAGTATTTCGTTAACGATAAAACAGGGGAGCGTACTGACATTGTTATAATCGTTGCTGTTCATGTTCAGATCCTCCAAAAGACTATCGGTTAGGGCATTCGACAGATTCCCCCGGTCCAATTGCAGCCCGAAGAACTACAGAGTCAGCCATATCCCGGGACTTTCGAGGCCAAACTCACCATAATACAGACCCAACCAAGTAGCAAAAAGTCCGTCTTTAGCACAACCCGCCGCTCCTCATCCGGCGTCCATGTCGCAGTTGCATCGAACCGGTGATATCCTTCAAAGGACTCATGGGGGGCAGTGACCTGCGCAAGCTGCTCCTGTCCAACACCAATAGAAACCTTCGACGATTCATCATCAGTCATAGACTTAGCGCCTTTGTGCCCTCGCTCGATGTCGTCTGTCATATTGATCCGCTGCGAAGAGATACTGAGATCGTATTCGAATAAAAGAATGCATTGCTACTTTTATATATACCCAAGTCCACACGCACGGAGGCTTGTTGATATTACTGAGTTTAGAAGCATCTCTATGTCAGCAGAATAACGTCGCCAGAGACTAGTCGGATTGCACAACGCCGCTCTCCGAGCACATCATCGAGAGCCCTAAGGAACAGTCGAATCAGGTTTGATTAAAGTGGCTGGACAGTTTAGGAAATCGTGAAACTCCGCAGGAGTGCGCTGCGACGTTAGGGGAGTGCAGTGCATTTCCCCAGAATGGATGCTTTTCAGCTCATACTAGGTAACTAAACAGCTAGAGCAATATTATGAGAGTATTTCGACTTGTACCATCATCTGCCAAGAATTGAGGGGAACTAGGTGTTAACAAGGTCAGTGTATCGATACTCCGAGATTTTCGCCGATGCCCCGCCGATGGCAGCGCCGTTCCCGTAAGGGCCAGGATTAACAACACGATCCGGATATAATGTAGGATATATGCATAATTCAGCCGGTTAAGCATTATCTCGTGATAGTGGGGAGTTTGTAAGCTCAGTATTTAAAAGTCATTATCCACCGGCGCATTGATCTGTCCAGATATACAGCCTGATCTAGCTTTTTATATCTAGAACACGATATACACAATGCCAACTGCAGTTGACGCACCTACAGCCATCCGGGGAGGCCATGAACAAGCTCGTCCGCGCATTTCGCAGCCATTGCAATATTCCGGATCGCTGGATGGATACTCCAAAAGCGATCTGACGCCTGTCATCGGACGGGAGTACAGTGGACTTCAAGTCGCAGATATACTCAAGTCTGAAGAGAGTGATCGAATCATCACAGATTTAGCTGCGACTAGTATGTCCCCACCCCCAAGCTCTGCATGGAATATACTGACTCGACCAGTCTCCCAACGAGGCGTCGTGTTCCTCCGCGACCAAAATGTCACACCCCAGCAAATGCAGCAATTCGGCGAACGCCTAACAATTCTAGCCGGCTGTGTATGTCCCATATACCCACCCAATTCAACAGCTCCCGATTAACAAACAAGAACAGCCCGAATCCTCCACCCTCCACGTCCATCCCCTAACCGAAGAAGGCAGCGAACTCGGCGACCAAATCAGCGTCATCAGTAGCGAAAAGCAAAAGAAAGGTGGCGGCCTCACCCACCAACTCAGTGACACCTCCCGTCTCGCCTCCGTCGGCTGGCACACGGATATCAGCTTCGAGCGAGTGCCCTCGGACTATGCCATGCTCAAGATTCATACGCTCCCCGAGACAGGCGGTGATACGCTCTGGGCGTCGGGGTATGAGGTGTATGATCGGCTGTCGAGGGAAATGAGGGGATTTTTGGAGGGGTTGACGGCGACGCATGATGCGAGCTTTTTCCATGAGGAGGCGAGGAGATTGGGGAATCCTTTGCGGAAGGGAGAGAGGGGGTCGCCGTTGAATGAGGGGGAGGAGTTGAAAGCTGTGCATCCGGTTGTAAGAACGAATCGTATGTTCCTGCTTCTTTACAGCTTTGGTCAATGAGATGAACTGACAGCTGTAGCTGTGACGGGGTGGAAATCGGTATATGTCAACAGAGGCTTCACGAAGCGCATTAACGGCGTGACCAAGGACGAATCGGATATGCTGTTGCAGTATCTATTCAATGTATGCTGTCTTGCAAGTCTGACCTGGATAAAGCTAACTGATCATAGCTCGTCACGCAAAACCACGACGCCCAAGTCCGGTTCAGATGGAGCCGGAACGACATGGCTATCTGGGACAACCGGTCGACCTGGCACTGCGCGACGTACGACTACACGGAAGCACGGGCTGGAGACCGTGTGTGTAGTCTGGGAGAAGCGCCGTATTTCGATCCAAATTCCAAGTCTCGTAGGGAAGCGTTGGCTTGATGGAGTTTGTAATAATTTGGTTATTGATATCCTGAATGCAATGTATTTAATCCATACGCCGTGCAAGTACATAAATAATCCAGAAAACATATTTCTAGCCCAACAATGTCATTAGAGCTCCACACACAAGAAAAAAAAAAGAAAAAAACACGCTAGTTTGAAATTGACAAGTCTTATGCCTGGCATGGCTCACTCAGCCGCATCCAGTTCCAGCATACTGCATATACGTTAGACTTCATCATTATTCCAGGGGAAAACTTGTACATACTAGTATTACCCATATCATCACCAAACATAGAAGCCATCAAGTCTTCGCCCGATCGTGTCCCCTCGATGCTAGTGTATGTGACAGCCGTCTTACCCAGACAGAGTCCAATCATTGGTGGCGATACCTGGAGGGACATAAATTCAGGTTTGCTGCCAATAGATTCGGACAGCATAAGTTGGTGAGCGTTCGTAGCGGCATAGTTACCGTGAAGCATAGCACCTCCGCAGCGCTTAATCCCCGGCCAGGAAGCAAGGTCACCGATGGCGAAGTGGTGTTCTGCGTTGGGGATGCTGTTTTTGAATTGGCATCTGTTTTTGTTAGGATAATTCAAGGAAAGAAGAGAAAGGGTGGCATACGTAGGGTGAATGTGCACGTAGCCTTCTTGGTCAAGTGCATCCCCTGGCAGGTATGTTGATGTGGGAACAGACTTGGAGATGGCGCTCAGGATATGTCCGGCCTTGAGTTGCGTACCATCGGCCAGAGTGAGGAGCCAAGTACGTCTCTCGTCGCTGGTCTCAACCGCTTTGTGGTCGAGGACTCTCTGGCCAAGGATGACTTCGATGCCAGTCTCCCGTAGGACATCATATACACGGTCCTTGAAGTCATCTGGCAGTGGCTCTGCAGAGAGTAGACGGTCCCGGGAGTGAATCAAGGTTACCTTTTGGTTAGGATTGAGTTCTTTGATCTCTGTGGCCATTTCCACACCGACAGCGCCACCACCAATAACAACCACGCCCTCTTGCGCATCCTGAACGTTCTTCCTGTGCAACTTGGCTTCGTTCAAAAAGTCATCTCTGCACAGAGACTGAGGAACGGTAGGGAAGACACGTCGCAGCCCCGAGGCCGCAATGAGGTAGTCATACTGCTCGTGTCGGGTCTGCTGAGTCTGCAATTCGAGAATCTGGGCCACCTTTCCTTTCGGATCGACGGAGGTGACGCTGCCCCGGACGAACTCCATATTAGGAGCCTTGAGGGCCGGAATGTCTGCGAATCGGGTCCATGCCTTGGGAGCAAATTTCTCGCAGGCCAGGGCTTTGGGCGATCCTATGAGGTGGTCTGAGAGGTTAGTATGGTTTTTCGCCCCTATAGATGACTTGATACATACAGTAGCCATCTCGTTCATCAACGACGGTAATCTGAATAGGTAGGCGAGCTTGAGGAGCCTTGGAATCCGGGTTATAGCTGAAACGAGCAGTCTTCCCCCGAGAAAGGTCGGCTAGGGTCAAAGCGGCAGTCAGACCACCATAAGAGCCACCGATAATAAGGACACGGAAGGTCCGAAGGAATGGTGTAAGGGCTTCGTTGGATGGCATATTGAATGAGACCGTACTTTGTTCGGATGGACTGTTGAACAGAAAGGGAGAACAGAAATACGTTCAGCTGTAGAAAAAGGCAGAAAAAGCAAACAATTGAATGAGGAGCAGCGTGGAGGATTATGTCTCAAAGCCAATTAACGAGGGGGTGGGAGAATCTTTAAGTGACTCTGGAGTACTCCATGTTGCGTACATGGCATTGTTGCTTTTGGTGGATGGGATACGGAGTACGTAGTCCGAGCTTGGGTTCCCCACGGCGACGTACCTGTACTGGTACAGAGCACTATTATGGAGTCGTACTGTATTGCTCCAGTTCCAGAATACTGACAAGACTCCATAGGATTGTTTCACATTGTATCTTATCAGATGGTAGTTAGTACCTGATAGAGACCGAGGTAAATCCGACCCAAAAAGGAAAGAATCATATCTGATTGTGCGTTATCTGATCGATTTCGCTACGTGCTGTGATTGGCCGAACCAATGGGTCATCCCTTCCGAAGTCGGCGTAATAGAGTTATCTGATCTTTTTTTTTTTCTTCTCTGTACTCCGTATCCCACGAACGCCTGTAGCAAGAGACATAGATATATAGCTGCATCTCCCACTGCTCCCACCGTGGCTACATTTGTTATTTGAGGTATCAAAGTACTCCGTACATACTCCCTGAAATGCACAATGCATTTCCCCGCTAAATGCCGCAAATAAATTAACATTATCAGATGCAATAAACCCGGGTGACCTGACCACGGAACCGACTGAGCCAAGAACACAGCCTGAACATTACTGAGTCTTGTCCACGGACATTCCCATTCTATGTACTCCTCCGTGCTGCGTATCCCACTCCGACACTTCCACGAGATCGCGTTATTACATATTCACGAGACGCCATCCCGCGGTAGCCCCCGAAAAATTGCCCAAAAAGGTTTAGATTGACGAGGTCATTAGAGGCGGATTATGATCTTCTGCATTGCGACTTGGGGGTCGTCTGCATCATGGTAAAATTACGGGCGACCGTTACCAGTCACATACGGAAATATACATAAATCCACTACGTATCATTCTGAAAATACCTATCGGTAAATCCCGGTAAATCCCGGTAAATACCACTAGCCTACTTGTTCTTCTTATACTAGGGTTGATAACACCGAACCCCACCACATATGTCCAATATCAGATCCGGTTATGTTGGCTTGTCTTGTGTAGCTCAGGGATGCAATGTCACACGTGAAGTATTATGCAGAAGTTAAATGTGATGGATGACGCTGTTGAGCTGACAATCGCCATTCTTCTTGCACTCTTGTCAATAGCACAATGGCTCCCGACCAAAAGCTCCCTTGGGTGCGCTTACCAGAGCCCTACAAAACCTCCTATGCTCTTCAAGTCCTCTCTGTGGAACATGGCCTGCGGATCTTCCAACTGCGGCGTACTGCTCGCCCAGATGATGGCATTCCCCCTCCTGTGTCGCTTGACCACGCCTCGTTGAAATTCACAGACCTGGCCCAGTCCGAATCATCCATTTCCCCGGTTGGAAATAACTCAGCCTGGGCTCGTGCTCAACGAAGTCCAATCACAAAGTTTAGCTGGGACAGCACCGACGCACCGTCAGTTGGACAAATCTGGAACATCATCTACGCCCTCCTCATCCTCTACACTGATTTCGAGATCTCCCGCGTTATCCTCTCGGGAGAGGGAAAGGAGCTCCTGGCACAAGAGCTGCAGGCAGTTGGTCTGGCTACGGAGCATCCCAACCCCTCTTCTCCACCGGGCCAGCCTGTACCAGAGTCTACAGACCATGTCGGCCAACTGGTCGTCTTCCGCAGCATGTTCTGGCAGGGAGCTGGCTCTCCGTTTGGAACGAGGCCGGCATGGATTGTTGGTTCTGAGACTGATAAGCCTTTGCGAAGGCCTGCGGTGGCTTTCCCGGCTTTCCCGGTTCAACATATCTTGACGACCAAGTTTCCTGACGTTCGTGTCCATGCCGTTCACCCGATTCGACCTGCAAAGCCAGCCCCGGGCTCGCTTATCTACAGCCGCTACATTCCGCATCTGGATGAGTTCTTTTCGATTTGGGTGCTGGACTACACAAACGAGGAGCATCTGAAGTTGTTCAACAAGTGGCAGAACGACCCACGGGTAGCTCAGGGCTGGAATGAAACCGGAACTCTAGATCAGCACCGCGAGTATCTGCGCAAGATTTATGAGGATCCTCATCAGATGGCAGTGCTTGCCAAATTTAATGATACTTTCTTTTCATACCATGAGATTTACTGGGCTAAGGTATGCTGACCTCTTATATAGAAGTGCGTAGACAAAGTACTAACGAGAATAGGAGGATCACCTAGGAGCCAACTACCATGCAGACGACTACGACCGCGGCCGCCACTCCCTCGTCGGCGACCAGCGTTTCCGCGGACAACACCGCGTAATGGTCTGGTGGTGCAGCATCATGCACTACATGTTCCTCGACGAGCCACGCACAAAATACATCGTAGGCGAGCCTAAGTTCACCAACCTCGCACCACTAGCCTACGACCACGCCACGGGCTTCAACATTGAGAAACTAGTCGACCTGCCACATAAGCGGTCTGCGCTGGTGAAGTGTCCACGAGAGAAATTCTTTCACATTTCACCTTTTCGGTTCAATGGAGCGGATTATCTGGAGCGGAATCCTTTCCGACAGCTGAAGCTGTGATTCCGAGATGTACTTTTCTGAGTTAATTTAGCGCGAGTCAGTTCTGGCATAGCGTAGTGAAATTCAATGTATTCTATTTAATGTTCACCTCGTGTTGCCCGAAAAGTATCCTTAGACGGATGTATACGGAGCATATAGATTACATGAGCAGCTCGGAGTTATCAATCTATGGAGCATATGGAGAATTAGAGAATTTCAGCTACCCATTGTATGACCACCAGTACCATCCGTAATATACATATCCCAAACGGAATAGTGCAATACACACACTAGCGCAGGAACGGGACGCTAACTGGCTCGCTTGGCATCTGATTTGGTACTTCATCTAATCAGATTGATAAAAAACGCTGAAGTGGGGCGAGTCCGCTTGGCGCATGTTTGTTTACGGTACGTACACTTACGTAGTACGTAGTACGGACAGTATTGCATACGATGAGTACAAACTATCTAGACGAGAGGATAGAATTGGTAGCTATAAGCCAAGCAGCCAAGTCTAATGGTGCTTCTCGGATGTACGAGTATTCCAAAGTAGTGGAGTAAACCAACGTGCATAACCAACGTGCATAACCGACGTACACAAACAACATAAACACATCATATACAGAACACAAGGATATCAGTTATATACAAGACAAATTACACAAACACAGCTCCTACTAAGCCTGCCCAGCACGCTGTTCCAGAACACTACCCGCCATTTTCCTCAACTCCACCTTTCGGACTTTTCCGCTCCCCGTAACAGGAATCGTCCGGTCCACCCCCTCCTCACCAAACACAAACACATGCTGCGGCGCCTTATGGCGTCCCAAGGTCTCGCGGGTCCAAACCCGGAGTTCCTGATCCGATGGTCGTGGCTGCCCCGCTGCTACCAGGATGAAAGCGCCAACGACCTCGCCGTATTTTTGGTGTGGGACGCCGATCACGGAGGCTACTTCGATGGCTGGGTGAGCAGCTAGGCGCTCTTCAATTTCGAGGGGGTAGATGTTTTCTCCGCCTGTCTGTTGTTAGAAGCCGTTGGATGGATAGATGGATGGTTGGAGTTGTGCTTACCTCGGATGATTATGTCTTTGAAGCGGCCGGTGATGGAGCAGTAGCCTTCTGGTGTGAATAAGGCTTCGTCGCCTGTCTTCAGCCAGGTTACGCCGCTCTCATCGGTGGTGAGTGTTTCGTTGGTCTTTTCGGGGTTGTTCCAGTATCCTTTTGTGAGTTGGTAGCCGGCCATGCAGAGTTCTCCGCGCTGGCCGACTGGGACGATGTTGCCTTTGGCGTCGATGATCTTGGCTTTTGCGTGTGGCATGACTTTGCCAACGGTTAAGAGTCGGGTTTCAATGGAGTCTGTAGTGACGGCGTTGAAGCAGGTTGGTGAAGCTTCTGTGAGGCCTAACCACTGTCAGCATAAATACATGAAACATAGCATTCCAGGCAGTACCGTAGCTACTAGTATACTCGGTCATATTCAACTCCCCAAACAAGCGTTTCATCAACGGTCGGGGCACGGGAGCCCCAGCGATGATCCCCGTCCGCAGATTCGAGCAGTCAAAGCCCTCGGGCTTAGGAACGCCAAGGATCGCCTCGAACATCGTCGGCACCCCGTGCAGCGCTGTACACTTCTCGTCGGAAATCGCATGTAAAACCGCCTTCGGGTCAAACGTCTCTCCGGGGAAAATGATCTTCGAGCCGTGCGTGACGACCGCTAGCATGCCGAGGACTAAGCCGAAGCAGTGGAAGAGCGGTGGTGGGCAGCAGAGGATGTCGAAGGGGCTGAAGTCCATGCGGTCGCCGATGAAGCGGGAGTTGTTGACTAGGTTGCTATTCAAGCTGTATTAGATGCGTATATTTGTCGCATATTGGAAGACTTACTAGTGCGTCAGCATCGCAGCCTTGGGATTACCAGTCGAACCACTAGTAAACTGCAAATTGCACACATCGTCCGGCTGGAGAATATCCTCGCGCTCAGCCAGAACGTGGTCCGACAGAGATTGTCCGCGCTCGATAAGGTTGTCGTAGGTGCCAAAGTCCTGGTACTGGCCCCGGAGAATAATGATCTCCTCGAGCGCCTTCGACGATCCCTGCCGCGTGGGATGCGGGCCGAGCGTGGACAGTACGTCGAACAGTTCGTGGCGGCCGATCTGGGGTGTCATAAAAAGCAATCTGCAGTCTAGTGCTATGTTAGTATATTGATATATATAGTTGTAAATGAGAAAACATACCGGTATGACTGAGTGCGTAGTATACCTCTGACGGAGTATATGTATTGTTGAGCACGACGAGGATCGCACCGACACGTGCTGCACCAAAGAACACCGAGATGTATTGCTCGCAATTACCAGCCATAATACCAATGCGATCGCCCTTCTGAATGCCCATGGCCAGCAAGCCCCGAGCAACCCGGTCGCTCTCATCGTGCAGGTTGGAATAGGTCCATCGGGCTCCGGTCCAGGGGAATACCAGACATTCGTAGTCGCTGTATTTCAGGCTCTGAAGAGTCAAGAGTTCGCCTAGGGTGATTTCCAGCAGTTCTGGCTGTGTTGGGCCCTCGACGATGGATAGTTGTAGCGGGGCGGGCTTGGGTTGGACATGGGATAGGGTTTGTTGGAGACGCCGTACGCTGGCCCGGTTGGTGGTCATTCTGCTGTCTATACTGCACTATAGAAAAGTGGCAGACATAGGAATTCAAAATTAAAGATTAAAAAATATGAGAGCGAAAGAATCCTACCGTATGCCAGCCTTATAACACTTGGCCCATCTACAACCTCGGAATTAGCCTGTATACGTCGGAAGTCGGTACCAATTCCAGCTTGACTACGCTATCAATCTCATAATTATCACATAATACTCTCCACTTGATCCATTCTTTTTATATATTTTATATTGCTCTACCAGTCTTTTATCCGTATCGCTTCAATTTCAAGGTTTGAACATTTAGCGCACTTAGCTTCCTGCTACCAACCGAAATCTAGACCTACTTCTGGGCAGCCTGGTTTTTCTGCACCGATGATTAATTGAGGCTTGCATCCCGCTATCGTCGCCTTTGCACCTAAACCTCGGCCCAAAAGATGTTTTCTGTAGATTAATGTGCCAGGGTTCAGACTGGTCTTGACAGGAGATCATCGTCTGTGGTGCTCCCATGCATGATATTCCGCCCTGTTGGGTGATTTATCTATCGCGTTATAAGGTCCTTGACAGTGAGAGATTGTATAGCCAGCAGTTTGGAATAATCACACGTCGTAATACGAGGATAATCCCGCAACCGACATTGCTTCTCAGAAGTACAAGCACTTAATGTATTATGGAGTACCCTAACCCTGACATAACCTAGTGGTTAACCGATTGAATACGCAGGTCTACCTGCCCAATATCGTAAGCTTCTTGTCAAACCACCCAGACCAGAGTACATATGAATAAGAAACCTTGCATACAACAAACCCCGGCCATCGCACCGTATTCAGACATATTAGACCCTGACATATATTGAAATCTGCTCAAGAAGCATGTCGTTGCCTAGAAGATGAATCCACGGCGGTAGATCCCGCCATGTTCAGGAAGCCCTTATCAGATTCGGACTTAATTACTGCATATTTATGGACCCAGTAGTCCCTGACACCTCGCCTATAGGATAATCAGCTCCGAGACATGAGTTCTTTTCCGGTCTACCGGGTCGTTGATGGTCAATTTCGGTTGGCTTAGCTCAACTGTTGATGGAAGCCATGGCTAATAAGAAGGATGCGAGGTACAAGTTAGCAACAATAAATAGGTCGCTCGGTCGAGGTGGTGCTACATGAATGCCGTCGACTTTCTGGCATATAGAGTATGCACATCTCCCAGACAGCCAAGCTTATCTTATCTGATTGATATGGCTTTATGAAGTAGTGCACGGAGAGCATCCGAGGGCAGAAGAAAATATGTCTCGGAGAATTACCAGATGGTGGAGTTGGATGGAAAGATCGGAAGGTATGCGTACTGTACTGTACTGGTATGGTACTGTGACCGTCCTGTAAATAACAATACCAAGAAATACTTATCTAATCAGATTCGATCAGATAATCAGCTCCCGTGACTCGGACTTGGCACGGGACTTGATCGGGCATAACCGCCCATCCCACCACGGAGACATCTCCCACTGTGTCAACGACTTTCCACGGTCTTTTACCCACCCTCTAACCGATAACCAATAGCACTGCAAAATTAATTCTGCAACCGCGGGATCCACCGCCGATGACAGTGTCCTGCGCGGTGCCTGCGTCGACATCGGCGTGGGTAGATAGTGGGATTTTTCGGCTCCGGGATTTTTTGTCTTCTACAACTACCTTCATCGCTCATTTTCCTAGCTTTCCGCCATTGTGCCTTTCATTCACTATACTATTCTAATCATACTCTCGTTATTGTGAAAGGTGCGTATTCCTGCCGTCTGGATGCTAAGGAAAATCATGTCAGGCTTCTTTTCGAGCTTCGAGGGGCACCGGGATTCCCCAGAAACGACGACGACCAACGACTCCAACATGACAAACAGTGACCATATCATCTCTGTCCCGGCTGACGAGATTCTCCCGGTCACAAAGGTTCCTGCGTTGGATACGATCGATCAGTACGCCGTGAAAAGGGTATCTGACGAAGTTGCGAGAAGTCCCGCGATTGAGCTGTCTTGCAACGCCGGTTCTCGGGACGTCGCGAAAGGAATTGTGCAAGCTTATGCTCGTTTTGTCTCTCATTTTACCGGCCTTGAAGATGTGGCTTTTGCGATTTCCCGCGACTCGAGTTATCTGTCGACAGAGTCGCGGCGCGCAGTCGTTTGCGCGTCGGTCTTTGCGGAAGAGGAAGCAGGCAAGACCTGCAATTTGCGCGAGGCCGACTATGCTCGTCTCGACAAGGATGAAGTCCAGTTTGCCTTAGAACTGCGAAATGCTGAGCCTGAAAATGGTGACCAGCATGCTGGATCGGAAGATGTATGTTTCTGTAGTACACTCGGATTGGAGATAGTGCTAACAGCCTCAAGTCATTTACTCTATTTGCGCAGCCAGGCGCAGGGAATGGCGTCTGGCAATTCAGTTTCGCATACCCCCAGCGACTAATCCCTGACGCAGCGGTCACCCAGCTTCTCAAGGTGGTCGCGTCGTTTCTGACCCATTCTGCCATTTCCCCCCGTTTTGCCATACCCTCCGAAGCCGATAATACCCCGAATCTCTCTATCCTTAACTTCCCACCACTTATGACTCCTCCGTCGCGCGATAGCGACAAGGACGTAGAACGCCTCATTTCCCCGTTTCTGCTGCATGCTGCCTTTGAGGGCTGGGCCCGGAGCAGACCTGAAGCAGTTGCGCTGGATTTTGTACACTCCTTGCCATCCGCATCCACTGAAGCCGAGCATAGCGTGTTGACCTACGGTGCGCTCAACACAGCAGCCACGCGCTTGGCTGCGCGCCTTCGAGAGCTGTGTGCGACAGCTCCAGGTACGGACGAAGGTCGGATTATTCCGGTTTACATGACTACTTCGCCCGAACTCTACATCTGCTACCTTGCTGTTTTGAAGGCTGGGTATGCATTCTCCCCGATTCCACAGGATGCTCCCGAACAGCGTGTGAGGGAGATTCTCGAAGACATCGCTTCTCCTGTCATCCTGGGCAACACCCCCGAACCTTCCTCCGGACCCTGGCGTCACAATGAATCTACCGCACCAACATGGCTTGATGTTCCCGAAGTTACAGGGTGGCGCGATTTGCAAAGAGAGACCGCGGTGTCCGCTGACACTGTTCCTTTCAACGCACCGGAAATCAAGGCGGACCAGACTGCCTACCTGCTGTTTACCAGTGGCTCCACCGGAAAGCCCAAGGGCGTCCAAGTCCACCATATGGCCGTTGCGTGCTCCATCGAATCTCACTCTACCGCGATCCCGCTCCCGGGCAACTCTGCTGGTGACTTCCGCTGGTTCCAGTTCGCAGCCCCGACATTTGATCCCTCTCTGATGGAAATTTTCGTCACCTTGAGCAGTGGTGCCACTCTCTGCTCGGCCAACCGCAGCCTTACTCTGACCGACCTCGAGGGCACGATTAACGAAGCCAGAGCCACCATTATGATGGCTACACCCAGTTTGGCGGCCTTGTTGCGCCCTTCGCGCCTGACCACCTTGGAGTCTCTCTGGACTATGGGTGAGAAACTCAACCGGACGGTCATTGACAACTTCGCAACGGACGAGTCGAGGATGCTCGTCAACGCTTACGGTCCGACTGAGGGCGCCATCAACTGCACATTCCTTGGTCCGGTCAATTACTCCGTCCGTGGCTCCATTATTGGAGAGGCTTTGCCAACCTGTTCCATGCTTGTCCTCGACCCGGATAGCCGCCTCCCCAAGGCCGTTGCCACAGGTCTCGCTGGTGAGCTGGCCATTGGTGGTCCTCAGGTTAGCAAAGGCTACCTGAACCGTCCAACGGAAACTGCCAAAGCGTTTGTTTACAGTCCGGAGTTTGGTTACGTGTACCGCACTGGCGACATGGCCCGTATCGTTTGGGACGAGTCCGGCCGTGAAGTCTTGGAATTTCTTGGCCGTATCACCTCTGACCAAGTCAAGGTCAGTGGTCGCCGTCTTGAACTCGGTGAAATCGAATCGGTTCTCGCTACCGTTAGCGGAGTGACGGAGGTTGTTGCTATTGTCTCCAAGCGCGACCAGCAGACGCAGGGGAGCGAGCAGATAGTCGCGTGTCTCGTCACCGACAGTGAATCCGATAGGCAGACCATCGTGCGACAAGCTCACGACAACACTCACCGTCATCTTTCCGACTACATGTGTCCGTCTGTTTATGCTTTCTTCAACGCGCTGCCCCGGTCCAGCTCTGGAAAGGTAGACCGCAAAGCGATTTCTGCGAAATTGCAACAGGGTAGTAGTGATGTCGAGATTATTTCTCCCCCGCGGGCCGCTGATCTCAATGGTGACTTGGCTGACTGGGACGTCACGGTTGATTCAGACCTGTTGTCGTTGCAGCAGCTTGTCATTTCTCTCCTCTCTGAGGCAACCAATGAGGAGACTTCTACCATCAAACCGGATGCAAGCCTCTACTCTCTGGGTGTGGACAGTCTTGGAGCCATGCGTGTGCTCCAGAAACTCAGGGACAACTCTATCACTGGGCTCTCGGTGGGAGATGTCCTCCAAGCGGAGACGCCCAGAGCGCTTGTTTCGACTGTCTTGCAAATTCGCCAATCGGAAAGCTCTGGCGCTGAGGCTCAGAAGGAAAAGGATGACCAGCTTCAGCGCCGTCTTGTTGCTTTCAACGCCAAGAACCTTTCAACATGCGCGGAGAGACTTGAAATCGGCGTTGAACAGATCGAAAAGGTCTTACCTACCACCGCGACCCAGTCAGGTATGCTCGCCAGTTTTCTGCGAAGCAGCTCCGACAAGACCTTCGAGACCCGTTCCTACATCTACCACTCAGTGCTTCCTCTTGGAGCCGGTGTGGACGTTGAACGTGTCAAAGGCGCTTGGGACGCCGTGACCCAGAGCTACGACTCTTTCCGGACAGCTTTTTGCTGGCTTGACGATGATATGGCTCCATTTGCGCAGTGCATCATGACCCCCGGTGCCTCTTCTGAGCAGCACTGGAACCTTTACAATGTTTCGGAGGGGTCTTCAGAGGAAGAGACGATGCAAACCGTTCTGCGGCATGCAGAGAACACCATCAGCCTGAGCACTCCGCCGTGGGCGATTTCGGTCATTCAAACTCCAGAGAAGTGCACCTTCATCCTGAGCATGTTCCACGGTATCTTCGATGGTGGCTCATTGCAGCTCCTGCTCGAAGACGTCTCTTGCGCTTACGAAGGAAAGCCCCTCGTCCAGCGGACTTCCCTCGAGCACATCGTTAAGCACCACTTCCAAGCTGACCATGCCGAAACGGCGGCTTTCTGGCAGAAGCACTTGGACAACCACTCGCCCGTTGGTTTCCCGTCTGTAACGCCCTTCCGCCCGCCCACTGCCAAAAAGACGGATGCTGTGGAAATCACCGCCCGGACTGGCTACGATGACTTGAAGAAGCTCTCCCGGAAGAGCGGATCAACTCCTCTTTCTGTGCTCCAGGCTGCTTGGGCTTCCATCCTGCTGGCCTACACTGGAAACCCTGACCTTGATGTCGTGATTGGTAGCGTTGTGTCCGGCAGACTGGACCCGGAGTCGGAGGCCTGTATTGGACCTACTTTCACGACTGTTCCCGTTCGACTTTCCCTCAACCAGATCTCGAAGGATAGAGAGTTCTGGACGAACCAGTCTGTCGCGCGTCACTTGACCTCGTTCAACGCGAAGACTCTTTCCCACCTGCAGCCTCGTCTTGGATCTATGGTCACGGCTGATGGTAAGCTGCCGTACGACACTCTCCTGGCTTACCAAGACTTCAACGCTGGCTCTAGCGAGAGCAGCCTCTGGACTTCCATCAACCACCCGCCCATGGCCAACGATTTTGCGGTGATGGTCGAAGTTTGGCCTGATGTGGATTCGAGCCTCACCTTGCGCGCCAGTTTCAATCACGCGCAGCTCGACCGTGATGCGGCTGAGATGATGCTCCGACAGTTGGATGATATTGTCGCATTTGTCCTTGAGCGACCGGACGAGGACTTCTTGACCGCTCCGTCGAACACCCAGGTCGGCTTGAAGTCTTCTTGTAACCCTGACGCTAAGATCACGGAGGCCTCTCAGACGACCCTGATCCACACCCAGTTCGAGGAGCATGCGCGATCCAAACCCGAAGATCTGGCGTTGATTTTCAAAGGCGATCTCGAAGACGAGAATAGCCCTCTCAACATTACCTGGACGTACGCGGAGATGGACGCGCGTGCTGCTCGTCTCGCCCAGAACTTAGTCGATGTCTACGGACCGCTCACCAACAAGGCTGTCCCGATATGCATTGAAAAGAGTCCTGCCCTCTATGTCGCTATCCTGGGTATTCTCAAGGCTGGCGGTGCCTGGTGTCCCATCGATACTTTCTCTCCTGCGCAGCGCCGTCATGATCTCGTCGCGCGTACTGCGTCGAAGGTGCTCATCGTCTCCAGTGCGGACGGTGCGCAGCCCGCAGATGCCATTCCCGCTGGTGTCGATGTTGTCGATGTCAGCCCTCTCTCCGGAAAGGGACCGGTTGATGCGCTTACGGTCGACGAGGTCTCGCAGAGGGCAAGCCCCAGTGACATGGCTTACTTGATCTGGACGAGTGGTACCACCGGTGCTCCCAAGGGCGTGCCCATCACGCATTCCGCTGGTGTATCGAGTATGCGGTCTTTGCAGAAGGATGTCCCGACGAACGTCGCTGGCGGTGTGGTTCGATGCTTGCAGTTCTCCGCTTACACTTTCGATGTGTCTGTACAAGATATCTTTTACACCTGGGGTGTCGGTGGTGTTCTCATTTCTGCGTCACGTGAGATCATGCTTGGGTCTTTCTCCCAACTCGCCAACACCACCAACGCAACCCATGCCCACTTGACTCCTGCCTTCTCTGCTGGCGTCTCGCGAAAGACCTGCAGAACACTCGAGGTCATCACCATGATCGGTGAGAAGTTGACCACGCCCGTTGCCGATGACTGGGGTACGGACATGCGCGCATACAACACGTACGGTCCCGCCGAAGCTACCGTCGTCTCGACACTTCGCGAGTTCGGCAACGAGTCGAAGAACATCAAGAGTGCCAACATCGGTTGGCCCATGGAGACCGTTTCGGTCTTTGTCACCCGCAATCAGAAGCAGGTGATGAAGAACGCCGTCGGTGAACTCGCTCTGGGTGGTCCCCAGCTTTCCCCCGGTTACTTGAACCAGGACGACGTCACCCACGCCAAGTACGTCTGGAACGAGGAAGCTTCCCAGACAGTGTATTACACTGGTGACTTGGTCCGGATGCTTGCTGATGGCTCACTCGAGTACATCAACCGTGTCGACGATCTTGTCAAGCTGGGTGGTATTCGTGTCGAGCTGAGTGAGATCAGCTACTCGCTTGGTGAATGCCACCCGCTCGTCGAGAACATCGAGACTTGCATCATCAACCGTCCTGACAGACCGGCGAAGGTAGTCGTTGCGTTCCTCTCGGCCCCTGGAGCGGTGTCAGAGGATGACAAGGAGTTGTTGTTACTCAGCGATGTTGCCGTCGAGATTGCGCACGCTGCTAGCGAACAGGCCCAATCTGTTCTTCCTGACCACATGATCCCGTCTGTCTATCTTGTTGTCGGAAGCATACCCAGGACCCAGTCGGCCAAGACCGACCGTCGTGCACTGCAAGCTGCATATGCCTCCGTCGATATTGAAGATTGGGAGACTAGGATGAACCCCGGGAATGGTTTGGCTGATGACTTGGTTGACGACCAAGGCAACGCTACTACTGTGTCCCAGATCGTCGAGGCCATCTCCGCCCTTGCCAACATCTCGACCTCTATCATTACGAAGACCAGCAGACTTGGAAGTCTTGGTATCGACTCAATTCACGCCATTCGCCTTGCTTCCCGGCTGAACGAGACTGGATATCGCCTTTCCGTTGTCGATGTGCTTCACTGTGTCACTGTCCAGGACCTTGTCAACTTGGCCTCTGCCTCGACCGATGTCAGTGGCATTGTCGTCGATGCCTTCGATGTCGAGGAGTTCAACCAGCGCTGGGTCGGATCGGTCAAATCCAAGGTCAAGGATGAATTGTCCGTTGTAAAATCTACTACGATCCAGGAAAGCTTGCTGAGTGAGACCATGGGTACTTACAACATGTACTGGAGCAACCATTTCGTCTCGCTTGACTCTGCTGTCGACCTCACGCGCCTCAGGCAAGCTTGGTTCGCGATCAGCCAGAAGGCCGAGGCTTTGCGCACTGGCTTCATCCCTGTCGCTGAAATCAGCAACATCAACGTACAAGACAATATTGACTTCTCTCTCTTGCAGCTAATCTATGCATGCCCTCTTGTTGACTGGGAGAGCGTCGAGTGCACTCATGCGGACTGGAGGGAAGCTCTTGACACTCGTCTCGAGGCGCTTATGAGCAAGCACCAGGCGAACTATTTCAGGAACCCGCCCTGGGCCGTTACAGTCTTAGACAAAGGAAGCGAGCGCATCATGGTGTTCACCGTCCACCACTCAATCTACGATGGCCCGTCTCTCGAGTTCATCATGGACGATGTCCGGGCGGCCTACGGCTACAAGCCTCCCACTCGGAACCAGATGCGTGATGCGCTAGCCGTTGTTCTCCCGACTGACCAGCGAAGCGCAGAGACTCGGGACTTCTGGCAGACTGAGCTCGAGAAATTCGCTCAGATCGAAGCTCCTGTCTGGCCAGACCTCACTGGAAAGCGTGTCGCTCCTGGAACGGAGCCGGAGCACAAGTTCATTACTGAAGAGGTCCTGTTGACGGAACCTGTTGGCAAGCTTCAGTCCGCTGCTAACCAACTCGGTGTTTCCTCCATTGCTTCGATCGTCCGTGCTGCGTGGGGTTGTGTCTGTCTGTCTTACTTTGGAACCCCAGCCGCTGTGTTCGCGGAGACGCTTTCTGACCGTGTTCTGGATGCGACTCTCGAGAACTGCATTGGTCCGCTGCTTTCGGTCGTTCCCGTTCCCTTTCATCCCCAGGGAACAGCACGCGAACTCCTGACCGACCAGCACCGAATCTCCGTCCAGTCGTGGAAGCATCGCCATATCCATGCCCGCGAGGTCCGGAAGATGCTCAAGCGAGCTCGTGGCGAGCCTTTGTATCCTGCCATCTTCACCTTCCACATCACAGACCAGCAGCCGGGCGATAAAACCTCTGGACTTGACATTTGGAACGTCATCGAGGATCCGATTGGCTTGCATGTTGAACATCCCATGGCTGTCAACGTCTTTCAACGACCAGATGGCGCTCTCATGGTCGAAGCATCTGCTGACAGCGCGATAATCAGCCAAGAGCAACTATCTATTTTCGCTCGCCAGATTGACGCCTTCGTCAGTGCAATGATCGCTCATCCTGACGAGCCGGTCACGCAACTTGTGCAGCACTTCCCCAGGGACTTGCTTGCTGTTTCGAACCAGGTGGTCACGCAGGAGGTAAAGAACTCCATCAACCTAAGCCCGACTCATTGGTTGGAGCAGTACGCTCAAACAAACCCCGACTGGACTGCCGTCGAGGCTGCTACAGCCATCAGCGAAGACGGTATCGAGAAGGAGGGGATGTCTTTCGGCGAGCTCAACGCTGCTGCGAACCGAGTGGCTGCGTTTATCGCATCTCAGGGCCACAAGAACCGGATGATCGCTATCTGTGCCGGTCGCAACATTGCTTCGTACCCCGTCACCATCGGTATCTACAAGTCTGGCAATGCGTATCTTCCCATCGATGAGAATCTTCCCAATGACCGCAAGGCGTTCTTGGTAGAGGATGGTGAATCGCCAATCGTCTTCACTGAGTCGTCTTTCGCTGCGACGTTCGCAGATGTGCCTGAGTCCTGCCGCGTGATCTGTATCGATGACCCGTCCTTCCAAGAGACCGTGTCGTCGATGCCATCCGAGGACACTGATTATCAATCCGACCCTGATGACCTTTCCTACCTGCTCTACACATCTGGTTCAACTGGTAAGCCTAAGGGTGTCATGATCACTCGTGGCAACCTTTCGTCGTTTATCGAGTCGCTCTCCGAATTCATCTGCGACATCTCTCCCGAGACTATGAACCTCGGTGGAAAGGGTAGATGGATAGCCCAAGCCAGTCGCGCCTTCGACCCTCACATCGTGGAGATGTTCTTCCCATGGCGCCACGGAATGGCGACCGTGACTGGACCCCGGATGATGCTTCTGGACAACCTGCAATTGACCATGTCCAAGTGGGAAATCACGCACGGCAGTCTTGTCCCGTCTGTCCTCGACCAGACCAACACCCTCCCTGAGGACTGTCCCAGCATGGTCTACCTCAGTGTCGGAGGTGAGAAGATCTCACAGAAAGTCTTGGATACCTGGGGTCTCTCGCCGAATGTTGCCCTTGCCAATGCCTACGGTCCCACCGAAGTGACCATCGGATGCACCTTTGCCCATGTCAAGCCGGATACCAACCTCCGCAACATTGGACCTCCGTTGACTGCCTGTACCGGTCACGTCTTCCTCCCTGGTACCATGACCTATGCTCTCCGCGGTCAGACCGGCGAACTGTGCTTCTCGGGAGACATTGTCGGCCGCGGCTACCTGAACCGTCCTGACGCAAAGGGATATGCAACTGGTCCTAACGGCGAGAAGATGTATAGAACTGGTGATATCGGTCGTTTAATGCCTGATGACTCTGTTGAGTACCTTGGACGTGGTGACGACCAGACCAAGATCCGTGGTCAGCGTTTGGAACTTGGTGAGGTTTCGGAGGTTCTGCGGGCTTCCTCGACCATTGATATTGATGTGGCCACGGCAGTTGTTCAGCACCCTGGTCTTTCCAGAGTGCAGCTAATCTCTTTCGTGTCTCGCTCAAACTCCGTCAAGTCTCGTTCGAAGGCCGGGCTGGGTGAGAAGGGCTACGAGGTTACTCTTCTTCAGTCGGACATTGCAACTCTCGGCAAAGAACTTCAGGAGGCTTGCGCGAAGAAGGTGCCGTCCTACATGGTTCCGGAGATCGTTCTGCCTGTTACATTCATTCCTCTCGCCGCCATGTCCGGAAAGGTCGACATGAAGCCGCTCCACGCCATCTTCGCCAACCTGCCGCTCCCTGCTGTTCTCCGCGGAAACAATGCTGGTACCGTTGATGGATCTGCTTTTGCCAACCGCCCTCTCAACAACGATGAGCAGGCTGTTGTTAACGAAATCTGTACTGTTGTTTCCACCGATCCTTCTATCATAGGACCCATGACCAATATTTTCGAAGTTGGTATCGACAGTTTGAGCGCCATTAACCTTTCCGTCAAGCTGAGGAACATTGGCTACGATGCTTCGGTCGCCCGTGTCATGAACAACCCTGCCATTGAGCAACTCGCACGCTTGCCTAAAAGCACGAACAAGGCCAATGGAGATGCTGCTGCTGCTGAGTTGCGCCAGAAGCTTGAAGCTATGGACGCGCAGTTCCGTCAGAATGCGCCTGAATCGGTCGACTTGTCTCGCGTGGCTACTGTCCGCCCATGTCTGCCTCTGCAAGAAGGTCTGGTTGCCCGATCGATCAACAGTGAAGGGCGCCAGCTTTACGTCAACCACATCGCTTTGCAGCTCGCGAATTCTGTCGATGCCGACCAGCTGAAGAGCGCTTGGCAGAATGCTGCTTTTGACAATGAAATCCTGCGTACCGCGTTCGCTGCTCTTGACCAGGAAATGGTGCAGGTTCTCTTTTCCGCGGATTCGTATGAGATCCGCTGGGAGGAAGAGGAAGCCGGCAACCTGGACGAGGCTGTTGCAGTTCTCAACACGCAGCAAGAATCGCTCTCACAGGACATCATCACCAACATTTCCGCTATCCCACCCGTGCGATTCGTTTTGATCAAGTCTTCCACTACACAGCAGCCTCTGCTTCTCGACATCTCCATCCACCATGCTCTCTACGATGGTGAATCGTTCTCGATGTTGATCGAGGAGATTGCAGCTCGTTACGCCAACGACTCCGTTCCTGAGAGAGGCTCTCCGTCTGCTTTCGTTGAGTACGTCTACTCTCAGGACCTAGAGAAGGCCAAGCAGCACTGGACCACTGCACTCGCTGGTTGCCATCCTACCATCCTCCGGTCGGATTCGGATGTCTCTGAGACATTCAACGCTCATCGGGCGCTCCGGAGCAAACTCTCGCAATTGGAGCGCTGCTCAGCAGCTCTCAAGACGACTGTGCCTTCCCTTGTGCAAGCTATCTTTAGTCTCCTGCTGGCTGATCTGGTGGACGCTGGTGATGTTACTTACGGTACCGTGCTGTCTGGTAGGGCAGTGTCAATGCCTGGCGCTGATTCCGTTCTTCTTCCCTGCATCACAACAATCCCTGGCCGTCTCGATACCAGTGGCTTGACCACCGTCAACGAAGTTGTCACGACCGTCCAGAAATCGGCCGTCAAATCTCTCGAGTTCCAGCACACCTCTCTCCGTCACATCCAGCGTTGGCTCAAGTCCGAGACTGCTCTATTCGACTGCCTGTTCTCCTTCATTCGAAGCACAAGCCCCTCCAAGTACGACTTCTGGACCGAGCTCGAAAGCCACATGCCCGCGGACTACCCGTTCGCCGTTGAGGCTGAGGCCGATTCTGCAGAAGACATTGTCCACCTCAACTGTCGTTTCTCGACGGCGTTTGGTGCCACTTACAGCGCAGAGGAGTTCCTTGAGAAGATGGATGCTGTCCTCTCAAGTGTCGTCGCTGGAGAGAATGTCTCCCTGGAGAACTTCAACCTTTCACAGCCTCAATCCGTTTCTTCGTCAGCTGCCTCTGTCAAATGGGATGAGACTACCTGGTCCGCGGAAGAACTACAGATACAGGAAATGGTTGCCAGCTTCTGCGGTCTCGACAAGTCTGCTGTTTCCAAGGGTGCTTCTTTCTTGGCCCTCGGTATTGATTCCGTGACTGCCATCCAATTCTCGCGCAACCTGCGCGATGCCGGATTCAGTACTTCCTCGTCGGATGTCATGCGTTTCGCTTGTGTGGGGGCCTTGGCTGCTCAGCTTTGCTCGCAAGAGGCGAAGGAGGAAGATAACTCTGCGGCTCCGTCCATCGACATCAATACGTACCAGTCTCACGTCCCTGTTCTCGGACCTAACGACTCGGTTTCTGCCATGTTCTCGTGCACTCCTTTACAGTCCTCTATGATCACCGGAACCCTTGGTTCTGCCGGTGCTGTCTACACCCATCCGCACCCCGTTCGTCTTACTGATGACGTGGACATTCCTCGACTCAAGGAATCGATCAGCCGGATCATTCAAGCGAATGACATCCTCCGGACTTCTTTCCACTCTGTCGAGGATCTTGGCTATGCCTGGATTGGAGCCGTGCACACTAGCCCGGCTCTAAACTGGCACGAGATTACTCTTCCCTCCACCGTCGACCCTTTGTCCGAGATTTCCTCGATGTTCCGCTTCGACAAGGAGACTTCCTTCGCAGTGCCTCCGATTCGATCTGTTTTGGTCACTCGCCCAACCGACAAGCTTCTGGTAATTGTTATGCATCATTCACTCTACGACGGTGCTTCGCTGCCGTTCGTCTTCGAGGACCTCGCGAGAGCCTACCAGGAGAACACCATTTCCGAGCGACCACAATTCTCCGACACCGTCAACTTCGTGCTCAATGGCCAGGAGCAGGCAACCGAATTCTGGACCCAGAAACTCCTTGGCTATGAAGTTACCGAGCTTCCTCACCTGCCCACGTCCGAGTCGCAAGACCAGATGTTCATGTCTGAACGCCGCGTTGATCTCGACATCGCCAACATCATCGAGGCCTGCAAGGCAATGGAAGTTACGGTCCAAAGCGTGTCGCTTCTAGCATACTCCAAGGTTTTGACCAACCTTCTCGGCAAGCGAGACGTTGTCTTCGGACAGGTTCTCGCCGGTCGTTCCCTGCCAACTCCTGGAGCGGAAAAGACAATCGGTCCTCTGTTCAACACCGTCGCTCAGCGAGTAACCTTCGAGCCCAAGTTCTTGAGCAATAAGGCAATGGCTCGTCGTCTGCAACAACTGACCACTGACTCCCAAGTTTACCAGCACGCTCCTCTGAGAAATGTTCAAAACCGCCTGAGACAGACCAACGGTCTAAAGTCTGCCTCGCTTTTCGACACTCTCTTCGTTTTCCAGAAGAGTGCCGACATCGATACTTCTGTGCTTGACGGACAGCAAATCTGGACGCCTTACAACGCTGACGACTATGCCGCCCAAGCCGAACACAAGATCAACATCGAGATCGACCACGCTCGGGAGGGAATCGTGGCCAGAGCTACTTGCAATGGCGAGTATCTGTCGCAATCCAAGCTCGACGAGGTTCTTGAGCTTTTCAGTTCCGTGTTCCAGGATATCATTGAGCATCCGACCCGATGCGCGACCGTTGTCCCCGATGGACTGGGAGAATTGCCACTCCGACTTTCCCTGGAGGAGGTGAAGAGCCCTGAAGTTGAGCAGCGTGAGACGTCCGGCGTCCCTGCTCACGAGGGTCTTGTTCAAGAAATCCTTGCTGATGCTGCTGGTGTTTCTGCTGATAACATCGCACCCGACACGAGCATCTTCAACATCGGCCTGGACTCTCTTTCCGCGATTCGCATTGCCTCGATCTGTCGCTCGAAGGGCTTGAAGGCCGGTGTCGCCGACATTTTGCAAGGAAACACGCTCCGCGGTATCAGCCAGCGTATCCAGCCGACGTCTGCATCGAACGCACAAGTGCAAGGCCCGCTCCTCCGTGACTACAACCGCATCGAGTCTGCGGTGCTTGGACAACTTGGATTGCAGAAGGACGAGGTCGAGACTGTTCTCCCTTGCCTTGGGGGACAGGTGTACCACTTGGCAAGTTGGATCAAGTCCAACAGAACTCTTTTCGAACCTGCCTGGTCGTACTTTAGCAACGAACGAATCGACGAGGCACAACTCGAGAAGGCCTGGCTCCAGCTCCGTCAACGACACCCGATCTTGAGAACCTGCTTCGCCGTCACTTCGCCATCTGATGCTTACCAGGTTGTCATGAAGCACGCCGATAACGACACCTTCAAAGCCATCAACTCTCCTCTTACCGTCACTGAAGCTGCCAAGGAACAAGCGAAAGAAGAAGGCTTGCACCCGTCGTCACTGTCTGTCCCACCTGTCCGTCTCCGCCTCTTGAAGGCTAGCGACCGTGACGGAATCCAGGTCCTGATCAACCACGCTGCCTACGATGCGTGGACGATGCCCATGTTCGTCGCTGAACTTGCCAAGCTCTATCGTGGGGAAAAGCCCGAGACCAACCCCAACTTCCCATCGTTTGTCGACTACTCGGTGCGCTCTGTTCGTAGTCTCGACGAGTCGGCTTACTGGTCGTCGGTTGTTGGTTCCAGCACCCCAACCTTGATCAATGGTGGTGAAGCTTCCGGACCCGCGGAACAGTTGTTCGTCGGTGCATGGGAGAAGGTCAAGAACCTTGCGAAGATGGAGAACGCCTGTCGCTCTTCCGGAATCGGTCTTCAGAGTGCCGTCTTGCTCGCCGTTTCGCGTTGCCTTGCACGCTCGACTGGCGTCGACAGCCCGACCATGGGATTGTACCAGACCGGACGATCCGCTTCCTTCACTGATATCGAGCGTTTGTCTGGACCTTGCCTGAACGTCACTCCCTTCGTTGTTCCCAACGCACAGCAATCGGACACCGGCCTGCTTGAGAAAACACGCGATATCCAGTCCTCCCTCGCCGAGCGCGTCAGCTACGAGCAAAGCTCCCTCCGCGACATCCTTGCCCGCTGGGCCAGCACCAAGGGCACCCAAACTCCCCTCTTCAACGCCTGGGTCAACCTCCTCTGGATGCAAGCGCAGCCACCAGCCAACGGCGAGCTCTTCGAGCCCCTCCGCATTGGTGTTCCCACGGACTTTATCCCATCGGAGCCTCTGCCTCCCGTGGATGAGAAGTCGACTTCGGTTGCTGCTTTGGACACTTCGTACATTCCCGACGCAAATGTTTACATTGATATTGGTCCTGATGTTCGGACGGACTCAATTGGATTTGGCGTGAGAGTTGAAGGTGGTCTTTTGACGGAAGATGAGGTACAAGAGCTTGTGGGCGAGATCGGAAAGGAGATTGAAGGGATTGTTTCTTCATTGCGTTAGGCTGGTCCTGGCAATGAACCAAAAAGCAAAAAAAAAAAAAAAAAAGCTGCATTTGCATATGATTCGATAGACTGATATTTGTTTGTATATGGTTTTTGTATATAGTTGCATCGAGAATTGAGTATAACCCAGTGTATTTCAAAGTTATATTCCATCGCTACGTAGCCACTCTATTAGAACGCGCTGGATGTTCGATTTAAGGCCTTGATGGTCATTCAGGCATCAGTTAGACAGGTATACCTGCGATGTCCGTGAAGCTCAGCATCCGTGGCAAATACCGACTATTACATAGTGAGCACCTTCTGCGGAAAACCCATGCTCCGTCTTAGTGTGAATAGCAAGACCATGAGTAGTAGCAAAGAAAAGTGAGCATAGCTGGTCAGACCAAATAAAAAGCTTTGCAATAATCCAAGGACTGTGCACCCCTCGATATGCACTCGGACGCTTGATGGTATGTACGAAAAGCTGGTTCTAAAAGATTTATCGCCAGTTCTTCCAGTTCGATGATCCGTCGTCGTTGGTGAATTGGGTCTTCGGGATGTTCGATGCAGATAACAGTGGGATGATTGATTTCAAGGAGTTCATCTGGGTGCTCGCATGGTAGACAAGCTGGAATGCCTAATCCAATTTTACGATATCAACGAGCAGAGCAGTTGTTCGGTTTTAGTTTGACTGCTTTTCGTGGCATTTTCCCGAGATAGCTAATATAGGGTACTGTATTGAGCCAACTTCGAATTAGCTTCTCGTCTCCATCAAATGCTGCAAGGAAATGTCCTGGTCGTGCAAGTATAGGACGGAAGACACAATTGTGGCTTCTGTAAGAGACGTATGGGCCTTCTCGTGATGCTTTCATAGCTTTGGGAAAAGTGTAGAGAGGGAAGTGCCCTCTGGAAATACAGAGCACGACCGAGGCACTTAGCTCTACCATTTTTGGCATCAACTCCAGTCCCTTTTCCGGCGATTGGGGCGATTCGAGCCGTTTCTATAGCACTGTCATATCAGGACAGTCATGCATCAGCCATAGCAACTCAAATGTAATAATATAACAGGCATTGGCACCACTCATGTACTTTCTTTTTTTTTCTATCACACACAGGAGTGGGCGCATCGCAGTTTTCGAACCTGTCGTCCAGTGTCTCGTTTCGGCTGAGTAGTCAGGATGAAGACGGTTACATAACTTGCATAGGGCTAGAATATAGACCTACAAGCAATGTGAAGGAGAGTGTTGATAAGAATGCTTGGAGAAAGAAAATAATAGTTGATGAAGAGGTACCGATGTGGACGAAGACCCGATGCCCTATATTCACCGTGCAAATACAACAACACTACGGAGACCGCGGCGAGATATTATTCCAGCCTTTACTGGCGCTGGCGTTGTGTAAATATGATCAAAGTTGGCGGCCTCCACGTATTCAAAACACTGTGCAAGGCATTCCAAACCCCCCCCCCCCCCCCATTCTAGGCAAGCCATCGCATCTGCTCATGTGCTCTTCCACGTTGATCGGTACATGTGAGCGAAATATCAATCTTCATTCAGGATTATTGTCTCCGTCAGTTCCTTTCTGTGCTCAACATCAGCTCATTCCAGAAGTGCACATCTCGGCCTGTGCCGAGCAAAAACTTGCAACTAAGACAGAATAAGGAATGCCTTCTGTGCGGCTCTAAACTCAGCAGACTGGACAGTAAGCTCGGTAATGCCAGCTTTAATCCAGCGCAACTTGTAAAAGATGTGGCTTCCACAAGCCCAAACCTCAATGGGAGTAATAGCAATTCAGTTACCGATCAGACGCAATTGTGTCGCACTTGAGCAGGTCTTGGCCAATTTTTTTGTCATCTCTGTAGGTTCAATATTAGCACTAAGGGCACATAAGAGGATATGACAGAAGGACTACTCACTTCTTTCTCTTCAAATTAAAGAGATTAGTGTCCTTGTAGACAGCGTTTTTGTTCAATCCATATTGCTGCGTGGCATCGCCGCGTATAATGATACCAATTAGTAGTAGCGAAAATACTTGACGGGACTGATGGTTGAATAGTTTGATGGCTCGGTCTCAATAAGGACATCACGGTGTCCGCTCAACTCAAAGGCTAGTGTCGTCCAGGAAACCGCATAGCAGGCTTCGTTAATCAAGAAAAGCTTGACGTTTGCTGGCAGTGTCCGAATCTGTTTGCCAGTAGCAAACATCTGGATCTCATCCTTTTCTGTACTCCCAGTCCTTGTTAGGAATGGCGTAAAGCTGCGAGTGAGCGACCTCTGACATAGCGAGGGACAGCCAGGGATGCTAGTGAACAAACTAAATAACAACATAATGACAAGGAAAGAGTGTCGGGACAGTGAATGGAGCAAAGCACTGGTAGATGTTCATCAAGGCTGGTATACTGACAGAGTGTATTCAATGATAGTTTTAATTACATGTAGACTCACACTATCATATCTTCGATATAAGCGGACTTTTCTGCCGAATCTTCCACCCATACCGATAAAATACAAAAGGAATTGGGATAAGAACCACCTCAATCAACGCCAACATCGTCCCTGCCCAATTAACCCCCATCCGATGATACATCTGCGAACCGGCCAACGGCAACACGCCCCCGAACACATACCGTACCACTGAGTTTCCAGCCAGGGCTGAAGCAGCATATATCGTATAACTACTCGCGAGATAAGTAGTGGCGTATATGAAGACAAGCCCATTCCCCAGACCAAATGGCACACCCGCGAGAATTGGACAAATCCAGTGGACTGACGGCTGGGCTGTCCATGAGAACCAGAATTCACCGATGGGAATCAGGATGCTTCCGATGCATATGGGACTCACTGCGGCTTCTGGCGGTATCTGGCCTGTGACTGGATCCAGACGGTGCATTTGTATTATCTTGCGGACTAAGGGCTCTGATAGAACGGCTAAAACGACACCAGTACCGATGCCCAAATACCCTAGTCCTGCGAGACCTGGGGACCAGCCACGATGTTCTTGGAAGACAATTGGATACCCTACAAAGCAAAGGAAAAGAACTGCGTAGATGACGCCAACGTAGAGGTTCCAGAAGAGGCATATCGGCTCGAAAACGGCCATGGATAGCGGGCGTGTCAGGGTTGTGCGAATGAGCTGCCATCCATGGGTTCGATTGTCGTACTGACACCAGTAACGTTTGTCGCCTTTTTCCTTTTGCTTCTTTGCTCGTTTTGCGCGAAGAATTGCTGGCGCGTAGGTTTCTTTGCATAAAACAAACGCTACAAAGGAGACACCTGCGCAAATTAGGACGATCCAGTTAATCCAACGCCATCCCAGGTATTGGTAGACAAATCCGCCGATGATAGGACCTGCGCGATCAGTACAAAGCGTCTCCCGGTTCAAACGTAAAACATACCTAATACAGGACCATTCATAGCTCCTAAACTCCACAAACTAAACGCCAGCGCGCGATGCTTGGAGCTAATAAGATCGTTCACCGTACCCGGCGCACTCGCGACTGTCGCACTGCCAAAGAATCCGCTGAATATCCGACTAGCCACCACAGCGGCATAATTAGGCGCCAGCGCGACGGGCAGAATTAACACAGCATAGATAGCACCGGTAACAACATAGATTGGTCGACGACCGTACATCTCCGACATTGGTGCCAGGACTAAACATCCTAGTGCTAAGCCGAGGAGGTATGTTGTCAGGCCGAGGAGGGCCACTGTACGGTCGGAGATGTCGAAGGATTCTTGGATTCCGGGGACCCCAGAGGTGTAAGATGTCGAGTAAAGGACGCTGCGCGTATTAGCTTGTCATCGCAGCATGAATGGGGATTGAAGAGACCAACACGCAGGTCGTTGAAAAAGAAGCTGTCGCCACGATGAACGTCCGATACAAGACCGGCCAATTCTTCGGGTTATCAGAGCCATCTGACTCAAATGTAACCTCGAAGCTATCATCTTGAGCAGAAATAGAGGCAGAGAGCTCTACATCCTTAGAATCGACCATTTTAGGCGTTTCCTGCGACATCGGAGAGTGCTATGTTGACGGTATGAAGTCCTCACGGCATATTTGAATCGAAAGTCACGATATCGCTTCCGGATAAGGAGCCTATTAGCCGTTGGCTCATCCTGCCTGACTCTCGAAGACAAAGGATTGTCTAGGCTACTACGGAGTACTGGGTATTGTAAAGATCGTCCAGAATTGAGGACGGAATTGCAACGGAAATTCCGTGGCCCACATCCGAAGTATAGACAAGACAATGGCACATGCACAACATAATAATGAAGGAAAAGACAATGTAAGCCCTCTCTGATCAGCAGAGCCGATATCTGAGTATCGAAAAAATACCTGCAGAGATGCCAACACGGCCGTCATTCGACCAACCTCCTTTGCGGCCGGATGATCCCCCGTTCTCGGCTTGGGGGCTTTGGGGAGAGGAAGATCAAGTCGGAACGCTGGTAAGTACATCGTGAATAGAGTTGAACCTGTCTAATTGCAAAGAACCTCATCGACGCAGATGCTGTCAAACGAGGCGCTGGGGAAATCCGGCTAGGGCTTCGATTCAGCTTGAAGTGGGTTGACGGTTAGCAGCTGCTTTCGGGAATGAACTAATAGGCGATAGCTGGAGTCTCGGCATGCCCAAGACACCTGGCTTTGGAAGACAAAGCTGTAAATTCACCCACCGAGTACATCACGGCGATCCGAACCTGGTCACGCTAGATGATGAGGTTCGCTCTACCCCAGTGCTACAATCTAGCTAGGTGCTGACAACTGTATGATGGGTAGATACAGTTCAACACACAAATAGGGACCCAAATCGACGGCCTGCGGCACTTCGCGTACCAAAGGAGGGGTCAATTCTACAATGGACACACAATCGACGATCTCACGACACCCGGGTCGACGACACTCGGTATCCACGCGTGGCACGAACAAGGAACTATCGCCGGTCGGGGTGCTCTGATTGATTGCTGGGGATACGCAGAGCGGAGCGGACAGACCTATGATCCCGCACAGGGGTTTGCGATTACATACGAAGGGCTGATGGAGTGTCTTGCCGAGCAGGAACGGTTATCAGGACACCCGATTGAGCTGCAAAAGGGGATATACTCTTAATTCGATCGGGATACAATAACAGATACCTGGAGTTGTCTGACGAGAATGAGCAAGAAATGGCACATCGGTATCCCCCTGTGGCGTGCGGAATAAACCAAGATATCCGAATGCTGCGGTTCCTCTGGGACAAGCAGGTTGCTGTCGTGGGTGGCGATGCGCCGGCGTGGGAAGAGCTACCACCGAATCCTGAGGTTGGATTTCTCTATCATGAAGTCCTGCTGGCTGGATGGGGATGCCCGATTGGGGAGTTGCTTTGGTTGAAGGATTTGGCGCGTGAGTGCGCAGCACTAAAGAGGTGGTCTTTTTTTGTCGTATCCGTGCCGCTGAATGTTCCCGGTGGCGTTGCTAGCCCGGCTAACATGGCTGCTATTCTATGATATGCAGGGGCTGAAACATTTGAGACAGGGCGATAGATAGTACATGATTCTAGGTCTAAATTCTAAGTCTGGCTAATACACAGCTTTATTATCCCTCCGAAGAGAAACGAATTGTATACAGATGATCGGAATCAGCGAGCAGGCACCAATAATGGCAACGAACACACCAGCGGCACCATCGAGGCCCAATGCTTCGAACAAGGGGATGAAATAGAACGGACCGATCTGTCATTAGTTAGTGTCGCGCGTATAGAAACCGGGGGCAGGGAACATACGAATCCAAAAATCTGTCGGCAGATGTTGACAAAAACGCCGACAGCCGTGGACATCTCCTTGTAGCTATCGACAGCGAAAGAGGTTAAGATGGTGGTGAGCATCTGGTTACCGAAGCTGGCAATGGCCGCGCCCACGCACGGGGTCACATTCCATGTTTCAGACGCTTTTTGCAATTGGAAGCCCCAGGTCAACAGTCCGGCGATGACGGTGCCGTAGCCAATATATGAGATCCACAGACGGTCGGCGGGACAGGTGTGGCCGCGTCTACGAAGGAGGAACTTGAGCCACCAGTCGGACATCGGACCACTCAGCTGCTCTCCCAGGACACAACCGATGATGATGGCAATGTATTGCAGGCCAATCTGCTGGGGACCAAAGTCGAATTTCTGGCCAAAGGCCGTGGGCATCTCGACGACAATGGCGATGTTTCCATAGCAAAAGGTGACGGCGTGGGCGCAGGCGGCAACCAGCACGCGGGGGTGGCGCGCCATGAAGAGAGGCTCAATGAACTCGACCGGCTTAAGCGGACGAGGGTTGATACGTCGGGGTATCAGTCGCGTCAGGAAGCTGCTGTTGTCCTTGGTTGGGGTGCTTCCTCCGTCTTCTGCAGAGACGTAGATGGTTTCGTCGCCAAAGACGATATAGGCGACAAACTGGGCGAAGTTGAGAATGGCGAAGATCCAAAACACCCACTGCAGGCCGATGTGCTCAATCACAAAGCCCATGATGAACGGACCGGCCGGGGTGCCAACGGTGGTCATGAGCGTCCACCAGCCGAGCTTCTGTGCGCGCTCTTCCGGCTCACACAATTCCGTAACGACACCGCTGCCAATACCGATGGGAGGGGAGATGAGAACGGCAGTGAGCACACGAGTAGCCATCTGGGTTCCGTACGTGGTGCAGAATACACCACCGATATTGCAAACCATGCTACCGAACACGGACAGCAACATGATGGGATAGCGGCCGTAGATGGAGCTCAGCGGTTTCCAGAAGAAGGGGCAGATTCCCAGGAGCAGGATCTGAATCGAAGTGAGGTAGCTGACTTCGGACATGTTGACTCCGTACATCTCGGCCATGATGTCGTATGCCGGAACGATGCCTGCTGCCATAAAAGTCGACATCATGGAATGGAAAGCCACCATGGCAATCTGCGTGTTCTTCTTCCATAGGGGCCAGTGGCAAGGCGCGTCGGGGGGCGCTGGCCGCTCAGCGGGACTGTTCTTGGTCACATCTTCGAGGTGTAGCGAGGACTCTGGATCTGATGCCTTGAAATCCTCGACTGTCGGTGTCGAAATCGGTCCCCTATTGCTTGACATGTTGGGTTCTGGCGTGTCTCCTTTCGATCCATTGTGCGACCCATGGATGCCATCTTAAATCGCATCTCCTCCAGGGGCGACACCCCATGGGGAGTGAAGAGGAGTTCTGGCGAGTTCGGCTAAGATGCTGATAGTCAGACGCATTATTGGCGGAGCAGCCGACGACTGGCGAGGACTGGTTTTGTCAGCGGAAGCGTTCCGCGTGGATTGGGATGGCAGAAGCTATAGCGGACTCGGGGTCTGGGCATTGGACCTGGACATCGGCCAGACCATATCCCCCGGAGGGCGGGAGAGAGATCAAACCGGGGTAAAAGGGTGGGTATACAGAGTTCCCCGGGATATTCGTTCAAGCTCTTAGTCAGCGGTACATGGCGGACGTAATTGACATTCAGTGGTAGAGTACTCTAGTAGTACTCCGTATCGTGTCCGTTGTAGGGATTCCGAATCGGGAAAGCCGGTGTTCGCCTTGGCAAATGACGTAAGTCCTTCTCCACGCCCAGGAAAGTGCGGGGTCGCATAAATAGCCTATTTGGGGCAGCTAGAAGAGTATAAGCGTTCATCCGGAGAGAAACAGTGGAAATGCCTGAGGATGTTGAGAGTGACAGGACACAGAGGACAACAGTTGACGTACCTGCTTCGACGTCATTCATGATGCATAACGGGCGAATAGCTGTAGTGAGAACATCGAACATCTCATCTAACACTCGGAGCTCTCGCGGTTTGATAGCATATCCGGAACTGGCTACAGTCTCACAGGTCTAGTAGCAGTCAGTCAACAGAAAACGGGCGGGAGCGGCCTTATATGTCACACTGGAGCATTCCGGAGTGACACCCGAAGTAGGCTCCGAGAGTAACCGGGAGATGGGACCATATACAGCTAATGGCACCGTTTCGGGATTCCGAGTAAATCGGTTTTGGGGTCGCTTATTTAGTTGCTTAACTAGGAAGGCGTCGTTGAGTTGATTGCTTCATATGCTTGAAGTGTTTCCGCTCAGGATATATATGTATATATATATCTCTATATTCGTGTCGATGGCAACACTTCTCGTCTGTCTCGATTGTCACCCCAAGTCATACTTGAAAATATGATTGGCCCCTACTGAACTGAGCCTAATACAAGATACACCGACCAAGAACCATAAAGCCATTGGACATGCGAAGACGTGATGGAAAAGGACAACGGAACATGTTGCCAAGCTGTAACAAGATCTATGGACAACGTGCGGGTAATAGTTAGTCTCTTTGAATTTTATTGTTCTAACTACGATACGCATTGGCAAATGAAGTTAAACAGGGTAGGATACAATTCGCAAAAGCTGGCAGAAGCTGAGAAGCTATGTTAAGTAAGACATACAAAAGAGGACGAGGGCAAGGTGAGAAGTGCTTCAAGGTTTCCGTTAGAAATTCGGCGCCTAGATTTTGCAATTGTGTTAAATGGAGATCAGAGATGCTGGTTACAGTAGAATGAAAGTCTACGGAGAAAGAGTCTTAAGAAAATATGGAGAAATTCCAAATTAAATTGTCAAATAGATGTACTGTTATAGGACAGCCAACTAATACTGATAAAAGCAGTGGAGCGAACGAAAGAAATTATGCAATCTAGTCGATTGCCGATGCGAATGATTGAATGGGCGATATCCGATGGATAAAGCAGCCATCTAGAGGAGACCCTGGATGGGGATGCAAGGAAGGGCGACGTTGACGAGACCACCCTTCTTTGGTCAGTTAGCGAGAAAGCCAAAGCGCGGAAAGGGAAGACACTTACAGATTCGTTGCCGTCGCAGCAGGCAATGTTCTGCTGGCAGCTATCGTCAAGGGCCAAAGGAGAGCACTGGTCGAAGAGACCGATGGTCTTGGAGTCCTGGCCAGAGGCACTGAGGAGATCCTTAAGGATACCGCCCAGGAGACCACCGTTCTTCTCGTACTCGTCGCCAGAACCGACCTGCTTGTTGCAGCAGGAAGCCTGGGCATTACCACACTTCTTGGTCGCCTCACTGATGCTCACTTGCTTGGGGTCCTTAGCACCGTTGGCGTTGGGAAGGGCCACAGCGGTGGCGGCGAAGACAGCGGCAATAGCGAAGAACTTCATTTTGACGGTTGGGATTGGAAGTCTGAAAGACTGGAATTGAAAGAATAGATAGAATTGGAAGAGTGAAGAGAGATGCTTTGAGAGTGATGGATTGATGAGTGATGAAGAACAGATTTAGACCGGACATTCGAGGGTCTTTATACCTTTTCACCAGACCCTAGGCCGCAGTCTAGAGACAGTCTCTGAAGGCTGGAGGACCCAACTCCAGCAGCAGAGTGCTATGCTCTTCCGGAATGAAGGGCGCTGAGTTGCAGTCGCATCCCTCGTTCAGCTGTAGGGAGCAGTGCGTACAACTGTGATGCATTCCAGCGAACCCATAACACACTGCAAGGGAAACCAATCAGTGTTCAGTAGCATATTCGGTATCCCTGCATTCCAAGGCACGAGGATAATAGACTCTGGGCGCGAATATGCAGGAACATTGGTTTTTGCCCGTCTCGGAAGGTTGTATCGCTGAGTTGCTGGAAAAAGTAGATGGCAGGTGGCTGATGGCTTGGGTGATATCGACCGGAATGGCAGCAATTTCTTCTTCTCGATTCAATAGCACTGATTCTAGAGTACAGAGTAGTAGGGTGGTAATTTGTCGAGTCCTAGTCAGTTCGGAGTCTCGGAAGCCGTTCTTCGTCTACGGTGTACAGCGCCTCCGTGTTCATGCACGGGGTATGCACGGAGTATGCACGGAGTAGGAACATGCACCAACGCACAGAACGCACATACATGAGAAGAACAAAAAAAGAATGCAAACTCATCAATTACCAACTGAAGGACTCCTCCACGTATTCGACTTGATACCCTTGCTGCAGCCTTGCATGCACACCGGTCCGTGTCTCATTCGCCATCCCCCGCGGACCGCATACTACCACCGCCGTCGAGCAGTCGCTCAATCGCGCCTCGTGGACATGTTGGGTAACCAGTGACGCCAGATCCGGTCGGCCCGCGATTAACTCTATCTCCAGACCGGAAGAGTCAATGTTGCTTGCATTTGTTACGTAAAGCGACAGTCGTATATCGTTGCGAGCCAAGGTCGGTCGCAGTTCGCGAGCAGCAATGTCTGCGATGAATGATGCCTGTCGGCTTGTCCAGACTAAGTGTATCCCCTGTGTTCGAGTATTGGCAGATGCGGAACGACGGAAATGCTCCTGGATGTACGGTACGGCGGCGGCGATGCCCGTACCGCCAACCACGAACAAAATGGACTCATAATTCCAGATTGGGAACGTAAGCCCGTAAGGGCCCTCTAGTAGAATCGTTGCATTCGTCCTGCGATCGGCAGAACGAAGACAATCCTCGCGCAGTTGGCGCGTCCAGCCATCGTAGGGCCGGATCCAAAATGTAAGTTGCAGGTCGTGTGGAGCCGTAGCAGGTCCAGACGTTGTCTCGTCACGTTCCGAACCAGAGGAAGAATCTGACAAGAGAGGAACCTGCGCCACGTCGACGGATGTTGCCTTGCTTGTCGACGATTCTAGCCCAGACACCGACTCATACGACCAAGCACCCATGGTGAATGGGTGACTTTCCCAGCCAGTAAGACGGAATGGCTGGTAGAGAAAGTAGTACTGACCTGCAGCTGGTCTCAGAAAGCACCCTGGCTTCAATTGTAACCTCACCACATTGCTAGTCTCGTCGTATATAGCCCAGCTGCATGTGCTTTGGACGCGATTCTCGAGATTGATTTTGACGTGCAGGTTGCAATATACCAAACGGACCAGACGAAGGAAGCGATCAACTGCCCAGATGGCCACAGCTGGCCATAACCATTGCCAATATTCCAGATCCTCGAAAATAATCGTGTGACTACGGAGTGAGCTGTCAGCGCTTGTAGACGGAAGAAACGGAAGAGACGCACTAGAAGCAGCCGACTAAGGCAATAATCGAAAAGGCAATATGGATAATGAGAAATAGTTCGTATGCTCGATGACGGACCCATGCCAGCGACATGGGCAAGAGGAGCAGCATCACCGTCAAAGTCTGCTGGTCAGCTTTGGACGGCAGATGAGGACGGTACTTACCAGAGTGCCCCAGAGTAGATACGGTCGCTTCATCTTTTTCCAAAATGCACCGCCTACATCGTCAGTATTCCTGCTGTATAGGGTAATATGTCTACGAGACATACCATCTATGAACATGACGCCATATAGTAGGGTATGGACGACGGCATGCACCGTGGCGATGATGGCAACATGGCGATGGAATATATTGAACGTCGTGAAGCTCCACCCGGTAGCCCAAAGGAAGATGTTATTACGTCCTGCAAATATCCAGAGTAGTGGCAGGTTGGCAAACGACAGGATTCCTGTGCGGTCGGCTACATATCGTAGGTATTGTTTATATATCGAGGGCCAACTATGTATATATCAGCAACTGTCATAGATAGGACATCAGGAACTTACTAGAGATTCCCCTCAAATGTCGGGTAGCTGACGGATGATAGAACAATGTTGAGTGTCCAGAATAGACCGAGGACGATACCGTCAATGGGTGTAGGCGTAAACCAGAGAAACCGTCGGGGGATCGGAACGACCAGATGAGTCTGGAAGACATGATAAGCAGCACGAAAGAACGTCCATGGCTGCCCTGGCAGTCTTCTATTCTCCCAGTAGTGCTGAAACACCCGATATATAATGCCAATCACCAGGACACCCGCCCAATATATATAGCACGCCAGCCCATACGCCCAATGCCTCCCACTCACGAATTGCATGTCCTCGATGGTGTGATACGTCCGTTTAAAGTATTCCTGTGAAACAACCACCGGCGCATCGATGGGCTCATGCTTTGGAATCACGCCATATTCCACCACATTCATCTGCGCAATCGCATCATCCGTCAGATTCTCAGCCAGCGCATCGCGGGGGAGGAGCTCGGTTCGGCCGAATTGGCGACAGTATGCTGCAAACAACGCGAACCCGGCGGTTTGTTCATCGGGGTCACAATATATACCGGATGCGGCGTAGATGGAGGTGACTTTCAACGTGTTCTGACATCGCGAGTCCCAGAAACTGGCGGGACCGATGAATGTGAGATAATTGTAGGCCGTAAAGACAGCAGTGACGCAGCGCTGGTCAAGGGGGATATATTCACTGAGGGCAGTAGGTACAAGAAAGAGCCACAGCATCCACATGGCGACAGACAACGGCCATAAGCAGCAGTGGAATTGAGGAGACGGAGAGATGGTGATAATCTTATCTGATCGGCCCAATGTGCATAATTACTCATGTGCATAATTAATTATACACGTGGATAAGATGTACAAGTCCGTTATGCAGTCCACACTGCATTGCTTGGCCCCTCTCGACACTCTTCCATATGCAAATTCTCTCAGGAACCGCGGCGACATGGCACGAGCCAAGGAATCGAAGAGCAAAAGCTTTCATTCTGCCATCAAAAACATACTATCTGGCTAGAATTGGCGCCGTATTCAACAATCACTACCGTGTCATTGCGAAGCTCGGCTACGGGGCATACTATACCGTTTGGCCAGATGACAAACTGAGGCAAGACACATCCTTGAAGTTTGCGTGAATAGCGATACCGAAGGCTGCCGGCTTTTCAATGAGATCGCCATGTTGCAACGCTTAGGCAAGTTTGTCCGGGAGGCCCTGTCTATCGTTCTCGGGATACCATGTGGGAGCTCTCAGGGATCCCCATTCTGATGGACCCTGGGTAGATGTGACCCTTAGAATTAGGTGACCGGGATTGATGGACATCTAATCTATATAGTGCACTAAAAGTGCTCTTGGAACATCCTTGGGGCTTTCTGGTTGACATCTAGTCGAGCGGAGTGATGGTAGATTGCTCGCCCTCATTACAATTCAACATTGCTAACCGATATCAGACACTCGAGCTGTTAGAAGGCAAAAGTCTTTGAATGGGTTATGAGCCCTGTTGGGATGCTCTAGGTCGAGGGATACACACAGAGGAAAGGTGGATAAATGGCACAACCATTCATAAAACATAGTATTATCCATGGCTGCAGGGCATAACATTCATAAACAAGTATAATTCATCGCATAATCATAACTCTATGTGCTGTGTACCAACTTTTCTTTTCTAAAGCTTCGCCGGAACAATACGCTCCCCCCTCTCGTCAAACTCAATCTTCTTGCCAGTAATCAAGCTCTCTTGCAACGCACACCCAATCCGCACAGCAGCCACTGCTCCCTCCAAGCGCATCGGCGGCGGCGTGTCGTCCAAGCAGCTCGCGGTGAACTCGTTGGCTTCGGTGATGAATGCTTCGCGGAAGCGTCCGTAGTAATGAGGGGGAATCTCGCGACGGATACCACTGGGCTCGTAGATGTTGACGAGGTTCGAGGCGGGTTGGGTGTTGACAGCGAGTTTACCAGCAGTGCCGGTGACTTCAGTGGCTGTTCTTCAGTCAGCATATGTATACAACCAAGTCAATGGGGGAAAGACGAACAGTCTTCTTGACCAGCAGCCATCATTCGACTGCAGAACAATTGAGCAATGCGTCCATCATAGAATTCGACGATTCCCAGCGCGTTATCCCGGTCATTGTACTTGCGGAGCTCCGGCGACACGGCCGTGATACCGATGGCAGTAACAGACTTGACAACCGAGTCCTCACCAAAGAACCACAACGCTAGATCAATATCGTGAATCGAGCAGTCGACGAAGATACCACCCGAGAATTGAGCGTATTCGACAAAGAAACCGCTGGGATCGAGCTTGTCGCAGGTCTGCGAACGGAAGACACTCGGGCGACCGATAAGACCGGACTTCATCTTATCGAATGCATCACGGTAAGAGGAATCGAAGCGGCGACTGAAACCGCAGACGACCTTCTGCGAGGGGTTGGTTTTCTGGGAGGTGCGGTAAGCGTCGACTACAGATTGGCTCTGTTTCGGTCAGACTCCTTCCTTCAATTGGATGATATCACAGGATAGGGACTTACCTCCTCCACTCGGGTACTCAATGGCTTTTCGCAGAGGACGTGCAAGCCCTTGTTAATAGCCTTGATGGCCTGCTCAGCGTGCACACTGGTGGCCGATGCGACAACCACCGCCTGCAGCGATGGCTCAGACTGCAGCATCTCGTCGTAGTCGAGGTACGTCCGGGCGCCCTCAAGGTTCGCCTTGGCCCAATCGAGCTCCTCCTGCTTGGGAGACGAGACCGCAACGACCTGGGCGCGAGGGGTGAGATTGTTGAAATGCAGAGCGTGTCGGGCGCCCATACGGCCGAGGCCTGCGATTGCGACTTGGAGCTTGGACATGGTGTCTGATTATCGTGCGGTTGATTGAATTGATTGAATTAAGACCGGGAATTGACGAGAACAATTGAGCAGAGCTGTTCTTATAGCTTCATCTTGTGCTCCAGTTTATAGTTACTCCGCATAAATA
This sequence comes from Aspergillus pseudoglaucus, assembly GCA_039880875.1. NCBI lineage: Eukaryota > Fungi > Ascomycota > Eurotiomycetes > Eurotiales > Aspergillaceae > Aspergillus > Aspergillus pseudoglaucus. The sequence continues at coordinate 57,592 of JBDODC010000051.1, read as the reverse complement.
AGGATATGGATCTCCGCATAGTGAAGGCAATGTTCGGCGGACATTACTATATTGACAGGAAAGGCAACACTCGGCGCACCGGGAGTAACAGAAGGACTTAAAAAAGACGGTCAACCCGAGTGAGGGGTGCATACAGAGTCCAAATAGGAGTCTGATCCGGGGTTATTTTGCCCGTCTTGTAACCAAATTATGCTAACTTGAACATTTACTCTGTACAGCGCTGAGATGCTATCTTAAACATGCAAAATAGTGGTACAGATACAGTCCTAATAGTAGTAGTAGAGTACAGTAGTTATCGCCATGCAGCCATTAATCGGTCCTCCACACGCTGAGTCGGAAACGCATGCTCTAACCGCATTATCTCCAACACTCTCAAAAGTGCCTCCTGCTCTTCCGGCAGCTCAAAATACTCGCCGCAAGTCGAGATTCCCATCAAGGCCTCGATGAACGTTGGCGCAGATTGTCTATTGCTCAGCGCCATTCCGCACAGTCGCAGGACAATAGCTCGCACACGGTCTATGGTCGCGCGGTGCTGAGCAGCAGACCCTGGCCCAAGTTGCGGTCGCGTTGGATCAAAAACAAGTAGCAGCAATCGAGATAGCTCGCTGTGAGTCGTACCAGTGACATGACAAGGATCCAGATACCAGATCTCCGGGAAGACCTGTTCGCGATCCGGACCCGGAGGACGGACGTAGAGAGGATCAAATGAGGCTGGGAGACAGGCGTGCAGTTCATCCTGGTAGGCGACTAGTTCGTGCCACCGATGGGCAGATGCCGACTGGGATGCAGGTGCAACATCCTGACTGCCGTAGCAGTACTCGAGCACATCAGCACAGAAGATAATCAACCGGTCGGCCCAAACGGCGTCCGTTGCGGGAGACAGTATCCGAAACGCATCGCAATAAGACAGGGGAAAGGAGAGGGGGCGCTGTTTCATAAAGGATGTAAAAACCTCCTGTCGCAAAGCCACCCAAAATGCTGCTTGTCGCAGGCCATTAGGGGGCTCTGACGAACAACTACTACTGGGACTACTACTATGAGGAAGTGCGGCATCGTGAGGTACCTGGGCCGAGATAAACACATTCAGCATACGCAAAAACACCTCCTGATCCTCCGGGTTCTCCCGCAACGGAGCGTCCATTTCCTCATCGGTCCGTAAGATAATCGCGGCCGCCAATAGGTTATCATTGTGAATCTGGTCCGGATCCATGCTAAGAGCCAACAAGTCCGTAATGCAGGCTGTATGATACGCCAAAGCGACGGCCTCTGTGAGGTCGGGCAACGAATGACCCTGCCATTCCACCACACCAGCCCTGTTGCGGTGACGCTGCAGCCGAATCAAATGGCGGGCAGCCGTGGTGAGAATGGCATGACGGAGCGGTGCACAGGCTCGCGCACGCCGAGGCACCAGTTGAGTAAAATGGCGCTCCGGGTCACATAGGTCAAACCGGGCCGCCACCTCCTCGGTGAAGTACCGCAACAGGATGGCCGCCAGGCGGCCGTGATCAGCACTTGGACTGGGATCGGGCTCTGCACGAGTCGGATTTCTTTGTTCGCGCGAGAAAGAATGACACGGGTGTTGAGGGTCAATTTCCGGGGTAATCGGCGACCCGTCATTATCCGCAGGACTATCAATGATGTCGTTGTCATTATACTCGTCCTGATTGACCCAGATATTGGCCATGACGTCGTGCGTTTCATCGACCCAACGCCATCGGGCAGCAGACCTTCTCCTCCCGAGAGAACCAGATACCGGCGGCAACCAAACTTGGTCTGGGGAAAACCGGAAATTCGACGATGACCGGAAATGGACGGAACGAGGCCGGTGACAATACAGAGATAGGGACTGGCAGCGCTGGCATTTTCCCGGAGGGCCGTGGCATTTGAGATGCCGCGCTGTAGTATCGTCAGTGTAGAACCCAAAAGAAAGGGGAAGATGGACGTATCTGCAGTGCGTGCAGGGCAAAGGCCGCGGCATGGCGGCGAGAATTGCTGATTCGGGACACAGGATACAAGAGGAGAATGAAGCTATTCAATCAGCGTCGGTTGATTGAGCCATGCGACAATTATACCCCAGATAACCCCCGCATTTATTTCCCCGCGCTTACAGCCAATCAGATAAGATTCGGCTTTTGACGTATATGTATAAATATACAGTAGAGGTATGGGGTAAGGTATATAGCAGAATACAGCAGAAAAGCAAAGATAATTCAAAAATAATGGACGACATCAAAGCTAAAAACGCCTCCGCCGACCATATCGAATCCATTGAGGCCGGTGATACGAAGAAAGGCACCCCCGATCTCGACGAGCTCAATGACATCCCTGTTGGTTGGTTTGTCTGGGTCGTGGCCATCACGGCCTCGATTGCTGGTCTGTTGTTTGGTTACGACACGGGAGTGATCTCGGCTGTGTTGGTCTATATCGGGACGGACTTGGACGGCAAGACATTGAACGAGAGCGAAAAGGAGATGATTACTTCACTGTGCTCTGCCGGAGCATTCTTTGGGGCTATTTGTGCTGGCCTTGCAGCAGACAAGGTATGTTTGACCCTGTGGTATCATAGTGAGTAAGATGCTGACCTCTTAGTCTGGCCGGAAACTTGCCATTTACATCGGATCCACTTTGTTCACCGTTGGCGCTGTCCTTCAGGCCGCCTCCTATTCCATCGCGCAGATGACCGTCGGCCGCTTCGTCGTTGGACTCGGAGTCGGGTCCGCTGCCATGGTGGTCCCTCTGTACGTGGCTGAATTGGCACCGGCCAAAGCCAGAGGTCAGCTTATCGGCCTGAACAACATCTCCATCACGCTGGGCCAAGTCATCGCCTATGCCTTGGGCGCAGCGTTTGCATCCGTGCCGGCTGGTTGGCGATACATGGTCGGATTGGGCGGCGCGCCCTCAATCCTATTGCTAGTCGTCCTGCCTTTGCTTCCGGAATCGCCTCGTCATCTGGTCTATCGCGGACAACACGAAGAAGCGCGCAGGGTTTTGCACAAAATATACGGCAAGGCGACAGAAGAACAAATCGACTTGGTGCACACATCAATTGTGGACGCCTGCGACGAAGCCCGCCGGAACAACGAGAACGAGAGTCGCTGGAGCAAGATTAAGCAACTGCACGGGGACCCTGCTAATTTGCGGGCCCTCTTCAGCGCTTGTGGCCTCATGGTTATTTCGCAGATCTCCGGGTTCAACACTTTGATGTACTACTCGTCCACTCTCTTCGACATGGTCGGATTCAGCAACCCGGCTGCCGTCGGATTGGTCGTTGCCGGCCCGAACTTGGTAATGACAGGTGTTAACATGGTCCTTGTTGACCGGATGGGTCGGCGCAGGCTGCTGCTCTGTACAGCATGGGGCATGTGCGCGAGTTTGGTCGCGGTCGCAGTGGCATTCCACTTCATCCCGGTGAACCAGCAAACGCTTGAAGTACCGGAATACGCGCACATGTCGCCCCCGACCATCGCAGTCCTCGTCTTTGTGCTGCTGTTCGTCATCTCGTACGGTTTGTCGGTCGGCAACACGGCCTGGATGAGCGCCGATTTCTTCCCGCTGGAAGTGCGATCGATGGGAACCATGTGGATGACTTGCTCCAACTGGATAACCAACGTGATCGTGTCCAGCTCATTCCTGTCCATGATGAAGACCATGACCCCATCCGGTACGTTTGGCTTCTACGCGGGGGTCTGCGGTGTCGGCTGGTTTTGGATTCTGTTTTTCTATCCGGAAGTGTCCGGATTGCCACTGGAGGAAATTCGCGTGGTGTTTGAGCGTGGCTATGGCCGGAGTATGCGTACTAGACGTTGAGCTGGCGATAGACGGTGTAGGTAGATGATTTATCCATGTACAGTATAGCTATGAATCTACGTCTTCTTAACGATTAACATGAGGTTACTCGATTATATTACCCGATTAGGAAATTCCGTAGTTTTACCGAGCTGTACAAGTCTCTCCGGGCGTGAAGTCGTAAGAGCTACCCCGGAAAGGTGTTCTAAAAGAAGCTAAAGAAGATGTAACTTAATCTGCAATGTATATTGCCCTCCACACGATCCCTGTTACCCCGTATAACCATAATAACCCCGGATATACGAATAGCATCTCTTCCCCATGGGGTCGGCAAAGCGTTCTCCCTCGGCGATGCCCCGAAGACTCCACTTATGACAAGCGAATATCCACAAAATAAAATGTTGAGATGGAAAAACGAACGGCAAATCCGGCCGCGCCAAAAGTCAGCAGAAGAAAGGAAATATCCCGATCTGGGGTTTCCCCAGATATACAAACCGCCCCCCTCGCTGTCAGTTCGCTCTCCGCTTCATACACTCGGACAGACAGAACAATCAACATGTCAATTCTCTCGGTGGTCGAGGACCGCCCTACTCCCCCCCAGGTTTACAACTGGCGGATTTTTGTCTTGGCTGCCATCGCATCGTCGGCCTCTTGCATGATTGGTTATGACAGCTCGTTTATCGGACAGACCGTCGAATTGACTTCTTTCCGCGATGAATTTCACTTTGGAGACTGGTCCGATGCCAAACAGGACCTCGTCACGGCAAATATTGTTTCGCTATACCAGGCCGGTGCCTTCTTCGGCGCGCTCTTCGCCTACCCCATCGGTTTCTACCTGGGCCGGAGATGGGGCCTCATGATAACTGGCATTATCTTTGTTTTGGGTTCTGGCTTGATGCTGGGTGCCAATGGTGACCGAGGTTTGGGGTTGATGTATGCCGGTCGCGTCCTTGCAGGAATAGGCGTGGGTGCTGGTTCGAACTTGACACCGATCTATATCTCGGAGTTGTCGCCACCGGCTATTCGTGGTCGTCTGGTCGGTATCTATGAATTAGGATGGCAGGTGGGAGGTCTGGTTGGATTCTGGATCAACGTACGCTTCCTCTTGACATTCTGGAATATATGAACGCACACTGACCCGAATAGTTTGGCGTCTCGGAAACTCTCTCCGAAAGCCACAAACAATGGCTTATTCCCTTCGCCGTCCAGCTTATTCCTTCTGGATTCCTCTTGGTCGGTTCCTTCTTCATCCGCGAGTCACCCCGATGGCTGTTCGGCCGCGGTCGTCGCGAAGAAGCCATCAAGAACCTCTGCTGGGTTCGTCAACTGGCCGCAGATGATGTTTACATGGTTGAAGAAGTCGCTGCCATCGACCAAGCTCTCGAGGAGCAAAAGGCCAAAATCGGTACCGGATTCTGGAAGCCATTCAAGGCGGCCGCGACCAACTCCAACGTTATGTGGCGGCTATTCCTCGGTTTCATGCTTTTCTTCTGGCAGAACGGCTCTGGAATCAACGCCATCAACTATTACAGCCCCAAGATTTTCGAAAGCATCGGCATCCGGGGCAGAGAAAACCAACTTCTGAGCGGAGTCTTCGGAGTGGTCAAAACTGTGGTTACCGTTATTTGGTTGCTGTTCCTGATTGACAACTTAGGAAGGCGGAAGCTTCTTATTGGCGGCGCAATCGCGGGATCGGTGTGCTTATGGGTCATCGGCGCATACATCAAAATTGTCGACCCGGAGAACAACCCTAATTCAGAACTCGACAGCGCCGGCATCATGGCAATCGTTTTCTTTTATCTTTACACTGGTATGTCTGCTTAGCCTTTCCTTTCTCTTCTTTTCCCAGTTTCGAAACCTTGCCATGAATGCATGCATTGCATGATGAGGCAAAAGAAAAAAAATTCGATTAGACTTTATAATATTCGGTGATCTATTTCACTAACGGGCATGGCTCCAGCGTCGTACATTCCTTCATGGAATGGGACCCCATGGGTTCTTAATTCAGAGATGTTTGATCCAAATATGCGTTCCCTGGCTCAAGCCGTGGCCTCCGCGAGCAACTGGTTGTGGAATTTCCTCATTTCGCGCTTCACCCCGCAAATGCTGAGCACAATGCAGTACGGCACGTACTTTTTCTTTGCTAGTCTGATGATACTCTCTGCCTTTTTTGTTTTCTTCCTCATTCCGGAGACGAAGGGTGTGCCGCTCGAGCGTATGGACCGGTTGTTCGAGGCCAAACCGGTCTGGCGCGCGCATGGCCGGATACTACAGCAATTGCAGGAGGACGAGGCTGAATTCCGACGGGAGATTGAGGACTCCAAGCTGTGTGATGACAAGTCGAGGGAGGAGTTTGTCGAGAAGGCATGACACAAATACTGTTATGTTCACGGTAATGATAGAGCCCTGCACGATTCAATTAGCGACTGTAACCAAATCGAAGATATAATATTTATTTTGACAACTGGATCTCTGTAACTTTGATCTATTAGAAGGAGATGAGGAGTTGATGGTAAAAACGATGGTAGGTGATGGGAGGGCGTTGGAAGAGGACAGCGACAATACACGTGATTAAGTATGCTGCCCTAACTATCACGCGTATCCTGCCCTTCTTCAACTTCACTTACCAGTCAATTCTAGGATATTCATTCTCAGACTTGCCTTCTTTGGTATCTACTCTGAATACCAGTTTCTCGTCCGCTAATCACGAAATCCTCACGACTCATCCCACCTCTCCAACTCTTGCCAGCCATGACAACGATGCTTCTTTCTGCAGCTGTCTTTATTTTTGGGGACCTATTCCGCTCCTAACTGAAAGCCTTCATCGAAACTCGAGAAGCTGCTCTAGACGATCTATTCGACTATGACATTCGACTTGTTTACAGACCACAGTTACGACGGGACTTACTAATCTGCCAAATCACTTTACAGGTTCGACAGGCACATATGGGGAGCTTTTATGACCAAAGGACTGACTACTCGCCATAAATTGCCACGAAAATAACGTTCTCCTCGGCGATAATTGGATATTGTTTGTAGCTTTCCACCGTTTCAAAACTTTACGTATTCGTCTTGAGAGTTACTTTGCACTTCGCGCTCCCTAGTGTGCCCAAGGGTTTCTTTTACCTTCGTATCCACTCCTCATGTGTTTGTTTCAACTTTGTCTACCACATTTTAATTTCACCGACCTGGTTACACTGGCAACCTGGAATGTCAACAGGAGAGAGTTCCCAAGAGCAAGGCCAGAAAAGCAACCTGGGAAGCATTTACGATAAATCAATGAGCTAAGTAAGAGCTCTTATGAAAGTGTAAAATTTATACAACACTTGAGCAACCGGCAAAAACAACAAGGACAACTTTCAGGACGATGGCGCCTCTGGGAGCGTGCCAGACAACCTTGACGCTCTGTTTGAGCTGATTCTGAGACGGGAAAAAGTGATAAAACTTCAAGTACATAATTCCGACTCATGCACACACCGATCCAACTAACACTCTCTTAGGACGTGATTCATCCCCTAAAATCATAAGGCCTTAGATATACAGCCACGTGCCACGTAATCTTCCTCAAGCGGCACTTTTATCGACACAGCATGGAGGTATTGCTTTATCCCTTGTGAACATACTGGAATATCGATTGAAATGGGTAGGTTTGCTTTCTCGGCTGCTAAATATGCGGCTTTGGTTTGCTGTTATGCACAGGAACGTGCTGATAGCAATTATAACTGGTTCATCTATTTCCTTTGCATCTATACTATTGATTATCTGGGTTTAATGCAATCTCGGGCGTTTGGCAAGTGGAAACACGATGATCTGAGCGAGGTACATACCAGGGGTACTTCCCGACTGGGACCTAGTTCCTTCTGACGCGGTACAAGTACACAGCACCTGCTTCTTTCTCGTTGCCAGAATTGGGCTGTTTTATTTCTTTTAAAGTATCTTTCTTCTCTTTTACTCATTTTTTCTCTTCTATGTCTTCGCATCTATTCTTCGCCCCTCGCTTCATTTCTCGTCTCACTCCTGTCTCTTCTGTGTATCCCTTATTTCTATCTCTTATTTATTTTATTCTCTGGCCATCACGTATACATTAGTTTCCAGATGCACCTTTGGCTCTTCATGCATAACTTATCCATGCCACGCCCCTCCAATCCTACATTTATCAAATCCTCCTCGGGCTCCCACTAGCCCGCTCTCGTCCGTGTCCCACCGTCTGGATATGAAACCTGTACAGTCTCCATCGAGCAAGACCTTTTTGATGAGTGAACGCCCAACTGACCTGAAGACAGAACACACACTAACGTATGATCTAGAGCCCTCAATTATCTGGAGAGATACGTACAATATATTTGACCTTCATCTGATTTCTCCCTCGGGCTTCGCGCTCAAGCATTTCCTTGACGCACTCAAGACCATCCCATCCTGTAAGCGTGGCACTCACACATTCGCCATCGAGCAAGACTTTGGCTGCTGGAAAGTGATCCATGACAGTACTTAGCCTTGAATGGGTCCCAGGCTAACTTATGGCCTAAATCCTTTGGCAGTCCCCAGCATCAACCGCAGAAGCTCTACATGTTGTCTGTCTATAATTCTTCCTCGGATTTCGGATTTAAACGCTGCAGCTGGAGAAAATACAATCGAGATCATGGACGAAGAGCTCCACCGAATAACCTTGCCCACGTCCAGGTACAGTAAACCAGGAAATCCTTTCGTCTCAAGCCGGACACTCGCTAACGTATGACCCAAATTCTCTGGTCTGAGCCCACAGTGCTTATAGAAAAGAAATGACGACGTTATGTGCATACTCCAAGGTACGTGACTACCACTGATACGGGCACAGGTACCCTGTCCTCCGACGTTGATTTCCCAGAAATGGTCCTTTGGATGAACTTCTTGCGCTGTGCTGGAGACTACTGTGGTAGAATCCACGCTGCTGTGATAGGCTGCAAAGGCTCTTGAGATTCAACATCTCCTGGCAGCTTTTTCTCAGCTTAAATGCGCAGCTCAACAAAGAGGGTGGCAAACCTGAACTATCCATCCGCCACAGGTGAGTGCATTTACTGCCTCAGAGCCTAACCTGGATTTTAAAATGGTCAGACTATCGGTTTAACTGTACACGCAAAAATGCCACCAACACCACTTTGGTCTTGAAAGCCTAGGCATCTGACAATTACCTGCTGTATTCCTCTCCCCCTCTCACGCCAGAACACTGTGATTGTAAACAGCAACACACGCAAACGCTTTCTATCTAAATCCGTGCTCGTGAGTTTACTTGCTAGTCACTTCAAGACCCCCCCCCCCAAAAAAAAAAAGAGAGGCAAAAAGGCCGTGCATATCTTTAGAGTTCAGGAACAATCTCTCTTCTCCCACTGCTAGCGTCAGTTAGATATTTTTTTTTATGAAGGGCAACAGGCCGAAGTCCAGGAATGGATCGAGAATTCAGAAAAGAGGAAGGCAGAGCTGCCTATGGCTAAGTGAGTAAATGTCCTTCTATTTCTCATCCATTTCTTTGGTTTTGTCATTCGTCCTCAGATTGCCTGTGTTGTTGACCGCTGCTCCGCACTCCTCCATTCTCCTTGTCCAAGTCTGCATATTTTCGTTTTTCTCGTTGAATATTATTGAGCTGCCTGACCGGGTTTGCTTTTTTTTTTTTTTTTCTTTACAGATATCTCAAGAGCAGACGTCTCCTGATAGACCTTCCATCCGATTTGTCGATAAACATGCGATCCCGTCAGAAATCCTCCTCCACGCCGCCGGACCCAGCCCGTGAGCCCAAGTGGTATCAAGGATTTTGGTGTTTTTTCCAATACCTGGGAGACTATACAGCCTGAACCTTTAACTTCATCAAAGCACGAAGCGGTAGCTTGCGGAGGGGGGATGTCCAGACAGTACGTTATCAGCCTCTGCCCGAGATCCGGTACAGATAAGGACCCTGTCCAGATGGTTGGTTCGGGCATCAATTACCTTCGGAGAAATGGCCGACAGAGCGTTCGTCACTGTAAAGGATATTGTGAGTTCTTCGATATAGAGTCTGCGCACGAGTACTGACAAAGCCCAACAAGGCCGTTACTGGTCCACGTCGAGCCGAAGAACGATAGCGCCAACAAGACAGGCCGAGGCTAGCTGCAACTTGTTGAATACCATATGGGGGAGTCTTCCCCCTGCGCGAAGATGGAGTTGAGCAATGACGACGCTCAATGCCAAAATCGTCAGGCTGTCGGTCCGCCTGTACAAGCAACAATGCAGCCAGTGCCACTCTGATTTTGGAGCCCCGGATGTCTCAGGAGAGCTAGAGCTAGTTAATGAGATAGTTGGCGAAGACATAAGTAAGCCCCCTGTCCCCTTGTGACAGCTGACCATTCACAGAACATCGAGACCTTGCAAAGGATCTTGCAGTTCTATTCCAAGGGCCAGGTGTGGTTCACCGACCAGCCGGGGGATAATAGGGCGTTGCGTTTTCTCCAAGAAGTAAATATAAAGGTAAGGGAAAAGGTAAGTGAGGTTCCCATTCTGTCGCCCCTCTACTCTAGTGTCCAAGCTCCCTAATCGGCCTCCAGACAATCCAATTTTTCGCGCAGAGAAACACGTTTTGTGACTCCGTTTTCATTAGGCTCTTCTCGCCGTAAAACTATATTATCAGACGGTCTACAGCAGTCGTAGGCTAAGAACCATGGGTCAACTGTCAAGGTAACGGTCTGTCGATGCCCTGCTGATCAGGCAGAGGTAGTCGGCACCGGATTGGCGCACATGGCGAGCTGCGTCTAGGGCGGTATCAGTCCCCCAACTTGGAATAGCGCCATCTTATTGCCGCCAGATCTGCGACAAGCGGAAAATGAATGATCCGGTAATCCTTCACTCAAGGGATTCTAATCGTATACCAGAAGTTCAGAACGCCTTAATCCTGAGCTGTGGCCAATTTCTGCTATCAAAGGTGGGACAATGCCTCACAGGTTCCCGAACAGCCAATCATCCGCTCAAACGGCTGGAGATAATGGGGTTGAAAGGTATGCCGCACCCGGCCGTCTAGAATCACATCGCTTATCTGACGTATTACAAGATAAAACTTGGTCTAGAAATATGAAACATACACCGTGTGACTGTTGAGCGTGATCTTCACTTCACGCAAAATCCCCGAGTTTTTCTCAGTCCGATATATCCGAGGAATGTGCGGAGTATGGCAGACAGAGCCCTCAGAGCGTCCACCAAAGTCGATTCAACTTCGTACAATCGATGACTTCGTTCGACTCAGAGAGCCAAGTATCCATTCTATAGGTGAGGGTACGAGATACGGAATTCGCCGTGTGGAATCTCGAATCAAGAAATGTCCGGCACTCCGGCCGACTATAGGACCATGGAGTTACTCCTGGGTTGCACTGAGTTACGCATACCCGATACACTGAGTGACTGGATCAGGGACACGAGCCGGAGATTGAGAAACGAACAGTTTGCAAAGTAATGTGTGCATCCGTTCGAAGTCGATATTCCAATCATCATGCGAATCATTGGAGAAATCCTGTTACGGCTTCCGTTTTTTCTCTGTTCCCAAGATGACAGCGACGGGGATATACGGGACGGGACATTTAGCCCAGATCCTCCATGCATGATTAATATTATCATTATACGACTAGGTCTGTCCTTGGTAGGTGTATACCTAAAAGCTTCGCTCAGCAAGGGCCACGTTGGGCGTTCTTTCCCGACAAACCAGCGTCGCCGGGGAAGTAATCCACATTCTAGGCGCGTCTCTGTTATTCAATTGGACTATCTTTTACATCTTTCCGGCCCAGCCAGGAGCCATAGCCAATGGTATGCCACGCGGCCAACCGTTAAAGCGTTTGGCAAATCGCATGGATGATTCCGAGCCCATCCACGGAGCAGGTGCATTGACATACAGGGGTGGATAAGCCGAGTATGCTCGTGAATTAGGTTTCTATTTTATTTTATTTCTTTTTTTTTTGATGTCGATATCATGCTAAGCAAGAGGCATTTGTATCCCTTGATTGTCGTTCCTCTGGAGTACTTCTACCAGCGAATTTCTTTGAATTCTTTTCAACCTCGTCCTCGGCACCACATTGCTGAGGCTTTATCCCACAATGAAAGAGTGTCACACCGCAGAGTTTACCCTTCTCCAAACAGCATTGACGGAGCAAGAACTGGAACTAACACCGGATGGAAAATACGTCCGTTGGGCCAACACGAATCCACGACACCCACGAAATTGGCATCCACTACGGAAGGCTTACGATATAGGCGTCATCATTCTTCTGGAGTTCTATACGTGAGTGAGCTCAGATGTGTTCTCCATTTGGCGCGTTTTATCGAAAGAGCTGACCTTTTTCCAATAGTACCGCTGTCAGCACGTCAGGAGTAAGTCAAATTACAACCCTAAATCGTCCTTCCTGAATGAAGTTTCTCACGCTTAGCAGGCAACGGCCGCGAAAGATGCCCGTCACCAATTTGGAATCAGTCTTACTTTGTCAATATTCCTCTACGTCTCCAGGTGAGTGTATTGGCCGATCCGTGCGGCATACCAAACTCTAACGAATGTACCAGTTTTTCATTAGTGCAGGGCGTTGGAAATATTCTATTTCCACCTTATTCCGAAACATTTGGGCGGAAGGGGCTATACGTGATAAGCACGGCCATATTCAGCATATTCTGTGTCATCATTGCCGCCGTTCCATCACCAGCAGCTTCTGTCGTTGGCCGTGCCGTAACCGGCTTCGTCTCCGCGATTCCCAATGTGGTCGTCACTGGTAGCATCGAGGATATGTTCAATTCACGGGATCGCATCTGGTTGATATTTGTGTATTTCGCCATCGCCGATTTTGGGGTTGCTACGGGGCCCGTGATGAGCATGCACATCACTACGCGTCTTGGATGGTTTGCATTCCTTTCCCTATCCTAGGCCCCGCCAAGAAATGGTTGCATGTTTTTGTGGAGTTTGCTAACGAGTGTCTGCTAGGAGATGGGTCTTTTATATTTCCGCCATCGTTACGGGGTTTCTAGGAGGCCTTTTATTGCTGATCAAAGAGTCGCGGCCGTCGCTCCTGCTGGCCCGGGAGGTCGAACATTTGCGGAAAGTGACTGGGGACGAGTCGCTCCAGCCGCTGAATCCCGACCATACGCCCGACTTTCGTACCTTTGTGCGTACGGCTCTTCTTAGGCCAATTCGCCTGTTTTGCACCGAACCGATTGTATTCATTTGTGCGATGATGCAGGGGACCTGTGTCGCCCTGATCTATCTTTTTACTGAAGCTCTACCTCCGATTTACCAGTCAATGGGTTTCGCGCCAGCGCCGTCCAGTCTTCCATTTTTCGCCATTGCTCTTGGGTTCCTGGGAAACATTATTACTCGCCTTTGGGATATTCGCATTGCCAATCGCCATCGGGAGAAGGGTCATCCCTCATTGCCCGAGAATAAACTGATGGGTCTCTTTGTGGCGGCGCCGGCGTTGGCCACAGGCCTCTGGTGGTTTGCTTGGGTTATCCCTCCAGCTATTCAGAACATACACTGGTTTGTGAGTTGCTTGCCGCTATTCTTGGTGGGCTTCGCTCTCAATGAGTTTAGCATTGTGTTGGCAGGATACATGGCCGACAGCTACCTGGGTTACGCCGCCAGCGGGTTCGCGGCGCTCGCTCTCGCACGCTCAGTCCTGTCAGCCATGTTTCCGCTCTTTGCGGATGACATGTTCAATGCACTAGGATCCAATGTTGCAGTGTCCATTTTGGCATCTTTGGCAACTGTATTTTGTGCCACGCCATTCCTATTTACTTATTACGGAAGGCGATTGCGGGAGAGGAGCCAGTTCGCCAAATACAGTTTGCAGGTTTACACGGAAAACACGGTGGACCAAGAAGGATATTAAACGGTTTTAGTGGGAGTATAATACGTCCATTACCATGGATTTCTTGGTTGATTCATACTGCTTGTTCGTGGCGATGATACCATATACATTCGAATTTGTCAGGGTTTGGTTTCTATCAAATTGAGGTTTTGCATGTATGTTTGTTTGTCTTTTCAATATGATCAGAAATAAAATGTTCGATCACAGAGGTCTTTATTCACGACGCTCTCGTTTCCCACGCTCTGATCTATATAGCTGCATGTCCGTGGGTTTCAAACGGCAATGCAAAACAGAGGATCCCGACCGCTATCCATAGGGCTGCACTCGCATAGATTGGCGCAGTCGTGAATCCCGTATAAGCCGAAATTAAGCTGGCCACCAACCCCCCAAAGCGCAGCAGCGCAGCTGCTGTGCCAGTCCCGGTCCCTCGATGCGGACCCGGAAAGGACTCGGGGGTGAAGGCGTACATGACGGCATACTCTAGCATCGCCGAGTTAGACCTTGTCTCCCCGCATGAAAATGTATTCTGACTTACCAAAGTTTGCCAACATCCCCGTGACACAGGCAAAAGTTAAACTTGCCGCGGGTGTATCGATAGCCACATATGCGAAGAGGAATGCACCCGTCACAATGGCAGACAGACCCATCATCCAGCGATGGCCGAAAAAGGTATTTACCAGACAGGCTGCGGAAAGAGGACCGACTATGCCAACCACGGACTCGATGCAATAGTTACGGTATGTGAGGGCCATGGACGAGTCCTGGGTGAATCTCGTCACGAGGTACGAGGGTAGGAAGTTGAAGTATAGCGGATATGCGATTCCTGGTATACGTTAGCTACTTTATTCCGGGGGTCATGGGGAAGTTTCATACCAATATTAAGCCAGATAAGCCAGATCAGAGCCGTATGTAGACTGAGGCTCTTGGTCGCAAATAGCGCCATATAATGCGCGCCATTCGTATGCTGCAGCGACTCTCGAATGATCTCTCCATTGGAGAGACCAAAAGGTCTCGTATAGGTCGTGCTAATTCCCAGCTGTTCGTCGATGGCCTGGAGCATCTCAACCGTCAGTGGCTCGGGCTTTTTGTTCTGACGTGCCACATGGTTAACTGCCTCAACGGCATCACCGTTTCTTCCCTTTGATAGGAGATATCTCGGGGTCTCGGGCATCTTGAACAGGAAGATGCGGATGACGGTAAAAGATAGTGATAATGCACCGATCGTAATTTGTGTGTATCGCCTGCTCCGGTCAGAAGGTATCAATGGATGGTTACTCTGGAGGCGGGTCATACCATCCCATATTCTCGCTGCGAGCGCATGTGTTCGATGTGGAGTCCGTTGGACAGCTATAGTTTGCCAGGAATACCCAGGCAATCAGGGAAACGAGAAGTTGTCCGAGGTTCCACCATGCGGATAAGGCTGTCAGAAGCCATTGATGACTGTTTCCTGTCAGTGTGCACATTCCGGGATGAACAGTGCATCTTACCTGCCCGGCACAAATTCCAAAAATATCATCGAATCTACAGGTACATTGCCCCCAGCTCCAGTTCCAATGACAGCCCAGAGTGCACTAAATGAAATGAAATTCAACGCACCTCCTGCAGCGCACAGGAAGACACCTGCGATCAACAATGTGCAGTTGAATGCCGGTTTTCGGCCGATAAAGTCGCTGGAGATGCCCCAAAACGAGGCCCCAACTATGAGTCCGGCATAGTATGCCACAGAACTGAAGCTGACTTGAGTAATTCCTGGGAGCTCAAGCTTGATTGGCGGCTGGACGCTGCTGAGGCCCTGTGATGCTAGCTATATTTGATGCGTGTCAGCGCGTTGCAGATTTGATCCATAGGGTGGCCCACATTGTCGACAATCCATCCAAAACCTGTAACTACAAAGAGTTGCCATTGGAATCTGCCGACTACTTGTCAAATGTTATCCGTTGACCCTTGATAAAAAAGGCTCACCGTCCCATCCCAATTTCCTCCAGGCATTTCCCCACCAATTCAGATTTGAGCCGGTACGATTCGGTCGTGGACGAGCCATAGAACCGTTCAGCTTGGGGGTCGTCGATGGACGTAAGCTTTCCTTTCTCCGTGGAGGGAGAGGGCTCAGCAGTGGCGGGCTGGATGTCGTTTACTTCCTTATCCGGCATGGTTCACTGTTACCGCTTATTTGGTAGACTGGGTATGTCTAGTATATGCCGGTAGAATGACTTGTTTTATGGACTTTAAAGTTATGCTGTTAAGGCCTCGTAAGTCCTTCACAGGCTTAAGTGACCCAAGAGTGGGGTGATACTGACATCTCGTTTTGATACTTGAAGCTGATCATATTGGTGATAGCAATATGGTCGGTGCTTTACTGCCCACCTTCGGTAGGCATGAGAGAGCAAACGGTTTAGTGATCAATCTCTGCAAAATATGGGTTCATTGGCCGCTGCTGCTGCATATCAAAAGAATATCCTTAACAAGTCTCGATCAACAGCCATTCCTACAAGGGAAATAGACGCTTACGCAGCTACAACAGCTGGACTTGCCATAGTCTCCAGCTCAATCTTCATCTCCTGCTTGTACTTCTCTGCTCGACCATAACTCTCTTTGTACGCCGCCGTGACAGCCTGCTCGACAGTAATGGGGCCGTATTTAGGCGCTTCCTGTGGCTCGCGACAATTGGGCAAACACTCGCACATATAGTCTGGATTTCCGCTAAAAAAGAAGGGAATCGAGTACCGCTCGCGGCCGGACTTGTTGATTACTCGGTGGATGTTCGATTTGTACTTGTCATTGGCCATGCGCATGAAGAGGTTTCCAAGGTTGACGACGTATGCTCCGGGAACGGGTTGCACCTGTACTTTATAGTCAGCGCTGGTGTAGAATACAACCTGGACACTGATTGCACTAACATCCAACCATCGACCCGTGGGTACATCGAGCACCTGCAAGCCATCAACCTCGTCCTGCAGTAGCAAAGTGACGCATCCAAAGTCAGTATGAGCGCCGATTCCCCGGCTCAGCTTCTCATCCGCATCTTTCGGCTGTGCCGGGTAGTGCAGAAATCGCATCGTTGCCACTGCGCCGTCAGTAAGAGGATCGAAATACGTCGCATCGACTCCAAGGGTCAGTGCTAGGACTCCCAGCACATCTTTAGCCAAGTCGAATACGGCGCGGTAATATTTCATAGAGGTGTGCTGAAACTCCTCGGGATTCTCGACCGTCTGCGGCCATTGGTTCGGACCGCTGTTCAGCTTGCCTTGGATAAAGTATGGATGGTTTTCAGATATCTCCTCGCCGATGTACAGTCCTTCCTTGAGCTCAGGACTGGTGCCAGCTTCCAACATCTGAGAACGCAGTAGTTCGTAGCCTCTGTTAAACGTGTTTTTGTCCGCTAAAGTTAGTACAACTTATCCGCAATGATCTCGAGGATGTCGTACTTTTATCAAACTCCAGCTTTCGTTCGAGGGGCAGTTCAAAAAATCGCTGTGTACATCGCATAACTGCCTTCTGCAACTTGATCGGCACCCGATGGCCAATGATCTGGAAAAACCCATTGTACAGACAGCATTCTTTGATGCTCTCAACGAGCTTGGCTTTGGCAGCGCTGTCCTCGCCATAGAATGCTATCATAGTGAGTCTTGTTCATCACCGGATACGGCCAACTTACGCGAAAAGTCCAGAACAGGTGGGCTAGCTCTAGCAGACATTTTGGTTATTGTCGTTGATGGATAATGGTGACTGTGATTGCACACACAGATTATGGCTTTGATTGATACAACCGCATGCTCTTTCAGTGCGTAGTATTATATCCTCGTCTACCAGGTACCTCAGGCTCATTCATTGGACACTATCTCGAGTGCTTCGCACAGAATACCGATGCTAACCTCTGTCCTCGATATCATCTTTAGTTCTGTTCTAGACTCCTGTCTGAGATCAAAAGTGGGGTTCATACTACCTGTTCGAAGATGGGGTACGATACGATATCAAGGATGTCGATAAGCCGCTTGGAGTCGGAACTGGCTCTAAAGAGTGCCATATGCGGATATCCAGAGCTGTGGTTGTTCATAATAATAGATTATCCCAATCCTCCGCTGATATGCGGAAATACCGCGACATCTTCGGTATGCAGAATTCCAAAGCTATAGTTCCAAAAGGTGTTTCAAAGTCGGAAAACGATGATGGTGAAAGAACTGTCTATATTGATCGAGATACGGAGAGGTCGTATGGTCAGTCACGGTCCTGATTCATCCTAACTGATACTCACGATCCACCAGTTCGAAAGGTAGATTGCTTCTTGTTGCCTCTTCTATGCACAGTAAGCGGATCCTTTTAAGGTTTGCTGCTTACATTCATGCTGAATGGCGTCATCAGATGTACTTTTTCGATTGCATGGACCGTGTATGCTCATAGTCTCGGAAGGTCTTTGTACAAGCACGCTGATGCAATCAGAGCAACCTGGCCAACGCCAAAACCGATGGCCTGGAAGAGGACCTCGGGTTCCCCGGGAATGGCTATTCCCTTATGATAATCCTCTTTTACATTCCGTTCGGGTTGTGTGATTTGCCGTGGAATCTCTTGATCAAACGCTTTTCCGGCAGGATCATGCTCTCATTTAGTATGGCCACTTCAGCGACAAAAAAAAAGGTGCTGACAATAACCAGTGACTGTTGTCTGGGGAATCCTGTCACTTTGTCAATGCGCTGCTACCAACTTTGGTAGTCTACTTGCAATCCGCATCGTTCTTGGGTAAGGCGTTTCTTTGCATAACGGGGACTGTGTGTTAACTGGTCTCGATCTGTAGGGTATTCGAAGCCGGATTTTTCGCGGGTGCAACGTTCTACTTCACACTCTTCTACACGCGAGGTGAAATGGGGCTACGTCTTTCAATTCTGCAAATCTTCGCTGTTCTAGCGTCGGCGTTCAGTGGACTCATTTCCTATGGTGTTTTCCGAATCAACCATCCTTACGTGCAGGGATGGCAGTGGTTGTTCATTATTGAGGGATCCATGACATTCTTGGCAGGGATCACCGGATTCTTTTGGCTTCCAGCGGGCCCTCAGAGCGCCTGGTTTCTGAATGAGAGGGAGAGAGCAGCAGCAAATGTACGATTGCTGCGCGATAATTCATTCGACGTTGAGACCTCACTGGATCTGAAAGAGTGCTTTCGGACATGGAGAGAATGGAAGTTCCCGGTTTGGTGTATCATAACACTCACGTATCCAGTGGCATATGCAACAGCGATGAACTTCTTCCCGTTGGTAAGACATGCCCTGGCCAATTGCGCGAATCGACTAACACTTTCTGCCAGATCGTGGGGCGGCTAGGCTATTCGGTCGTCAAAACCAATCTCTGGACGGTCGCTCCAAACTTGGTCGGCGCTGTAGTCTTACTTTGCGTGGCAATATCCTCGGATTATTTTCGCGAAAGGACGTTTCACATCGTCTTCTCTCTGACATTGTCGCTGGTTGGGATGCTAATTCTTGCAGTCTTGAATGTAACCCAGCACAAAGGCGTTGCATATTTTGCGTGTTTTCTCATGACGGCTGGCTCGTACATCCCATCCTGTCTCGTCCACGCATGGCATAATAACAACAATATCCATGAGAACTCGCGAGCAGCAGACACTGGAATGTTCGTCGGGCTGGGAAATTTGGCTGGCGTCCTGAGCGCTGCCACCTTTCGCACGGAATACGCTCCAAGGTGAGTATCATCGACCGTCTTGAAACGGTGATGCACTTCCTAACATGGAAATGCCAGATACATCCCAACTTTAGTAGCTACATGCTGCTGCAACGTAGTGTGTATTGCTGGCGTATTGTGGATGGGGTTATGGATGAGGTCCGAGAATAAAAGGCGAGATCGAGATCAAGGCGTGCGACTTCGAGGACAAGAGGTCGAAACAAGCCAATTGGCACTTGGCGAGGACAGTCCAGAATGGCGGTATTTCCTGTAGCTCAGGGCGAGTACTGCGCAGTAGCTAGGAACGAATCATGGTGTTGCATATCCTATCGGCGTTCATTCCGTCCTGTCTATCAATGTATTCAAACCGTACCTTGTACACCTGATAAGATCCTTGTAAATGCGGAGCTGGAGGTGGTCTTATCAGTTTGATCGCTAATCAATCATTGATATTTTGAAGGCGCCATCCTTCAAAATCGGGAATCACCGATTATTCTCTGGATTGAAGAATTTGGGGTATTCCGTCCGCGAAAACGACCGGGTCCGTCGCTCTGAACCTATCCCCATGGTCGTGAAATCACACATCTGTGACTGGCCTAAATGCGGCAAGGCCTTTACTCGTGCTGAACATTTGCGGAGACATTCTCTGAACCATGAAGCACCACGGAGCGGATACACCTGTGAACGATGTTCTGTTCACTTCAACAGGCCTGATTTGCTCAGTCAGTGCTTCCCAAACGCAGTCACTGCAAAGGCTGACACGGAAATAGCACGACACACTATGCGACATGCAAAACGAGACGAAGAAGCCGGTGGTCCTGGTCTGGGGATATTGGAAACCCGAAAAAGAACTCGACGTGCCCCGAACGGAACGATCGTGACCAACCCGGTTAAACGACAGAATAGAAAGGCAATATCAAATAGACGTACCCGTTCTGTATCGCACACATCTTTCGAAAGCGCAAGTGATGAAAATGCTGGGCTCATCGAATCCCACCACTGTCCCCATGGGGCCCCTGTATCTCCTCCATCATCAGCCCATCTCGAGGGTCGAGACCAACACAGTGATATTGGGATCAGTGACGGGGATGCGCTACTGGCCCCTATGATGCCTGGTGGTCCCTACGAGCCGTACGTCGAGCCAATTCCGGGACAATTCGACGCAGCAGATGGATCATGGGGAACTTCTCCTTTTGGAGATATGTTTACCACAGATACAGGTATGTACATCAGTGCGGTTTGAAAGATGACGGCAACACTGACTGAACACTTCTTTAGCAATGGATTTCAATATGCCTTTTGCAGCCACTCACAACTACAACTGGCTCTTCGATGTTTCCTGTTTGGACGATGCCTTTGTCGATCTGGATTGGCCATTGGAACCAATCTCTTCCAACCAAAACTCAATCGCATCCTTTTCAGGAGAAGAGAGAAACACAACCAGAGAAATAGATTATGGGGAGCTTGTGGAGCTTTGTAATCCTGATCTGGGTTTCAATTTGGACCCTTCGTCGATACTCCTCGAAGCAGCAACGTTCATCGATAAAGGCCTGTATGCTAGCACATCATCCAACATTACATGCCAGCAAGCCGATCAGACGGTCTCGGAGTACCTGGAGATGGAATGGATGACTCGGCATCCGCAGTTAGATACACCGTCTCGACCTCACTTGCCTCAAGTGTCAGGAGAAACACGAGGCAGTATCCTGGCTTTGATTTCCAACGCAAAGGACGTGAATGGCGCCTCACCTTTGTTATCACTGGAAGCTCTCCAGGGATATTGTGACCTGTTCTTCTCACGATTCAACATAGCGTACCCGTTAATCCATCAGGGAACATTCGATCCTAATCGAGCGGAACCGGTGTTTCTAGCTGCTGTTCTTTGTCTGGGAGCAACATACAGCAGTCGGGAGGCACACCAGATTGCGGTTGGCATCCATGACTCTTTGCAAACCCAGCTTTTCTGTCACTCAAATTTCTCCCCTGAGCCCGATCTGTGGGTTCTGCAAGCAATGCTCCTGATTGACTGCTTTGGCAAGATGCGCGCAGGCCCAAAGCAAAGAGATCGAGCTCAACTGTTTCACTGCGTACTCATCAAGATGATCCGTCGCAGCAACTGCTGTGTTATCCAAACACCTACGATCCGCAGTCGACCCAAGGACCTAGAACATGCCTGGATAGAAGCAATGAACTTGGAGCAGCGCAAGCGGCTGGCAATGCACTGTTTCATGTGGGATACCCAACACGCGGTGCTCTTCTCGCAGTCTCTGTGTATGTCCGCGTTCGAGATGCGGTTCCCCTTGCCCTGCGAATCCAGCACCTGGGAAGCATCAACACCGGAGCAGTGGTTCCAGTGCGCAATAAAAGAGCTCGACCACCCTTTTCTATCGGCGCTCAAAGGATATATTGCACCTCACGCCGTGCACCGTCCCCGGCACCTCAACCTGCTTGCGCGTGTATTCCTCCTGCACGGACTGATGTCACTTTCCTCGGACCTGAGACGACGAGACCAAACGACGATTCGATCGGAGACTCCCGAGCTAACTGGCGTGTGGAAACATCGGATAGGGCGATCGTACGACTTGTGGAAGATCGACTTCGACGCGGACTGCATGGCAATTAAACTGGGTCAGGCCGAGAACCCTCGCCGGTTCACTAGTATCAAGATGGCGGCCCACGCGCTGTATCGGTCAGCTCATATCACATTGAATGTAGAAATCCTCGACCTACAAATCTGCGCCGGAACACCGCACATTCTCGGGCGTGCGGTGACACAAAACGACGTCGAGCGGTCCCGACGCATCATCCCTCAGTGGCTCCAGGACGAATCTAGAATTGCAGTGAAGGCCGCAAAACACGCGTCTTTCATCTTGCAGGACGCCGTGATAAGCCTGGATGACTGGGACGATGCGGACGCGTTCCATTTCCCTTGGTGTCTGTATCTCGCGACGCTGACTTGCTGGGCATTTCATCTTCCAGAGGAAGGCCGTAACGTACCGAATCCAAGCCCACAACGCGATGCACAAGCCAAAACGGAGATGTCGTCGCTGATAGTCTCCATGACGACGTGCTCGAGTCTGGACGAGTTGGCGTCACTGGCCGGTAAGTATTCCACCAAAGGGTTAATGAAAGTGATGGCGCACAAGCTTGCAATAGTACGCTGGACTGTAGTTCACGATGCGATGAAAGTGTTGCTTCGTCTGGTTGGTTTGTGATTATGTAGGAGTGAAGGGAAGAACCCGGTGGAGGATATATGTACAGACGGGATACACTACATACAACTGTACACCAATTACTTCCTAGTTTCAATTAAATGGACATTTCAATTAAACAATAATTGCCCAACATACTCTGGCTTTTTTATATATTTCTTTTACCTTTATTATGACCTTTGTTTTCGCCTTTTCGTCGCGTAGTGGCCTGAGGCACGTAACGCATCTCGTTGACGTTTTCGTGTCAGCACTACTGTTCTGCTCTCTTCTATTCCACTCCCTACAAACAGCTCACATTCACGATTCTAAACTGATCTGGCAAGTATCCCAATAATCACTCTCTATAGAAGACGTGCTAACCCCAGGATACAGTAGTAATTGAGTGGTTCCGGCGAACCGTGAATAGCCAGAGATGGGACCTTGTCTTCGCGATAAACTCGGTTCACAGGGTGCCATATTCCCCGGAAAACTATCTTATGCGCCAAGAATTACTTGCGGTATGACAAGGGTGGCTTGCATTATCGCGCTGCAATACACCGTTGCGGTATATAGAGTACCTGCGAACGAGGACGGTACGTTGAGGCCGGACGCGATCATGGAATCCGAATGTCTTGCCAACGCTTTCTTTGTGACCAGAACGAAGGAGCTGTATGAGTACTTCGTTGGCAAGGCAAAGATTGTATCGAATCCCCCACTTTTGGACACCCACCTTCGAAGGATGTGAGACGCCAATTTTCGCCAATCGCAATAATGATGATAGCACATGATGATGAAATATCCAGGGGTTATACTGCTGAACTTGATATGCGCGGGAATTTATGGAAGAAAAGGGCTCTTGCAGACTGGATTGCTTTGCTGTTGAAGAACTCTTCTCAAATTTGATAGAGAACAGTGTATGCTGAATTCCCACTGTACGTTGCACTAACTTAGATATGGTCGTTGTTCCTCGCCAGACGTTCACATCTCCCGACGAAGCTCTGCAGGAGCTTGTTAATCTGACTTACACGTCGTCGACTCTTTCTTTCTACCTCAACGGAACGAAGATCGCCTTGACAAACCCAAGTCCTCAATGGACGCTGCTAGACTTCATTCGATCCCAGGACAGTCTAAAAGGAACAAAGTTGGGATGTGGCGAAGGAGGTTGTGGTGCCTGCACCGTGGTGCTGCAAACTAGGGACACTCGCCGTAATTCTCGCAAGATCCGACATCTGGCAATCAACGCATGCCTTTATCCCTTAGTTGGTGGTTAGTATCACTGCATTTGACATTCACTGAAGCAACGAAACATTGACGCCTATAATAGTGATTGGAAAGCAAGTCATCACGATCGAAGGATTGGGGTCGGTTGAGAATCCGCATCCATTGCAGGAGCGGATGGGAAAGCTGCATGGTTCTCAGTGAGTATACCGGTTATCTTGTCGGAATCTATACTGACCCAATTAGATGTGGATTCTGCACCCCTGGAATTGTCATGTCCTTATACGCCCTCATTCGAAATGCCTATGATCCAACCACCGGTTCATTTGACCTTTCGGAAGAGGAAATCGAGATGAAGGGACACCTGGATGGGAATTTGTGCCGCTGTACTGGATACAAACCCATTCTGCAGATTGCAAAGACGTTCGTCAAGGAGGATCTCAAGGGCCAGCTGGCAGATTCGAAAACAACCTTTTCAGAGAGTTCTGAGAATCACACAGGGGATGTGGAAGAATGCAGCCCTCACTCCGAATCACCCAGCACAACGAGCTCATGTGGTCGTCCCGGAGGATGCTGTCGTGACAGACGGAGTACGACTTGTTCAACCCCCTCGTCACGCGTGAGCGAGGGCAGCTCTCGAACGAGTTTTTCCAGCATCAGATCTAGTCTCAAGTCCTCAATGTCTCAATTCAATCTCATGCCGTACTCACCAGCCTCCGAGATCATATTCCCACCTAGCCTTCATAGACACGTCAATACCCCCATCTGCTACGGCGATTATGAACGGGTATGGCTTCGACCGGTGACTCTGACGCAATTGATCGACATATTGGCTGTCTTTCCTATGGCCAAACTGGTATGTGGTGCCAGTGAGACGCAAGTCGACGTTCGCTTCAAAGGCTTACATTGTCCGGTATCTGTCTTTGTGGGCGACATCGACGAACTAGCGAGTATTTGTGTGCCGAAGGATCCAACGAAATTATCCGAATTCGTCGTCGGCGGAAATGCATCTCTCAGCGATATCGAAGAAACATGTCGCCAGTTAAGTGCTCAGCTGGGAAATCGTGGAACGACCCTTGCTGCCATGGCCAAAGCATTGCGGTATTTTGCTGGACGACAGATTCGCAATGCAGCGTCTCTAGCTGGAAATATTGCTACCGCGTCTCCGATCTCTGATATGAACCCACTTTTGCTGGCCGTGAACGCCACCGTCGTGGCACTTAGTCCCGAAGGGGAGAGATCTATTCCTATGAATTCCATGTTTTTGGGATATCGGAAGACTGCTCTCCCTGAAGGAGCAGTCATTACTGAGATTCGCATTCCTGTTGCGCCGCCAAATGTATTGCAAATCACAAAGTCATACAAGCAGGCGAAGCGAAAAGACGATGACATTGCCATCGTGACGGCAGCATTTTGCGTGACGCTCGACGAAGAGGGAGTAGTAACTCACGCTTCCCTCGCTTATGGAGGCATGGCACCTACGACAGTGTTGGCTCACCAGACCGGGACTAGTATTTGCGGGAGAAAGTGGAATGATAAGGAGGCTTTGTACGATGCGCTACGGACGCTGAAGAGAGACTTTGGTCTTCCTTACAGTGTACCTGGAGGAATGGCGACCTACCGCCGCACGCTCGCTTTGTCGCTTTTTTTTCGTTTCTGGAACGAGGTTGTGAGGGAACTTAACCTAGGTCCTTCAGCTGTGGAGTTAGACTGCGTTGACGAGATTCACCGTGAAATATCCACGGGTTCTCGCGATGATCATAATCCTTATGAGCAGCGAGTTGTTGGGAAGCAGATACCCCATCTATCGGGATTGAAGCACGCTACAGGTGAAGCTGAGTATGTTGACGACATACCGCGCCAAGCACGAGAACTTTGTGGGGCTTTGGTATTGTCTCAAAGAGCGCACGCCAAAATCGCCTCAATCGACTGGACACCCGCCATTAGTCCCGGGCTCGCAGTGGGCTACATAGACCGGCACAGCATTCCAGTTGACCGAAATCTGTGGGGGTCGGTGAACCGCGATGAGCCCTTTTTTGCCACGGATGAAGTGCACTCCCACGGCCAGCCGATCGGAATGGTGTACGCAGAGACTGAATTAGAAGCACGAGCAGCAGCCAGGGTGGTCTGTGTTGAATATGAGGATTTGCCAGCGATCTTGACCATCGATCAAGCTATTGAGGCAAGGAGCTTCTTTCACCACGGCAAAGAGTTGAGGAAAGGAGCACCTCCAGAAAAAATGGCCGACATATTTGCTCGTTGCGATAGGGTCTTCACCGGTGTGACACGTGTAGGGGGTCAAGAGCATTTTTATCTCGAAACTAATGCAGCAATGGTCATTCCGCACGTTGAGGACGGTACAATGGAAGTCTGGTCGTCGACCCAGAATACGTGAGTTACAGAAAAACTCTGCTACCTGTTAAACCTGACAAGCTGACCCATTCCTTTTTAGAATGGAGACACAAGAGTTCGTTAGCCAAGTCACCGGCGTGCCTAGCAATCGTATCAATGCCCGAGTCAAGCGTATGGGAGGTGGATTCGGCGGTAAGGAGTCTCGCAGTGTTCAAGTGGCATGTTTATTGGCCATCGCGGCGAAAAAGGAGCGACGGCCGATGCGAGCAATGCTCAATCGTGATGAAGACATGATGACAACCGGCCAACGCCATCCCGTTCAATGTCGATGGAAGGTTGGAGTCATGAATGATGGTCGGTTGATTGCCCTTGATGCCGACTGTTACAACAATGCTGGCTACTCGCTGGACATGAGCAGTGCTGTCATGGATCGGTGCTGTACTCACCTTGAAAATTGCTATGAAATTCCTAATGTCCATATTCGGGGTTGGGTGTGTCGCACAAACACGCACAGCAATACGGCTTTTCGAGGGTTCGGAGGCCCGCAGGGCATGTTCATCGCTGAAAGCTACATGTCTACTGTAGCGGAGGGACTGGGAATGCCCGTGGATGAACTGCGACTAAGAAATCTATATCGACAAGGTGATCGGACTCCGTTTTTGCAGACCATCGACGAGGACTGGCACGTTCCGCTGCTTCTGGAACAGGTGCGACAAGAGACCCATTATGATGAGCGAAAACAACAAATTGCAACGTTTAATGCAGAGCATCGTTGGAAGAAGCGCGGAATATGTCTAGTCCCGACAAAATTCGGTTTGTCGTTTGCCACAGCACTCCATCTCAACCAAGCTGGTGCATCCGTCAAGATCTACGCGGATGGGTCGATCCTGCTCAACCACGGGGGGACCGAGATGGGTCAGGGATTGTACACCAAAATGGTCCAGGTTGCGGCCCAGGAGCTGGGTGTTTCTGTTGACTCCATCTATACGCAAGACACCTCTTCTTATCAGACAGCCAATGCCTCGCCAACGGCAGCCTCATCCGGCAGTGATCTTAATGGGATGGCGGTCAAACAGGCTTGCGATCAACTGAATGAGCGTCTTCAGCCGTATCGCGAACGGTTTGGACCAGACGCCTCGATGGCGACGATTGCACATACAGCTTATCTGGATCGTGTGAGCCTCATGGCTAGCGGCTTCTGGAAAATGCCGAAAATCGGCTACGAATGGGGAGTGTATAATCCAGAGAAGGTGAATCCAATGTACTATTACTTCACTCAAGTAAGTCATCTCTGTTTTTTCCTCTGTTTGAAACCATCAGTCTAATTTTCTAGGGTGCTGCTTGCACTGAAGTCGAGCTGGACCTCCTCACTGGAGACCATACTGTGCTACGGACCGATATCAAGATGGATGTCGGACGTTCTATCAATCCCGCAATCGACTACGGCCAAGTTGAAGGGGCTTTCATCCAGGGACAGGGCCTTTTCACAATGGAAGAGAGTCTTTGGACACGAAATGGACAGTTGGCGACACGCGGGCCTGGAAACTACAAAATCCCTGGATTCAGCGATATCCCACAGGAATTCAACGTTAGCTTCCTCCAAGGTGTATCTTGGAAACATCTGCGATCGATACAAAGCAGTAAAGGGTGTGGTGAGCCGCCCTTATTTCTGGGCTCGACAGTATTGTTTGCTCTAAGGGAGGCATTGCGTAGTGCCCGTCATGATAATGGGGTGCATGAGCCTTTGGTTTTGGACAGTCCGGCTACGGCTGAAAAGCTCCGGTTAGCAGTTGGAGATGACCTTCTGAAGATGGGTACAGTTGAAGCCAAGGAGGGAGAAAAACCGTTCTTTGTCACAGTAGCATGAATAGTCCAAGTATATACTGTCGCAGACATGACATGAATGATTTTGTTTATTTCATCTTCGGATGTACAAGCGACACAATTGCGTACTCCTGCTGTCTTGCTCTGATGCACATTACATGGAGCCACGCAACTCAAGCTTGCATTGATGACCATAACAATGAGCGTGGAGCAATTCGAATGGATCATATCACTCGGTCTACATAAACACATCGCGATAATAATCTTCAATCCATCCGGCCGCCCTTTCGCCAGCTGCATCATCAACACCAGTCCACCGTCCAACTGATCCAACATATCCGTCCGGTCTCACATTTACAACAGCCGCTTCACTGCTCGTGAGCGACCCGGTCCACTTGTTGATACAGCTGGGAGAATCAACATCATCGAGATATACCGTCCAACGGCTATGCTGGAGCGGATCTGGCAGGTCATGAATCTCAAAGGCAGACTTTTGCGTTGTAGTGACAAGAGCTAGGGTGGCAAGCTGTGAGACAGCGGTATATCGCTGTGGTGATAGAAACATATCAGAATGCGCGACGCTTCGGGGCATGTCCGAGTAAGACCTGTCGACCATTGGCGATAGGCGGTGCAAAAAGGAGTCCAAGCCAGTACAAAGTGCAGACAGAAATGGTTTGGCTTTCATTATATCAGGAATAACCAAGTATATTCTGAACTGGCTCAAAAAAGGAATGTCTAGTTGGATATCGACCGGGTTGGCGTCGATATATCGCGTCACTCGAGACGGCAGCAGCAGGGCACCTGGGTGGACACCTTCATGAACTTTCCTTTTGTCATCGTCCACCTTTGTAAGGACACCCGCCGCATATTCCGCGCCTATGCCGGAGATGAAGCGGATGTTCTCATCGAAGTTCCGTGCTAAGGCTTCATCACCCTGAGAAAAGGCCTTGCAGTGTCCGACATCAAAAGCGATAAGGTCATTTGCAATTTTCTGTCGCTCTTCCTCGTACGTCGACAACAGGGATGGTTTTGCTAAGCCACGAATGACGAGATTCAATTTCCACGCTAGGTTGAACGTATCATGCATGCTGGTATTGGCGCCTTGGGCTGCCAGAGCCGAGTGACAATGTCCTGCCTGTGAAAGTGAGCATGACGAAGACATCGAAAACAGCACTGGAAAACATACATCCCCAGCGATGAATGTTTGTAGTTGGGGATCTGCAAAGTAATTGGCGACTTGCTGTCCAACTACATAGTTGCCGAACCATTCTGGTACTTAGTTAGATATGATCTGAGAGTCCGGATGACAACTTACCGATGCTGGACCATTCCAACCGATATGGATGCATGGCGGCCCTTGCACGCTCCATGACATACTCTGCCGTCAACATTGTTTTGTCAACGGCGCCACCGTCAATCGAACTGAGCTGGACGTACAGCCGGGTCATGTTGCGCTCGCGAGGGATCCATAGAATCGGGCCGGCCGCGTGGGAACGTACAGCGACTTTGCTCCAAAGATCTGGAAAGTCTGTGTCGATCACTCCTACAGATTGTTAGTGGCTCTGTTCTTGTCTGATTCAATTTAGTTGTACCATCCAAGACACCCCACGACTCGTTTGTCTTAGCTCCTTCAAGCCGCGCGCCTGGGATTGTCTGCCGCACTTGTGACCGAGCGCCATCGCAGCCAACGAGGTAGTCGGCTTGGATATATTTGATGATGCTAGAAGCAAGATCTTGATAGCTTACGCACAACCGATTGCTTGACGGGATGCGACTACAGGACAAGAATCGACTGTTTCGAGTAACAGCCAGCCCGCGAGCGGCCATGTCCTGGATGAAAACATCTTCGAGCATCCCCTGATGAGCCAAGAGGATATAGGGGTCCTCGGCCCCGACAAGGTAATCCGGATAGTGTACTTTGCGACCGGTCCGATGGAGGGAGGCATCGTCCGTGGATTCCTATTCGAGTTCCTAGTTAGGACTCATTCCAGAGGCTTTGTTCCGCTGAGCTTACCCAAAAGCAAATGTCGTATACGCGCGCACCCTCGCGCAACAGGGAATTAGCGAGTCGCAACTGTTTGAGAGTCTCGATAGTCTTGGGCTGAATTCCATCGGCCCTACCGGTCGATGTCTTATCTGTCTGTTCATCGAGGACGGTTACCTTGACTCCGAATCTCGCGAGATTGCACCTTGTTTAATCAGTACTTTTTATTGGTAGCACAAATAGAACGACATACGCCAGCATCAGCCCGGATGGACCAGCGCCCACAACGATGACGCTGACCACATTGCCGGAGTCATTGCCACGGAAGCCTTCATAATATGCACTTGGAGCCATACTGTGAATAGATTCTCTTTGTTTGAGCATAGTGGGAGAAGACGTGCGTTCTATTTGAGTAACTCTGCTATTGATTACTGAGATCAGTGAAATTGCCGACCCCCACTTTCGAACCAAATGCCTATCGACCTTGGAGATTCTGCTTTCCATCTTTGGACTCTACTCCTCAGTTACTACCAACAAGTCACTCCTCCATCGATGACGATATCCTGCCCTGTCATGTATGCACTGGCATCGCTTGCCAGAAACATGCACGCGCCCCGGAGATCGTCTGGTTCAGCAAGTCGGGCCTGCATGATCTCGCCCTTCCAACTTTCAAGCAATTGAGGGAACTGGGAGCTATCAGAGTTGTTCCTTTGCATCGCGAAGGGTACTACTTACGCCGGCGGTCATTTCCGTTTGTACGTAGCCCGGTGAAATCGAATTGACACGGATTCCCTGTTCGTCAGTCGTTATGCAATATAGCGGCGGGACTATGCTCACATGAGGTGCCAATTCCTGCGCAATGGCTGGACACATGGCTTTCACGGCGCCTTTGGAGCTACAGTACGCACTGCAGAGCTGGCTCCGAATGGCTCGCTGACTAGCGATACTGGCCACCAGAATGATGCTCCCATGCTGTGTACCATTTGCGATCATTTGTCGAGCTGCCAGTTGCGCCGTAAAGTATGATCCCAGCACATTGACGG
Source organism: Aspergillus pseudoglaucus (assembly GCA_039880875.1). NCBI lineage: Eukaryota > Fungi > Ascomycota > Eurotiomycetes > Eurotiales > Aspergillaceae > Aspergillus > Aspergillus pseudoglaucus. Next base: position 26,688 of record JBDODC010000051.1, on the reverse strand, counting down.
ACAGTAAGTCGCGGTGGTCTTGGTGTGAAAATTCCAAAAAGGGGAGATGACGATTAATTCCGGCACACGGTATACAAATGTCGAGCGCATTGGAAAAGTCGGACTTGAACCGATTAAAGCCATTTTGGAGAGATTGCTCAGAAGATACGTCAACTCTATAAACCGTCAGTAACAGAAACCAGAGACCAATCGTGAGCTACATACTCGTAGTATTCTACTCGGACACCGTATTGCTCATGCAAGGCTCGGAATGTAGCGTCAGGCCGAATAACGTCAAAGATGGCCACATCGGCTCCGGCTTCAGCACAGCTCTGCGCAAATGCAAGGCCACATCCTCGAGCGCCACCGGTAACCAAAGCAGTTCGGCCTTTCAACGAAAACTAGTGATTCAGTGAGCGTAGTCGGGTCGTAGTTCTTCTGTTGTCTTACTCTCGACATTGCGAACCGTATGTCCTAGTCTCCTGAGTTCATTCCAGCAGGATGAGACACAATTACACAGATCGAGGGGCATTGGGATTGTCCCCAACTCCATAATAATTCCTCTGAGGTACGATGACAATCAACGTTATCAAGGAACACCCCACTTTTGGATGTACACTCTTGATCTTATCGTCCAGTGCGGTCATGCATATCTGGGGTATCCCCGTTGCATTCCGCGGGGTCTTTCAAGCGCGTCACCACGGATTAATACAACTCACATCCATTGAGTGAAACATGCTCTGTAGGATGTTATGTGACAAGAGCATCTATCAAGGAGGAGCTTGCAGCAACATGTCATCGCCAATTCCGATCAAACAAAAGGAGTTCCGAGAAGAGGAATGTCGATTACAGGTTCGTCCACTCCTGGTATGGGTTGGACAGCGCTGACACAGTAATAGATCATTATTATTGGAGCTGGGCTTGCTGGGCTGGGAGCTGCAATCAGTTGCCTGTTAGCCGGTCATGATGTTCACATCCTCGAAGCTACACACGAAATTCGCGAAGTCGGTGCCGGTATACAAGTACTGCCCAACAGTTCGCGAATCTTGCAGCACTGGGGTCTGCAAGAGTCCCTAGCATCACACATGACATACCCACGAATGTGCAACTTTCTCGGTTGGAAGGGAAACCTGATTTCGTCACTGGACTTTCATGAATCCGAGAAAAAGTACCCCGGGACATGGTATCGTGATTTTCATCGGGCGGACCTCCAGCATTGCCTTGTCGCAAGAGTCCAGGAGCTAGGAGGACAAATAACATGCAATGCTCGGGTTTTCGACATTCAAGTTCATACGGACAGCTTGACGGCAACTGCGATTTGTACAGGTGGCCAAAAATGGACAGGCGACCTGGTGATCGGTGCTGACGGAGTGTTTGGAAAACTGACACAGGCGCTCCTGGGACGGCCGGATCCTCCGACTAATACAGGTGACTTGGCGTATCGTCTGCTTCTATCAACGGAAAAGATGCTTCAAGATCCGGAGCTGGCGGTGTTCGTGAGGGATCCGCAAGTCAATTACTGGTTAGGACCTGATGCTCATGCAGGTAGGTGGTTGTGCCTACTATAGCTACATATGCTTGCTTACAATACCAGTAAACTATGTTCTTCGTGGTGGGGAACTGTTTAATATGGTTCTCTTAGTCCCGGACGACATCCCAAAAGAGTCGCTGGCTTCAACGGTTGAAGGCAGTGTGAAAGAAATGTGCTCTTTATTTGAAGGATGGGACCCACGGTGCGCTATGTATAAGTGATATCTTAGAATATAGTGCTAATTAGTGACATATAGCATTCAAAAACTTCTCCAAATCTGCGAGTCTGTCCACAAATGGAGACTCTGCATTCGATACGGCGAGTACGATTGGACACATCCATCAGCAACGTGGGTGATGTTGGGCGACGCTGTCCACGCCACACTGCCATATTTGGCCTCGGGGTATAATCATCCACCTTGCTTATTCTAAACCCTTACCTGACGTATTACAGAGCGGGAATGGCGTTCGAAGACGGTGCAGTACTAGGCGAATGCCTTTCCCGACTTCCAAACTACAACGGTGTATCCAAGAAGTTCCCCGATTTTCTCGAACAGCAACGCCACGCCCTGACAGTTTTTGAAGAATGTCGTAAGCAACGCACGCAAATGGTGGTGGCGAGGGGAAATATTCAGCAGCATCTCTATCATCTGCACGATGGACCCGAGCAGGAGGAACGGGACCGAAAGATGCAGATGGTCCCGACGCCGGAAGGCGAGGCCCTTGCCTGGCGGGATCCGGGACTAGCACCAAAATTATTGGGCTATGATCATATCAAAGATGTGAGGTCTCCGTACCTACAAGTGCTTGTATTAGCCAGACGGTGCTAATTGCGAGCTAGGTTGATTGTCACTGGGAGCGGCCACAAGACAGCGCAATGCATCAGGATACATCAACACAGCCACGACTGTAAGGTCGCTACACAGGACATGGTTATATATTCATCCAACGATAGTTCGTATATATCATAGGTCCATCCACTCAATAAACCGTGGACGCGCAGATTCATGCGCAAAGAAGTATGTACTCAAATGTTAATTTGCTTATTAAAAATCTATTTACAACAAATAGAAGCCGCAGCGAGCCCACATAGTGCCATACAGACCTTTGTACAAATAAAGCCAGAACACCTCTAATACTTTACATCAAATGAATCATCAGGGCGATGGCTGAATGTCATTTTTCAAGTTCTGCGACTTTGGAAAACCGATATCTGGATACTCATTCACTCCATCACCGGCTTGTGTTTCGCAAACGTCGATGTTGGTTGTCACCGTGATTTCACCTCCACCTCTCATCCGGAGAAGGTCTTCTTCAGACTCGGTCAAAGTAGCACCGAGATCCTTCCGTGCCTTTGACTCCTTCTGTGAAGCACATAGAGTAGTACCGTCCTTGGAGCACTTGTTGGAACTGACCTTGTAGTCGGACAATTTGTGGCCACCGCTCACGGAATTGTCCACAGTCGAGCCACCAACGAACTTGGTGAAGAGGGTCTTCAATGCCGGAAGATTGACTGCGATGACGGCGACTTCAATCTCGATAGAAGCGGCTATAAGCATACGGCCCAAGACGTACGTTGTGTCCGGATTTTCCACCATTTGGACCTGGAGAGCGAAGCGGCACACCGCCGTGACAACGGACAGGGAACCGAAACCAATGACCCCGAGAACAGCCAGCTTTCGCTTAGGGCTCATTCGAAGTTTCAGTACTGTCGGGATTGGAAGAACAAGGATGACGATATCTGAAACGGCGTTCTGGAGGCAGCGGTCACGATCAGAAAAATGTTGAGGGCCTGTTCAGGAGAAAACATACCAGCGCAGTTGGAACCATCATGACGACATATTGGCTGAGACACTGAGCGTTTGGATATAATTCCGGATGGATCATGGCGTCCATCGGTCTGCATTGCATGAACCCCAGCATCCAGTTGACGATGGTAAATGAGGTATTGATGCCCATTGTGATGTAGACGGCGATCTGGAAGCCTCTCTGAGGCGACAGTCGGAGATAGAATAGGAGGAACGCTTGCTTGATAACCCAATGAAGGAACATCCAGTAAATCTCCTCGACGAACAACCACTGTCCTCCTTGTTAAACCTCTGCTATGTTGCCGGGCGCTGGGTTTCGTACCTTGGTCACTTTTTGCAGTTGTCCGTCTGGTAATTCAGCGACATGTCTATTTCCAATTAATATCTCACAACCGCACTGAGGAAGAGAAACTGTGTGTACTACTCACCGTCCAGATCCATTGTACAAGAAAATGTACACGATAGCGTGCTGCACTCCATTGACGAACTGATGAATGAGACACGTTAGTATAAGCTCTGCTTGCATGGTTCAAATACATATGCGAGATATTTACAAATAGAAGGACAGCCATGCAATCATCCCACCCGAACGTTCGGAGCCGCCATCGACAGTACAACCGGAGAAAGATCGAGCAGGTGCCCAAGGCAAAAGCAATTGTGGCAACGGTGTACGCCAACGGCTGGAGGTTCTCGATGGCCATAATTTGTCAAGAGAAAGAAGGAAGCATGGGACAAATCCAACAACGGCTTCTTGTCTGCAGCATCCTCTCGCGTGGAAAAAGTTCCATAGCGATAATTTAAAATACTCCATTTCGAATCTGTATTCACGAATGCGCGGGACTAAGCGATGGAAACCCCTGGAAAACTATTGGAGAAAATGAGAGATAGAGCGAATATTATTGAGACAGGTCATATAAGCTGTTGAACTGATACATGATCTGAAGTACCTATCAATGTTCTAAAATGGAAAGACCGGCCGTGCACCAAGCCAAGATGCATCGGATCTCTGGTCCGAAGTGGAACGAACGCATGTTCCCGAGAAAGAGTGGAGTTTAACCATTCATAACTGGCCATTCGACCCAATGTCCCCCACCCCCCCGGCGCAGATGACAGATGACAAGAACGGCCGTTCGGATGAGATGCAGCTTCGGATATTGACAGATCACATAAGGGATGCCTTCCCTTGACTCGAAGGCATGTCTGGCGTGAGCCCGACTGCCGGGTTCCTGATTGGCCACGGTGTAGACTTGCCAATCCTGCGGTTGATACGAGTTAAACGGGAATATGTTTGCTTAAATTATGCGGGCTTCTCCTGGCTTGTGGTCGGGATCCGTGCTCGCTTTTAGCTTTCTGTATACTTCCAAATTCGACGTATCATCACTTGGTAACTGTTCGAGTACGATGAGCGTCATTGCATTCCAGACAGCTCTAGATTCTGGTCTAGGTGGTCAAGGGGCCGTAGCTGTGGGTCGTGGACTCCTGCCGCATCTGAGCGTCTTTCGTATCGATTTCCCTGCCGAAGCTTACATGTAAACGCTGTTGGGGCTGCATGTGTCAGGTTTGCTTGCAGCGGCCTACGTCTATTTGGCAATAGCTCGGTTTTCATTGTGGCACACTATTATGCGCACTGGGCACTGTCGTACTCATTCAATGTGGGCCTATTGCTTAATATCAGTGTGTATCAGTTGTTTTTTATTGCCTGGGATATTTTCCCGGACTTCTAGGATTGAAAACCACCCGGCTCTACGACGCTTACCTTGCGGCGAAAGACATACAATACACCCTCGAGATTGGAAAGTTGCAAGGCAAATACGGCAACTTTGTCTGAACAGGTAAGGTAGCAACATGTTCTATCTTAGTGAACATGTCTCATATATTGTGTGGTATGGGTCGTCGAGAGGTCTCTATAGTGCGCAAATCTGCCGTGTCGTTGATCTTCAGTCCCCAACCCAAGTGCTGCAAATTGACATGGTATGCCCAGGTATCGACGGATCCTAAGCCATGTTCCATTTATCACATCCGCGGCGTTGATGATCATCGTAAGCGACGGAAGGCAAGGGATCGAGGATTATCCGTGAAGGGTAAGTGCTCTTCCAGAGTGAGAACGCTAGTTACCGAACGAAGAATCCAGCAGTTGGAACCTATGAGTTGCAGATCAAGACCAAAGTCGACTTGTTGCCAGCGCAAATCGGGGCCCATTTGGACCAGACTCTGGATGCGACCGCTTGGTCCATGTTTTTGAGCTTTGATAACATGGGGGACGCCCGGTTCGAGGACTTCGGGAATCTGAAAACCGGGATTGAGCGTCCTGCCTTTGGGGGTGCCCATGACAATATGACAGTGGCCGTTAGACACTTGGTCAGCTTACCGGGAGCCACGCCGGGCCTTGCAATGGTGTGCGGACGCAAGCGAACGGAAGGAAAAGGTATGTGGCCACATGAAGCAATCAAGAATGGGACGGCTGATGTGTCCAGATCTGAGATGCCAGTAGATATCTAGGCGATATCGTATCGTAATTGCTCAAAGCCAAAAAAAAAAAAAAAAAAGATCTCTACTCCGTCCAAGTACCGCTGGGGCTTCACCAGGATTCGCGCGTTTTCGTTGTTGTTGGTAGTGAAACGACGATGACAACTTTGGCTTCGACTCTCTTCTATCTCGCCAAACACCCTGCTCCTCTGGTCAAGCCCCAGCGGTACTTGGACGAAGCGATACTGGACTGTCCGGGAGACTGGAGATATTAGAGTCAAGGAAACTACGTCCATTGATGATATTATCGACGAGAAGCTTCGTCTGCGGCCTGCTGTCATAACAGGCTACCGTGTCACGTCTGCTAAAGGAATACAGGTCGACGGAGTCTACATTCCAGGCGTTATCAGCGTTTTCGTTCTCACGTAAGAGATCCGGACTCACGAGATATTACAAGGACGCCAAGTAGTTCATTCCGGAGCGATGAGCTGAAAAAGAGAAAAGGGGACAGACGGAGCCCCATTCTTTCTTTATGTGTTCGGTATTGTTTACACCACGTCCATTTCCAAAAGGTCATCGTAGTAGATACTGACACTCCTGATATGCAGGTCCGTACAGTTGTCCTGGTCAAAATCTGGACATGATGAGCCTTCGAATTTCGCTCTCCACCAATAATACGATATAGCATTTGCACTGGAAGAAATGAGAGAATTTTGAAGAAGCGGAAATGGGGTATATTTACCATGGCACTGCCGCCGCTACATCTCCAGTCGCGAAAGCAAGCGTAAAGATGGCGGGGGCGATTATTATTTGTGTCTTTCTTTCTTACATCCTGTCCATTTGAAGACCTTTACCTGGGACATCGCGACACTAAGTATTATGCCCGCGGCCGTAGCTTCGACTCGAACCTACTTTCGACCCGATATGCATCTACTTTAGACATTTCTAAGCAATTGAGGTTCCTACAATGGCTACATAATCGATACTCCATATAATGAGTGTATGGAGGGATATATAAGTAGCTGGCACCGAGAAAACCGACCATCGTCATGAATATCCCCGCTGGCGCTCAGCCCCAGAGGTCATGCCTGAATCTATAGCTCACCGGCGTCGATGATAATGATAGGCGCACGGACATCGCCAGAGGCGGTACCAAGGCTCTCAATTTCCTTGACGACGGTAAAGGAGTCCCTGTCAGCGACCTCACCGAAGACAACATGGTTACCGTCCAACCAGGGGGTATCGACAGTAGTGATGAAGAACTGGGAGCCGTTGCTATCAGATTGTTAGTTGATTCAGAATATGATCGTGATTGCTTCCGTTTTGGGGAGAACGCACGTGTTGCGACCAGCGTTGGCCATGGACAGGAGGCCGGGCTTGGTGTGCTTGTAGAGGAAGTTCTCGTCGTTGAATTTTCCATCATAGATGGACTTGCCGCCGGTGCCCTGAAGATTCTGTCAGTTGAGCTCCAACCCGGATCGAGATGTGGGACCATACGTTGTGATTGGTGAAGTCACCACCCTGGAGCATGAATTCGGGGATGACACGGTGGAAGCCGGAACCCTTGTAGCCAAAGCCGTGGATGCCGCTGCAGAGCTCACGGAAGTTCCTTGCGGTCTTGGGAACGTCACGCTCGAAGAGGTTGAAATTGATGCGGCCAACCTTACCTAAAAGGAGCGAAGATACCGGTTAGCTCAATATCAAGGAAGCTGACAAGGAGGGGGCTTACCGGCGTATTGCACCACGAAGAAAGCTCTAGTGTTTCCAGACATTATTGCGGGAGATTAATATGAAAAGAATAGAAGAGAGAAGAGGAATACTGAGCAATGGATAGAGAGAAGGCGGGGTTATTTTATGACCTCAAAGTCGCTTCGGGAGCTTGGGCCAGCGCGGGGGCTCTGCCCTTGGCCTTAAGGTTGCGATGTGGTTGGTTCTCTAAGCTGAAGGCGTGATGGACCAGACTCCACAAGTGCCATGCTTGACGGGCAAGCCATAAACCGGGACATACGCCAACAGATGTCTACGAAGTACATAGTTGGAAAGAAGGATGGTCCACCAAGATACAAGCCATTTGGTTCAAAACAAACCAGTAGGAAGCAATTCGTCCCGGAAACCAAACCCCGTAGCTATGAAGGAAAAATATTAATGCAAATCCTGCCTCAGGCAGAAAGTCGATAACAATCTTCTGATACGCGACGCACCGCAATGAACAAACATCAGCGTGCACCATGGACACGCACGACGCCCCCGGAGTGTCGAAAAACGCAAATCTGAATTTGCCGGAGTAATATAAACTAGGACGCAGCGATAGGATACATTGGTAAATCTGTAAAATCGCTAATCTACACCATTCTTTGCTCTGTTGAAGCTCACAGGCCGAGAAGCCCAGGCTGTTTGGTTATCCCGACGGAGCATTCTCGGGTGATCTATCGAGCTAGCACTTCTCAGCTATGAGCTCGCCGATCGCTAAACGAAATCCATGCGAGTTCGACAAAAAATAATAGTCGCCCAATAATTTACAGTGCTATCTCTGCCATGTCCTGTGAATTTAATATCCTGGTCGCCGCCATCCTATGGAAACGACACATGGAGGGATTCTCTTCAGCTGGAGTGAATCAGTCGGGTTAGATCGATCTTCCGTCCCCTGGCCCTGTGCTTAGGATTGCCAGCAGCTCTTTCCATATAGACAGGTTCCGACTTAATGTAACCATGTCAATGGCCTCACCGCTACTCGGTGCTGAGCACGGAGCCCGGGAAATTCATCACATATGCCTTTGAAGGGCAGAAAAGGTTGAGGAGAGACCTATATATTCAGAGTGTCCGGCCAGCTATTATGTCCAACCTTGACAACTCGAGCACCTTGATTTCACTTATACACAAAACTCCAAGCCAGTCTCCAGTATGCGCTTTACACCTGTTGTCTCTCTCTTGGCCCTGGCTGCCTCTGCCAGTGCCGTGACCAGCGTTTCGGAATCGACGTCCGGCATTGGGGCGCTCACTGAGCTGATATCTGAAACTAACAACATTGCTGATGGGGTCTCTACAGCAAACATCTTCACGATGGGTCCTGTATGATAACTCCTTCACATAACCGCTATGCTAGCATAGCCCTGAGACTGATACATGGGTACTAATTGAATTTTAGGAAGTAATTACCCATCTCAAGCAAATAGTTCATACTATCCAAAAAGATGACTATGACACAGATGGCACGCTTGCTGCTGGGGATTCAGAAATCCCTTGTGAGGACTACCAAATAGTACGTCATTCTCAGGGAAATTATCGTCTCGGACCACACTAAAGAAAACCACAGTTGAGTAGACTTACCGATAAGCTTAAGTCTACATTCATTGAAAAGCAGACCATTTTTAGTTCAACCTCTTTTGCCTCGCAAATAACCCATGCTCTCATCTCTTTGGGGGGTTTCATTGATACTCTGACCGTCTCTATAACTGACAATACCCTTAAATGCCGGGCCATTGCGGGAGAGAGATAGGATACTATACCTCATGATTATGCTGATGAGTACTCACAATGAGTGACTATGACTTGAGTATCGAGCCCGATATTGGTCGAGACAGCAAGCCTCGCATTTCTCTTCATAATTCTCTTCTAGAATAGAAGAGAAATATCCTGTCCGAACTTAACAGATCATTATTATTATTATTATTATTATATAATCAAGTTTATTGTCCATGCCGAGCCCTAGAGCTATGACAGACTGTGACGGCTCGGAACCTCAACATCGCCCTGGTGGCCGATATCGACAAACGCTGCCATGCAGGCAAACGAAGGAAGCACCAAGCGCAGCCACACAACCTACAGATAAAACCCCTTTCTGTCCTGTAGATAGATACCTCTTCTTCTTTCCCTCCAGATTCGATATTCTCGTCGATGGCTACAATAGCTTAGATAGGAACATCGATTCATTATTATCTACTAATCCGAGCCCGTGACAACTACTTGATAATATTATGGACCAAGAAAACCTTTCTACGACATGGGACGAAGAAATTGAGGATATTGTTGCTAAAGAGGATGATGAAGCTGGGGTAAGAGTATCCTAACCAGTTCCGAGGTAGTTGTTAACCACTTTGCAACCAATTAGAATGAACCTGCATCATTGATCCAGCTTACTGATGCAAAATCCAATCCACTCCAAACACTATATCTTGAATATGCAAATGATCTGCCAGAATATCCTCAAACTGATTTGAATGGATATATGTTGACTTCCGTATATGCTGAATGCGTGATATGTTGGCCGCTCCAACTGACCAATCAGAGCCTGAGTCTCCCGCCTACCCTAAACGTCCGACTTACTACTGCACGAACATATTGATGATAGGGTCGGGGACTACGACTATGCAGCCAGCATCCTTAGGTTATGGACTAGTGCATACTCATAGTATGCACATCGCACGCCTTTGTCTTCTTCGCAACGACCTTCCCTTTTGCACTTAGTTGATGGCCGCCAGAATATGTATAAAAAGGCCATACGATAGATGGATATTTAGAATCAGAGTTCTCCCTCTATTCACTCCGAATAGTGCCTATGACATCGTACCGAGCATAGTAGTCAACAAGACATGACATCATGTTCCAGTCAAAGTAAAATACTGTATACCGAATAGTACAGGATTACCTTTATTCCGAGGCTAGTCTATATATAGACTAGTTGTTGACTATTATGCTCGGTACGATGTCATAGGCACTATTCGGAGTGAATAGAGGGAGAATTCTGATTGAGAAAACTATCTATCATAGGGCCTATGTCACGGGCTTGGAATAGAAGACAATAATCAATCGATGTTCCTATCTAAGCTATTGTAGCCATCGACGAGAATATCGAATCTGGAGGGAAAGAAGAAGAGGTATCTATCTACAGGACAGAAAGGGGTTTTATCTGTAGGTTGTGTGGCTGCGCTTGGTGCTTCCTTCGTTTGCCTGCATGGCAGCGTTTGTCGATATCGGCCACCAGGGCGATGTTGAGGTTCCGAGCCGTCACAATCGAGCAGAAGGCAAATTTGATGAATCATGCAGAAACAGTACATAGGATCATCTCATGGGTCCTGACGTTCGCACTCAGTCCCATCTAGAGTTCTGAAAGGAATACAAATTTAATTCTTTCTTTTACTCTTATCCCTAGATTCTGGCATAAATGTAGGAAGAATTTGATAGAAAGATTCATGATTTCAATTCATCTGCAGACACGCTTGTAAAACACAAATTCCAAAAACATTCATAACAAATGCATAAAAGTAATAATGGATCCATGCTATGCTATGCACAACACATAAGAAGAAAACAAAAGAAAGAAAAGGAGTCAAAGCCATATCTTCATTTCCATAAATCAAGAGTAAGCATCATTTGTCATGGGCTCGGTAGCTAGTAGATATTAACGAATTGATATTCCTATCTAAACCAACTAGTAGCCATCGACGGGAATATCGAATCTGAAGAAGGAAAAGGAAAGGAATTCTATCTAGCAGATGAAGGGGTTATTTATAGATGACTATACAGTATAGTTCTATCCATGTCGACTTTGTTCAATTCGTTTGTCATACTTAGTTGTAGACGCAGCGTCGAGTTGTAGACACGATGTCAAACTGTAGACACAAAATCAAGCCGTCACATCATTTAAATACTTGTTGATGTCTTTGGTGATGCTATCTTCACCACAGGCCCCCAAAATGCCAGCACATGGAGTTATGTGGCCGCCTAGCTTCCCCTTGGGTCCCCTCTTTTCATTGCCTTGCTTCTGCTCCGATGGTAGGTTCTGTGGGAGTGGGTTGTTGCTGAGAGGGGCATTTCCAGTCCATGATGGTTTGGTGATAGACTCAGATGCATCCTCTCCCTTGTTGAAATCTTCTGGCTCAGCGCTAGGCCCCCTCTTTGCAATCACCAAACCCTTCTTCGTTGCCTCTTCAATGAACTCTGATTGCTGTTCATAGCCTGGCAATCCTGGTGGAAGCATCACCATCCTCTTTTCCTTATTGCTGTTCTTGGCTCCATCTTGGGGCTGGACCAACTCCACGGTCGGTTCGTGCTTTTCCATAACATATGGCACATGACGTTTCTGGTTGTGAAACTGATATGCATCATTGAAGCCGTACTGTCTTGCCTCAATAATCGGTTGGTCGCCCACCCTAAGAGGATACCGGAGTTCCCTCTTTTGGTTATTGGGGCTCGCTTGCTCAAACTGTAGGGCACTGCAACCATCACAATAGCTAGAACGCAAATTCGAGAGATCACTATCTGAGAGACTACCTGAGAGATGTCCAGGGCCTCTTTGTTGAATTGCGCCTTCATGCGACTCTATGGCAGGCCGATCATGGAAGTATTGCATTTGTATTTGAGACCCGGGAGTTGGCTGGCTGGCAAAGGCGGTGGCAGCCGTGAGGGCAACAAGTAGAAGAGAATTGGAAGTGACCATGGTGGCTTGCTTTATTTAATGGATTGTGGTATGATGAAATAATGAATTGATTGATTGAGTTGTGTTTGTGCTGGATTGTATAGACTGATGATGAGGACATTGAACATGTTTAAATAACATTTCCTCGCCTCATACAAGGCCATTTTCAACAAAGCTGTATTACTTTGATGAGCAAAATCTCCATCTCAAAACTAGAGTATGCCTTGACTTCATCGTGTAGTTATTGTTTAAATTAGAAACAAGCAGTGAAGTGAATGCTCTTTTGGGGCTGAATAGAACCAAAAACTGAAATGATGTGCAAGACCAGTAGGCGCAGCTGCAGTTGACAAGCAGCCTAACCCACGGGAGTGGGCGCAGTCATGGTGACTGGAATATTTCACACTCACTCCAACTGACGAGGCTCAACCAGCCCCAATCGATCTGAGAATTTCAGAAGTTGTATTCACACGGGTTATCTCGCCCCCATTCACTTCAGAGCATGCATCGACCGATATGTGGTGAGATATTCGGGATGGAAATTGGCACTGTTTTTGATGGGGGATCGGATGTGGGTCCAAGTCTTGCAGCGACCGTGCCGGCAACCACCACCAGCTCAGTTCCTGGCAGGACAACAGCTGAAAATGGAATTCAGAGGTTGATTTAAATCTCACTTTGTGTTGACTTCCGTATATGCTGAAACATCTGATATGTTGGAGTGCTATTATTGACCAATCAGAGCTTCAGGCTCTTGCCTACCCGGAACATACGACTTATTGCCGCTTGAACACACTCATGATAGGGTTAAAGTCTACAGATATACAGCCAGCATCCATCGACTATAGACTAGCACATAGTCGTGATTGCGTATAAATAGGCCCTACGATAGATAGTTTTCTCAATCAGAGTTCTCCCTCTATTCACTCCGAATAGTGCCTATGACATCGTACTGAGCATAGTAGTCAACAGAACATGACTGGCAGATAAACCCGCATGGACGGGCAGCGTATGAGCTGACACTGGCCCCGACCAAACAAGTCCTGAAGATGCATCAGGGTCTCCATCAGGCGCTCAGCACAGTCATCATCCAGATGCACACAGGAAAGATAGGGCTCCGACACTACCTCTACCAGCGTGGGGTGCCAGACATACCAGACAGGGACTGCCGCTGTGGGAAGTCCACCCAGACAGTGCGGCATGTACTCCTGGCATGCCCCATCTTCAAGGATCTTCGAGAGCAGTTCCTGGGAAAACCAGGCAGAGGACTAGAAGGAGGAGGGAATCTGAGGACAATCCTGAACACACCAAAGCTCGCAATCCATGCGGCCAAATTCATGCTGAGAACCAGGATCCTTGGGCAATTCGGGGCCGTAAACGAGGAAGAAGTAAGTTAGGCGGAGCATTGAGGTCTTTGGGTACATAGCAAATAAAGAGACCCGGGGAGCCCCGGATTCTCATGAATCTGAGAGGAGCCGAGCCCTCAAGAAAAGCACACACCATAGATGTAAATAGGTATCAAAAACTACCCCAGCGGCTTACAGCCGGAGGGGCAGTTCCCGCATAGCCATGGATTAAGATTGGCTGGGACGGGTATGAGTGAATCCAAATCCGAATCTGAATCCGTTCCCTCGCACCCATCAAATCGGAGACACAGAGGTCAAACCAAACAAGTCCACTACATACTTGGGCATCATACTGGACCCAGCACTCCGTTGGGAGGACCAACTTAGACATGTCCAGAAGAAAGCAACCCCTCTCCTGAGACCACTGGCAACGCTGGCAGGAAGCACATGGGGAGCGGGTCTGATACAGCTGCGCCAGATATACCAAACAGTGGTGATCCCAGCACTCCTCTATGGATGCTCAGCGTGGCACACCCTTAAAACAGACGGGGATCATCACCAGACCTGTCTGCGGATTCTAAACCAAATCCACATGAGAGCAATGGCGGCCACAGCGACAGCAGCGTTGAACATAGAAACGCACCAACTACCTATGCGGTGTCTCCTGGAGAAACGGGCACTGGAAACACTAACAAGAATTGAAATGAGCCAGTCTGGAGACCAGATGAGGAAAGCACGCGGAGGTGAAGCCATAGGGAGCAGGCATATCCACCCTGGCTGGCATCCCTGGGAGTGGAGCCCACTAGAGAAGATCAGCGAGCTTGCCATGCGGATGCTAGGGCAGACCAGTTTTCAGAACCTAGAGTGCATCCAACCGTACATCACAGCACCATATTGGAGACCGCCAGAGGTGGTCATCGCTGAGAGCACAGAAAATGCAATCACAGAACACAACACAATAATGGCCCATTGTCAGCCAGTAACAGCGGTGTACACAGATGGGAGCGGAGTCAACGGCAGAGTGGGGGCGGCAGCAGTCTGCCCAAAGCACCAGGAAACGTGGTCAATGTATATGGGAGAGCAGTCAGAGACCACAGTATACATCACAGAACTGCAGGGAATCCTTCTAGCCTTGATCATCATTTTACGTCGCCAAATACAGCACGCAATGATCTTTACCGACAATTAAGCAACTCTGCGGGCAATCCAAAACCCAGGCAGGCAGTCAGGACAATGTGTCCTGAAGACAGTACTAGCAGCTATAGATAGAGCACGCACAAACAAGCTCACAATAAGTTTCCAATGGATACCTTCACACAGTGGCATCGAGGGGAATGAAAAGGCGGACTGGGCTGCAAAAGAAGCAACAGGATGGTGACAGTCCCACGGACATCAAGGCAGGATGCGAGAAGCCATGACTGTAATGGTGCAACGGCTCAACGCCAGGCAAACAGTGCCAACATGCTAAAAGATGCCATACAGGCAATATGGACAAACAAGAGCTCAAGCCGCACCGCACAAAGGTCTATAGAGACTGTACTCACCAAATAGACTTCCTCTTCTTTTCCCTCCCCAGATTCGATATTCTCGTCGATGGCTACTAGTTAGTTAGATATGAATATCATCCATTTTATCTCCTAGCTACCAAGCCTGTGACACATTCGGATTATCTGCGCCGCTGCAGATCCTGTATGTATAATCCGCCGCCGCTGCGGACTTTCTCAACTTCCATCTGAATCCGCGCCATTGCGGATTCGGCGCGGTTTGGCGCGGATTTTGCGGCTTCGCTGTGCCACTCTATTAATGCCCATGATTAGATTACTAAAATTTATAGAAATCTAACTCATTTAATAGACTGTTGACTCTTGCTTCTTTCTTCATACCCCATTTCACGATGTGACGGTTAGCAGGCGGCCAAAAAGGGTTACTTCTGCTGCCGTGTTGGGCGTCTTTCTAACCAAGCCCTATCTTGGCATCACGTGTGTGTGAGGACCAGCGGACTCACTTGCTGTTGGCAGCATTTCGGTCTCGGATTCGATAGAACTGGAAGAATCTAAAGCCAATCCGGGAGTCTGCGAACCAGTCCAATCCTCGAAGGATGTATCTGTAGCAGGAATAAAGGGGCGTTGCTCACTCTGTTCTGGGGAATGATTATCTTCAGTTTGTTCGACCGCTGGGCCTTCACCATGTGGACTCTGACTTATTGTACATATTGTCCAGTGCGTTGACAGTTGGATATGGAGGCTAAATCTGCGGAAAAAACACCCGCCAACTACTGCTCGGCTACTTGACTGGTAATGATGTGCAATCGACACCAATGTTGGGGGCCAACTTGGCACAGGATGTTAGTCGAGCGTGGCGATGCGAGTTCCTTATGTAGGATTAGAGTTGCGGTTATCATTCTACTTTTAGTCGATGGAAGCAGTTTTAGAGAGATTGACCCTTTGATTCTGCCTGCTTAAGCCCCTCTCATGCCTGAGCTTTGTAGCCTCAGTCATCAGTGCCGAGCCTTTAGCCCCAGAGAAATCCTTCAAGGGCCCACTTCGCAGAAGGAAGCCAAAAGAGATATTTCCTAAAGAATACTTCCCCAAGACCCTATATCAAATAATATGCTCAGGAACAATCACTGAGGCATGGATACTGCCAATCCCTCCGGTGTCAGTGGATAAAGGCCAAGGACAATTACTAATGCCAAGAAGGCATCATGGCCGCTCTTCGCTTGGCAACACTTGTATACATATACTAAGTAAGGAAACTTGAGTACACTGAAGTGAGCCTTGAAGGGTTGACAGAAACCTATTTAAAGGCCTTCCTTTCCTGTTGATTTTTTTATCATCACCATCCAATTTATTCAACTCATTCAATTTACTTCCATCAACCTATCAATACAATATGCACTTCTCCAAGCTCGTCCCTGCTGCTTTCCTCGCAGCCTCCCTCCCAGCCGCCATGGCCGAATGGTGTCTCGCGGTCGGATCGCACTTCGTGAATGTAGGCGGCGGCCCAAGACCGAGCCCCGGAAGTACATTCGACAGGCTCCAAATCTACAATGAAAATGGAGACGAGATCTACCTGGTTGAGACTCCAGAGTGGGGTACAGGTCTCTGCACTGATCTGTATACTGCGACTGCCGGAGCTATGGGCATGAAAGATGATTTCTCATGGGGCGCTAGCTGCGCGGCTCCCGGCAAGATTAAGTATGTGAATTTAAAAAACTACCTTTCGCCCTTTGATAGATTTCCAGTGTCAGGGTGCAGGGTCAGGTATCGATATATATATTAGGAATTGACGAACAGGATAAGCTACGGTCAGGCTATCTACAGGTTCATAAACAAGACGCAGCTCGAAGAGCTGCAACAAGATCGGCGTCGAGCACAGATAGATATCCTGTGTGGGTCACGTGCCTAGTCACGTGTATACATCACGGCTGGCACCGTGACAGTACTCCCCTCCTCAAGGCCGAGCTCCGTCGAGGCCAGGCCCAGGCTTATGAGGATATCGGCGGTGGTAGTTCACGATGACTTCTCGGGCGTGTTCCAGGTATGCAGCCGGTTCTTCGGTAGGGTCATCATATCCAGTCCACTTGACTGTATATTTCAGACGAGGTCCTCCACGACCCCTTCTTTCCCAGCGGGAGTCCAGGATGTCCTCAACTTGCCACTCTTCGAGTCCATCAACTTCAACAGGTGGCGGCGGTTCTTGCCTTTGGCCGGGAACAGGGTTCCCAGCAGCAGGGCGGAGCAGGCTAACATTGAACACAGGATGTATCCTCATGCTGGCAGGTAGGTCAAGCTTGTAGGCATGCGAGCTGATGATCTCAACAATGCGGAATGGCCCTAGATTCTTCCAATCAAGCTTCTTCTGGGGGCGTAGGGTTCGGATATTGCGGGAATCCAGCCATACATACTGGCCGACTTGATAACGACAAGCGGGCCGTCTCTTCCGATTGGCCTGTTCCTCATGGCGGGCCTGAGCAGATGTGATCTCAGCACGGACAAACTCAATGATTAATTCCATTCGACGGGCGAACTCCTCAGAATCTCTGGCAGGGCGGCTGGTAGGCAGAACAGGTTCAAATCCCATTCGTGGGTGGAATCCATAATTTGCAAAGAACGGGGAAACACAGGTGGTCTCAGAACGGGCAGAATTGGCAGCAAACTCAGCTAGTGGCAGCCATTCAGACCAGTCATCTTGTAGATAGGATACATAAGCACGGAGGTATTGTTCCAGAACAGCATTGGTCCTCTCAGTTTGGCCGTCAGTCTCAGGATGGTAAGCAGTAGACAGCAGGTTTGTGATTTGCAGGCGGCATGTCAGATGGTTCCAGAATTGGGAAACAAATTGTGGTCCACGATCAGATACAATAGTTTGCGGCAGGCCATGGAGTTTCCAGACATTGCAGGCATACAGGCGGGCAACTTCTTCGGCATTGCAGGTTCCTTTGCATGGGATGAAATGTTTCATCTTAGTCAGTCGGTCCACTACAACCAGGATTGCGTCATATCCATGGCTCAGTGGGAGATGTGTGATGAAGTCCATGCTGATGTCTTGCCAGGATCTCTCAGGGACAGGCAGAGGGCGCAGGACGCCTTGACGGGCTTCTCTGGATGGTGTGATGCGGCGGCATGTGTGGCAGTTCTGGGTCCATTGCTCAACATACTGATACATTCCAGGCCAGTAGTATTCTCGGGACAGGAGTTCATAGGTTTTGGATCGGCCAGGGTGTCCTGCGGATGGCTTATCGTGACATTGTCTCAATAGCTCAGCTTTTAGCTCTCCATGATCTGGAACATAGAGTCGATTTCGGTAGAAGAGGTAATTGCCTCTTCTCTGACAGTCGGCTAGGGTGATCTTAGGGTGTCGCATAGCATTCTTGTCCAAGGCCTTCAGAATTGACTGTACTGTCTCATCAAGTGTGTATGCGTTATTCAGCAGGTCCTTGATGTCTTGTGGTGGTTCTGGTACGTTTTGAGTGACTTCGTCAGCAAATCTGACTCTCCTGGTTTGAGTGGGTGTTCTGGGTAGGCTCTCGGCAGGGTTCTCAACAGGGTGAGCTTGAGATCTAGTGGTGACATTCATTTTGACAGATGGATTCTCAGGTGGGAGCTCAAGATTTTCTTTCTTCAGGACAGTCTGGCTTTGGTGCAGCAGGCGCTCATCCCCTTCTTTAGGGAGATCTTCTGACCTCCTGGTCAGGGCATCGGGCTTCGCTCCTTGTTTTCCCGGGCGATAAATAATCCTGAAGTTAAAACGGGACAGGAACTCAGACCAACGGGCCTGTCGGCGGTTCAGGAGCTTGGTCGTCATGAAGTATTCCAGGTTCCGGTGATCAGTGATAACTTTGATGGGAGACGGGGTTCCTTCTAGCTCAGGGCGCCATTCTTCGAAGCAGCGGATAATGGCCAATAGCTCCTTATCATAGATCTCGTAGTTACATTCAGTTGCTGAGTGCTTCTTAGAGAAGAAAGCCACAGGGTGCAAGACACCATCGTCATCATACTGGGACAGGACTCCAGCAGAAACATAGTCAGAGGCATCAGTTTCCAAGATAACTTCCTTTTTCCAGTCAAATGGTCTAAGAACAGGCGCAGTCGTGAAAGCCTTTTTCAGTGTATTAAAGCTTAGCTCACAGGTAGTGTCCCATTTAAACTGGATGCCTTTCTTCGTCAGGTTCACTAAGGGTGTAATAATCTTGGAGAAATTCTTGATAAACCTCCGGTAAAAGTTTGCAAAGCCAATGAATGCTTGGATATCAGTCACACAAGTTGGGGTCTCCCAGTCGACAATAGTCTTCACTTTGTCAGGATCCATGCGTAATCCATCTTGGCTGACAATGATACCCAGGAACTTGGTCTCAGGCACAGCAAATTCGCACTTGGATAGTTTGGCAAAGAGGCCTGCATCTCGCAGTCTCTCAAGGACCAAGCGGACATGGTGGGTGTGCTCCTCACGGGTTTTACTATAGATCAGGATGTCGTCCAGGTAGGCAGTGCAGAAGTTGTCCAGGTAGTTCCGCAAGGTGTCATTCATGAATCGTTGAAATGAAGCTGGGGCACCAGTCAGGCCAAAGGGCATCACAAGGGATTCAAATAAACCTAGTCGTGTACGGAAAGCAGTCAGATATTCAAGTCCTTTCTTGATCCTCAGGTTGTTGAACGCGGAGATAATATCAATCTTGGTAAAATATTTCATCCCTTTCAGGTTGTTCAGAGTTTCCTTGGTCAGTGGTAGCGGGTAGCGATCTTTCACAGTAATGGCGTTCAGGGCACGATAGTCTACACAGAACCGGAGGCCTCCTCCAGGCTTCTTGACAAATAGGACAGGGGATGCAGCGGGTGATGAGCTGGGTCGAATAAACCCTTTCTTCAGGTTTTCCTCAACCCATTCCTTCAGGACCTTCAGTTCCTCTCGGGACATCGGGTACAGGGGCCCAAATGGGGGCACCTTTCCATCTTGCAGCTTGATATCATGGTCATATGGGCGGTGGGGTGGCAGACGCTCAGCCTCCTTGGGTGAGAACACATCAGCAAAGTCTTGAAATTCAGGTGGCAGTTTTTCCATTGGGTCTTCTTCATCAGACACAGGGTTCAGGGCAGCTTCAATATCCTCAACAGTGACAGTAAACAGGCGGTAACTCTTTCGTGCATAGGCACAGCAGGCAGACATGGATATAGCAGCAATGTCTCGGTGTCTCAGGCCTTCAGGTCGAGCAGGCAGGTGCTTTGGGCGGGTCTTTTGTGGGATATCATGCAAAGCTCGTATTTTTGCAGGTCTCATGGGTACATTGCAGTGTTCCTGGCAATACTTGCTGTCAAACAGGACGGTATGTTCAGCGAAGCCAATTCGGGGATCATGGATCTTTAACCAGGGGAGTCCTAGTACAACAGGATAGTGTGCTAGCTGAGTGACCAAAAAACAAGCTCTTTTCTCTTGGTGATCATTAATTCTCATATGCATCTGGACGTAGTGGGTGATTGGTCCACTCTCGGCTTCCTGACCATCGAAGGTCTCCAGGCGGATCGGTTCTCTCAGTGGTAGCAACACAAGGCCTTGGTCTTGGGCCCATTCCTTGTCCATGAATCTCTTTCCTTCAGCGCCAGTGTCGAGCATTGCATAACTTGATAGTTCCTTTTCATGTTGAGCCAAGGTTACAGGCAGGATCATTAGGTTTGAACGGCACGTTTCCTCTTCGATAGTTAATCCTTTGGTAGCGGCAGCAGAGATGCGGATAATGCGCTCATTCAGCGTCTGGTCGCGACTTAGGCCAGACTCATTCCTTTTGCTGGCAGGTCTGGAGATGGAGAACGGTATCGTTGCAGTGCAGATGTAGGCTCCAGACTGGCAGGGGACTGAGAACGGGGTGACAGATAGGCCGGACGGACTCCCACAGGGCGGCTATCAGGGAGCGGGCAGTTTCGAACTAAATGATCCTTTGAGCCACAACGGAAGCATTCCCCACGGTCTCGACGGGATGTGGTGTACTGGCGGGCAGAAGACAAATCCATAGCATCAGGATGAGACCTTGCAGTTTCAACTGCGGGGGAGGCTCTTGGGGCTGTAGTGTGCTGGGAAGGGCCATCAGGTCTTGCAGGGGTGGCAGCTCCAAGTTTAGGTGCAACAGCGTGATTTCGGGGGTTGTTTTCATATTGGAAGCGTCGGTTCTCCAGGTTCTGCAGGAAGCGGGCCAGGGTCATGTAATCACCATTAGGCAAGTCATGGTGTAATAGCATAGCCTTTAGTTCTCGGTTAATAGCTTGTTCCAACATAGTTGGTAGTGCAGCTTCGGGCATGTCTCCTTCCATTGCTAAGCGCTGAAACTCAGCAAAAAAGATGCTGAACTCCTTATTTCCTTGACGCAATCGGTACAGGTCATTGCGAGCATTCCGGGCACGATTAGGATCTCCAAATGCACGTTCAAGGATCTCCAAAACTTCGCCATAGTCGGACAGCTGACAGACTCCATTGTGAATGTACGGTAAGACCTGGGCATAGGGGGCACCCTTCAAACGATTTGTCACATAGGCCATGCGAGACTGCGAAGTTGGGAAACGGTCATAGTTGACAGTCATCTTCTCCTTGATTTGGGAGACAAAACGACGGAGGTCCTTTCGGTCACCTTCAAACTTATCAGGGTCGGGGAGTCGTTCAGAAAGCTGGGCGGAGGCGGCAGATAGGGAATCAATCGACGCAGGCGCTCCCACTGGAGCAGCTGCAGGCACTTCAGTAGCAGGTTCAGGGATTCGGGCAGGTGTATTAACCGTAGGTGCAACAAGTTGGACAGCCTGGTTCCTTTCTGTCAAGGCATTGATATAATCTTGTTCCTTTTCCTTCAGTTGTCCTTTCTGGTATTCAATAATCGCTTGCAAGGCTGCTCTAGTCTGCCGGTGGGTAGACTCCTCAGTAGCTAGCTGCTGGCGCAGATGGTCGATTTCTTCTTGCAGAGCCTGGTTCTGGAGTGGTAGCTGGCGGGTTTGCTGCTGGGACTCAGCCAGGATAGGTTCAGTGTTCACAACGTACTCATCCACACGCCGGCAGTAATCGAACCAGTCAGCACCGTGGGTCGTGACATGGGAAGTGAACTCTTCGGGATCCGTTGGTAAAAACGGGGGACGGGGGGCAGTGGACATCTCGACAGGCATCAACTCCTATGCGAGGAGCTGCGTAATGTCAGGGTGCAGGGTCAGGTATCGATATATATATTAGGAATTGACGAACAGGATAAGCTACGGTCAGGCTATCTACAGGTTCATAAACAAGACGCAGCTCGAAGAGCTGCAACAAGATCGGCGTCGAGCACAGATAGATATCCTGTGTGGGTCACGTGCCTAGTCACGTGTATACATCACGGCTGGCACCGTGACATCCAGAGTTGGTCACCTGTGCTAACACAATATGTAATTTAGAGAATGCCATGGCGCTTCTGGAGCAGCTACTCATATTGAGGGTGAGGACCCCGATAACGTTGATACTGATTGGTATGGTATTGGAACTGGGTTCCAAAATGCTTGTATGGTTCAGTTTGAGTGTTTCCCTGCTTAAGGGTGAGGAGCGACTGCGACTTTGGGCTTGGGATTTGAAGCCCTAGGAGAGGGGAATTGGTCATTATTCCTTGGTTCGAATTATCAATTAGAGAGTCCCATGCAGCTATTTTACCTATCTATATTGTGCTATATGTTTTGAAGGGTTCTAAGCATATACAGCGAGGGTGATGGCGGTGACATAAACTAAGAGGTGCCAATGATATCTAAGTTTATGCATTTTCTAGTAGAGTAGATGCTCGCCCTTACTTAAGGTGCCTCATATACCACCTGAAATACTCTAGCTTCAGCATTAATGTTGACTTCCGTATATGCTGAATGCCTGATATGTTGGCAGCTCCAACTGACCAATCAGAGCCTGAGTCTCCCGCCTACCCTAAACGTCCGACTTACTACTGCACGAACATATTGATGATAGGGTCGGGGACTACAACTATGCAGCCAGCATCCTTAGGCTATAGACTAGTGCATACTAATAGTATGCACATTGCACGCCATTTGTCTTCTTCGCAACGACCTTCCCTTTTGCACTTAGTTGATGGCCGCCAGAATATGTATAAAAAGGCCATACGATAGATAGATATTTAGAATCAGAGTTCTCCCTCTATTCACTCCGAATAGTGCCTATGACATCGTACCGAGCATAGTAGTCAACATGGCCACAGTTTCTAATTCAAAAATCACCAAGTTCGCCGCATTGAAAGTTCGAACATGAATTACTCGCTAAAATTATAAGTAAATATACTATTCTGACTTAAAAAATGGATAATTCAAGCTCCTCTATATTATCCTGTACTCTTCTAGTGCTATAATAGTTCGTCAAAGTGGATCTAGTGAGCGTGGAAGGCCTTCAGCACAAAATAGATATACTTCAGCAATTTAAGGATATATATTCTCGCTATAACACAAGCCATCTGCCATAAACTTTAGCATTACAGGCCACTACGACTTATTGTGACGGCTTGACGTTGTGTCTATGGTTTGACGTCGTGTCTACGACTCGACGCTGCGTCTACGACTAAGTATGACAAACGAATCGAACAAAGTCGACATGGATAGAACCATACCGTACAGTCATCTATAAATAACCCCTTCATCTGCTAGATAGAATTCCTTTCCTTTTGCTTCTTCAGATTCGATATTCCCGTCGATGGCTACTAGTTGGTTTAGATAGGAATATCAATTCGTTAATATCTACTAGCTACCGAGCCCGTGACACTTATTTCCTCCTTGATTTCTAGACATTATAAAGAAACGGAACCTCCTATCCCTGAGTACTAGGAAAACTGGAGCATGCGTATTTTAAGGTGAAAACCAAGGGCTTGTCAGCTACATAAGTGTCACATGGGAGTCTCGAAGTAGTTGAACAACCGATGATCATGCTAGTGCGGCCATCTTGCGGGTACCCATGGGCACCGGGGGTACCCGCAAAATTGCGGCCATGGGCATAGGTTGATAACCATAACCGCGGTTATGCCGCAGTCTACCTGCAGTCACCTGATCACAAGAACACGTACGAATTCGCTGTCGCCATACTAACAATTCTTTCTTCTTCAACGAGTTCTTTTTGTACATATCTATATATTAGATAACAAGGCTTCGGCCCATTACACTCAGTCCGAGTACTCATTGATAGCATCACCAAGAGTACTATTCAAGCTGTCCATGTTCTGAGTAACATTCTGTATACAGGTCGGGACAATATCAGTGATATCAATGGCAAGAGTACCAAAGATGTCTTCCATAATTCGGAGAGTAGCAGCGACTGGCTTGGGGGAAGGGGTCAGACTCAAAATATCATGCTTGATAATAAGTGTATCCAGAAGTGCCTCATTAACCTTAACCAACTATTGATCTCATTAGTATGACTCAAGACGAGGATTTCCTTGAGAATGACTTATCATTTGGATAGATTTGCAAATAGCTTGCTGCTCAGTGTCACTGTAGGTAGGAGCAGCCTGTCCCTTCTTTCCAAGGATTTCAGCTGGATCCACGAAATCCTCCCCATGATCTTCCAAACACTTCTCAATGTCATCCAGACATTTCTGACGAGCCTCAAGGGAGCGCTTGCTGTTCATAGCATCAATGTCATTTGTGACAGTATAAATAATCTGCCTGAAGCTGCTGATCAATTGCTAGAACTTCAATTAGCATCCACGTATCACTCAAGGGGTATGTTGGCATAGTAATCATGCGGGAGTCATCATACAGGAACCTGGCTAAAGACGTTTGTGACAGAGACACTCTTAGCAATTTCATTGGTGTCAGACGACAGCTGGGTGATCTTATCAATGTTGGACGTTATTTGCGAGGCACTGATTGCGGCATTGGCATTGGCAGAGGCAGCCAGGGCCAAGAGAGGAACAATAGGTGTAAAGCGCATGTTGAAGAAGTGTTTGGGGTGTTTTGTAGAAGCGGAATCAAGATGCTTGGATTGTTGAGGTTGGAGAGAATAGTAGACTGGATACTTTGGATACTTGAGGCCTTAAATAGGCTTCACCTCTCAACCTCTCTGTCTGCCCCTGAGGACTATATGTGATGAGTTTCCCAACATCCTGCTCAGCTCCGAATAGAGGCAAAACTATTGACATGGGCATGTTAAGTCGGAACCACACTACATGGAAAGGAATACTGGCGATCACAGCCTGAGGCCAAGACCAAGAAATTGAAGAACAATCTGGCCATCTGAGCGATTTGTTTGCTTTAGCTGAAGTGTGATGGCCTGGTCACGTTAGCTGGCTGTCATGTGAGATGCAGTTGTTTGCTTTCTTGTTAAATATGGCGTTACCTCCTTTCTTCCTTCCTCATGTTGATTATTCTCGTCGATAGCTACCTAGGTAGAACCCATGAGTTGGATGTTCCATTATCCTAGTAGAGCGCTGTGACATGAAGAGGATCTCCTCATGTGTATTTTGCATTCTTTTCCCTAACCCACGGGGGTATTCCATATCGACACGACCTGGATTCGGGCTTGGCTCTTAACTATGGCGGAGAAAAGTGGAGACGGACACCACCTGGATTCAATCAGCTCACCCGACCTGTGAAGTGCAGTCAAGCCCAATCAGTCTGAGAATTTCAGAAGTTGTATTCACATGGGTTATCTTGCCCCCATCCACTTCGGAGCATGCACCGGCCTATATTGGGTGAGATATCTGGGATGGAAATTCGCGATATTTTTCGTAGGGGATCAGAAGTGGGTCCCACTTTGGCGGCGACTGCGACCGCATTCACAACCACCAGCTGTTTTGGGCGGGAAATCAGCGGCGAATGCAATTAACTGGTTGACCAGAGTCCAACTTTGTATTCACTTTTGACCCAAGCTAAACTGAAGTATGGCAGACCAATTGTTCACCCGAGCACACGAATGGCCGATCATCGTTTGCAAGAAGTGTCAATATGCCGTTCAACCAAAGGAGATTGTTCAACACCTCCGAAGCACCCACCACCGAGTCCCATTAGTCGCAGCGAAGCAAATCAGTGACACTGTACACCAATGGGATAGAATAGAAGCCTGTGGGCAGTGGACAGTGCCAAGTGTAGTGTCTGAGTCCATTCCAGGCCTCCCAGTTTATACTGATGGCATTTTGTGTACTCGGAGTCCATTATGTCAGTTTATAGGCCGCACGATTAGTACAATTCAAAGCCACTGGCGATCTGAGCATCAATGGTGTGCACCACGACGTGCTGGTCAGCGCAGAGCTCAGGACCGTACAGCAGGCCATCACTGCTGTATCATGCCAACGAGCCTTCAACCACAGCGCTGGGTCCCATTATATCCATGTGGAGTGTCCCGGGCCCGATAGTATCATGGATCTCGAGGCCCCGGACGCCCCCGAGGCCCATGATGTCAGCCAGGCTGATGTTGTTCACCAGTTGGTGGCTCAGTTGGAAGCAGCATTCACTGAGCAGCAGGCCCACCGCACCGTGATTGAGGCCGGGGAGCGAGATGAGGCCAATCCATGGCTACGCCGCACCCAGTGGGCGGTCTAACCCACGGGGGTGGGCGCAGTCACGGTGACTGGAATTAAAACTTTCGTCTTAACTATGGAAGAAAAAAGTGGAGACCACAGTGACTGGAATATTTCACACTCACTCCGACTGACGAGGCTCAA
>JBDODC010000050.1:0-122585 GCA_039880875.1 Aspergillus pseudoglaucus | reverse complement strand
AAGGTGATCTAAAAGGTTTTTCAGGGTCTGCTCTGTAACAATATCCATGTCTCCGGCGTAGTGGTCCATCCAGGGGAGAACTTGAGCTGCGGCTGAGCCCATTAGGCGACTAAATGTGTACCATGTATGGTCATAAGCATTTCCAATTGCTTCCTTGTCGATATTCAGTTTTGCACGCAATTTGCTAATGAATTGTGGATAGAGACTTCTGTCAGTGTTGTCATACCATTCGATGTCTCCGATCTTAGGTCTAGGGCGCTTAAGAGGATCGGTTGCTGAGGTTGTCGGTTCATTCTGTGGTGGTGTACGCTGGGTTGGTCGTGTGCTCTGTAGCTCCTGTTCCATCTCAGCCATTCGGGCCCTCATGGCCTCAATAGTAGCTGTGAGATCTTCGTCCATGTTTACTGTATCGGTGTAGTGACTCGTGGTATCACTTCCAATGTCGTCAGGTGTGTATGTTACCATCTGATAACAGTTGCTCTGAGTCTGTTGTGTCCGCTATTCTCGCTGTATCCGTTGTGTCCGTCGTGTCCAATGTGTCCAATGTATCCAATGTGTCCAATGTATCCAATGTGTCTGATGTGTCTGCTGTGTCCGATGTGTCCAGTGTGTCCAGTGTGTCCGATGTGTCTGTTGTGTCCGATGTGTCCGATGTGTCCGATGTGTCCAATCCACTATCCTTTCAATCTAATAATCCGTTGTCCAATAATGGTGAGTAATAGGATGAACGAGTTCTTATGTAATGGGCCGAAGCCTTGTTATCTAATACATAGATATGTACAAAAGAACTCGTTGAAAGAAGAAAGAATCGTTAGTATAGCGGCGATGATTTGTGCGTGTTCTCGTGATCAGGTGACCCGAGGTCACCTGACTTGACGGACTTCTCTGAATAGCTTCAATCGAGAATCATTTATGGTTCGAGGTGCCTCTCGGGCCTAGCCCGTCACAATATAGGGATCAAGCCGCTCTATACCAGTGAGGAACCAGTTAGTAACTAGTTAATAATAGGTGGGCGGTTTTCTAACTGTGGTAGCATCATGAATTGGAGTATCTAAATAAAATTGGGACTCCATAGTATAGTAACTGGTAAGGAATTGGTCAACAACTGGTTATACTGAAGGGCTCTTTCTACCAGTGAAAATAAAGGGTGGTGTCAGAAGATGGAAAGGGAAAAATACCGCTAAGCTGAAAAGTTTGAGGTCAGTCCGAGAGTCGTCACATGACTTCCCAATTGGGATGCCCCGTGAAACGGGGTCTCTCGGATCGTAGCTCAAAAGGGAAATCGGGGGTCGATTATTCCGGACTAAACGAGGTCTATATGTAGATAACTAGTTGAAGGTAGAGATATATTGCCTAACGAACGTATGTGCGCATACGCAGCTGATTGAGTGCTTAATCTACAATATGTGCGCACACATCGACTATAAGAATCTCTTGACCTCGCTACTCGGGTCAACCATTTATCCGATCGATCCTTATCACTCCCCTTCGTACAATCGTCGCGTATTCAAATCGATCAAAAACAATATATCTGGCAATTTGATAAGCGGCGGTTGGACGCATGCTTCAACTTCTCCTAGATGTTGAATTCCTTTCTCGCTTGATTAAGCGATACCCAGGTCATCAACCAACCGTCCTTGGCTAGCATGGTTGGTAGCCTTTGTCAAGCCATCGGCAATCATTTTGTCCGTAGGGAGATGCTCGAGGCGGATCTCTCCATTGCCTATGTGGTCCCGGATGGCATGATATCGTACGGCTATATGCTTCGTCTTCGGGTGATTAACCGGGTTGTCAGCAATCTTTATAGCACCCTGGTTGTCCTCATAGATGGTGGTCGGAGTGCCACGATAGACGGATCCCTTTCCTATAGCGTATAGGAAATGTCTAATCCAAACCGCTTGTTTGGCTGCCTCCGATACGGCCATATATTCAGCTTCTGTCGAGCTCTGTGCAGTAACCGATTGTTTCCTGCTCGTCCAGGTGATTGGCGTGCCATCAATAAAGAAAATGAAACCAGTGGTTGACCGATTCTTCGCTGAATTAGCATACGCGGAATCAGCATATGCATATAATCCTTTCGGTCTCCCCTTTGCACTAAACGTCAGGCTACAGCCTATAGTGCCCTTGACATATCGAAGCACGTGTTTGGCCGCTGCCAAATGGACCTTCCTTGGCTCCGCGAGGTATTGAGACAGTTGATTCACTGCAAAAGCAATGTCCGGCCGCGTGGCTATCACCAAAAAAATCAACCGCCCAATTAATCTCCGAAATAGCTTATGTTCGGCTCGTCCAAGCAGTGAGCTATCCGGCGCCTCCAACTTAACACTTGGGCCAATAGGTGTGATTGCAGGCTTGCAGTCAGCCATGCCAAATTCCTCCAGAATTTGTCGCGCATAGGACTCCTGGTCCAGTTGAATAGACCTATCTTTTCCCCATGTGAAACGAATGCCCAACAGCTTCTTGACCAATCCTGAATCAGTCATTGGATGGAACTTCTTGAGCTTCTGCTTCACTGCATCGATATCTTTGGCATCCTTGCCAAATATCACTATGTCGTCCACATACACAGCGATGATCATACCCCTGTCATTAATGAATACACTGGGGTCAGCGGTAATCGGCCTAAAACCTATCTTCTTCAGGAAATCGCTAATCTTTCGATGCCATAAATTAGCGGACTGGCGAAGGCCATATAGCGACTTCTTCAGTTCCAAAACTAGGCCTCTAGTGCTAGTAACCTCCGGATCAAAGTCCTGTAATCCTTCCGGGATTTCCATGCAATTAGGCTTGTCGAGGTCGGATCCAGCGAATGCATTATTGGCATCAAGCATATGTGCCAACAAACCTAGTCGCGCTGCTATAGCCACTAAGATTCGTAAGCTATCTATCCGAAAAACTGGTGCAAATGTTTCGTCGAAATCATCATCTGATTGCTCATTCCCCCTGGCAACCAGTCTGGCTTTGAAGCGGTCAATTCGGCCATCTGGGCCTAACTTCACATCAAACACCCATCTAGTTGATGAAATTGTTCCTTCGGCTTCTTTTCGGGGTATCAATTCCCATGTGTCGAAGCTTATCAAGGTGTTCAGCTCTTTGTGAATCGCTTCCTTCCATTTCGAGCCATATGTCGGATCATTGACGGCTTCACTGTACGATCTTGGTATGCGGATTCCAGCTTTCTCACATGTAACACATGCCTTCTCTGTAATTTCATGTTCTCTATCGATCTGCAATAGCTCCACAGCTACTGCTAGCCTAGCCAAATGAGCCCGCATGCGCTGAGCTGGACGATCACTATTCCCAGTGTCCTCCCCTTCAGCTTTGCGCTTGCGGCCATAGGTCTGCTCTGTTTGGTGGCTCTCCATCATTCGCTCTGATGGCTGGCGAACGCGTTCTGAGCGTCGCCCGGGTGGCTTATCTGGCATGCTCTCTTGGCCAGTATTCACAGGCATCTCTTCTGCCTCTGGTGGGGTTTCATCTGCACGCGGGACCTCGCGTATCTCATCAGGCTTCTTAGGAGCTCTCTGCTCTGCCTCCCCTTCAGGCTGGACTTCGAATGGTTTCGATGGCTTATCCGTTGTGCCTCCAGTTGATGAAGAATTATCTCTTTCCTTCTCTCCATCCTCTCTGTTCGACAACGAGTTCGGCGGCTCTGGTGTTGTATCAATCATCGGCTTATCGGTATGCAAGGACTCATTAACTGGCGGTTCTGCACTAGCAGGCACCTCAGTGGGTATATGAGTGGGTTCTTGAGCAGGCGCTTCGGTAGGTGGTCTGGCAGGTAAAACAGTGCCAGTCGGTAGGCTAGTTGGCAGGCTTCTCACATCGGCCTTATTGAATTCACTCAAATAGCCGTTCTCCCGCTCTCGAAACTCGGGGTTCGTGACTAGCTTAAGGTCGCTACTACCCCTTGGCAGCACCAAATACTGCTTGTTGCTCTTCCCATACATCAAGAAAGTACCCTCCATTGCTCTGCTTTCCAGCTTGCTTTCTGGCTTATGGTAAAAAAGTACTCGACAGCCCCAAGCACGAAGATGGGTCAAATCAGGCCTATATCCATGCCATAGCTCATATGGCGTTTTCTCATCTTTTTGGCCATTGTGCTTTGCCAGTACCGTCCGGTTTCTCAGATAATTAGCCGTGACAACAGCGTACTTCCAATATCGCTTGCTAATACCGGTGTCAATCAACAGAGCACGCGCTATATCCATGATAACACGATTATATCGCTCCGCTACACCATTCTGTGCAGGTGTTTCAGCCTCAATGAATTCAAGCTCAATCCCTTTGAGCTCTGCCCATGGTCTCAATGCCGTGAACTCAGCTGCATTATCGGTACGAATGACCAATAGTACTCTTCCTGACTGCCTTTCAACCTGACGCAGCCAACTATCCAGTGTGTGTATGACACTCTCAGCTCTTCGGTCTGTCTTGATAAAGATCCATGAATATCGCGTACAATCATCAACCAATGACAGGTAATATCTTTCCGGCCCCATACTATCGCGATTTGGACCCCAGAAATCCATGTACACACGTTGAAGTGGCTTCTTAGCCCTGGGAACTGGTGCATGGCTCTGCTTTTTCACCTTTTTGGCCTTAGCACACACTTCGCAGTTATCATGAAGTAGCTGATCTTGTTTGCCCACTTTCAGCTCATCCAGCTCCATATATTCAAGGCAGGTGTTAAATCGACTTCTTCCTGCATGGCCTAGGCGGCGGTGAATCAGCTCCTGCTTCCTTCGCGTCTGTTCATTTGCAGACAGGGCCATTCGGGCGTATTGCTGTCTTTTCGCTTCCTTTGGACCGAGAAATAATGCATTGACATGCTTAACTGAGTGCAGGTATGTAGTCCACCCTTCTCGCTTTCCTCGGGCGACCACTTTCCCATTCTTCCTGATCACGTAGCCTCTTTTCGAACCGATTGATTCAAATCCAGCCATATGTAGGGCCTCTAGTGATAATAGGTTCTCTGCTAGACCCGGCACGTACACTACCCTGCCTAACCTGGCCGTTGAGCCATCTGGCAGGTCGAATTGAACAATACCACGCCCCATGATGGACATCTTGGTGCCGCTAGCAATGGTCAAATGACCACAGCTACTCTCATCCAGGAATTCAAATATGCCTCGGTTGCCAGTGCACATGCTTGTAGCACCGCTATCAAAGCACCACTTTGATGGATCCATACTCGCTCGGTGAGCTCCTTCAACGATATATTTGGCTCTCTCATCCTTAAGTTCAGTAATGGGGCCAGCTTGCATGTCCTCGACAGCTGTTGTACTAGCATCTTGCTCTCCATGGATTCGGACTTCTTCACATATGAAATCATCTTGCATGTCACTGTTTTCTTCCACACAGCCATCTGCACATTCAGTGGCACACACAGTTGCTTCCTCGCTTAATCCAGCCACCTCATTCGGCCACTTAGCGAGCTCAGTGACGCATTCACTTGTTGGTCTTCCTTTCTCCAACGTCACCTCATCAAGTGCTATATCAAACATTGTCTCTAGGGCACGAGCACCATATTCGCTCGTATACTGCCCATCATCATCATCATTGTCATAATTGCGAGCCGTGCTACCTCCTTCCTTTGCAGACTTCCCTTTCTGCTTGGAGAATCGATTGGGCTTCTTATTTCGGCCGTCTCGGCCACCTCGACTATCTTGGCGCTTGTCATCATCAGTGCTAGCATCGTGATCATCACGCTTGCTCCGACAATTCTTCGCACGATGTCCAGTTTTCCCACAAGCGAAACATTTTGCGCCTTTCTTTTGAATTCTTGATGCCTTCTCGGTCGATTCGCTTCGCATTTGCATGGTGTTTTCAACTCGGCTTAGCACATATTCAGGGGTTAATTTGGCGTCCGATCCCATCAACATATCACGCAGAGTGGCGTATTTATTCCCCAAGCCGCGGAGATACCATAACAGGGCCAACTCTTTAACTTCAACAGTTGTGGATCCATTCATTTCTATGAACTCCTGCGCCATCTCCATAACTTCCCTAAATGCACCAATTTCATCTGTCTTCTGCTCATCCCAGGTCCAATTCGCCATCCGCATCAGTTTCATGGCTTTCCTGGTGTTGGATGATTTCAGAAACCTCTGCTTGAGATACTCCCATTTTCGACCCGAATTTGGCTGCAATTTAACCTCAAGAACCGTCTGGGGATTCAATCCTTGCTCAATGATGGCATCTGCCTTTAGATCGGCACGGAACCACTTCTCATTGCGTCCTAAAACAGCAGTATATTCGCGGTCCCCAACGTCATCGTAATACTTGATCGTTTGCCAACAGTATTGAAGTCTCAACTGCTTCTCCATGGCATGGAACCAATAGCGAGCGTTATCCTCACACAGCTTGTCAATCGAGAAAGGGTATATTTTGATCGCGTTCCCTTCCACTAGCTCTCTGTCCGGTGAGCTAGGTAAAGGCACATCTTTCTCAGACATCTCCTTGTTCTTGCTGCTAGTTTCTACCATTATGACTTCTCTCACAACCCAATTGGCTCCGCTGAGCAGATTATCGGCCAGTAATCGTGTAGGGAACTAATCGAGGGCGAAACACGTAGTCGGAATCGTATCGATCGGTCTATAGACGATGTTAAGCGACTATAGAACCCCCAGGATGCCTCACGCTGGTTAGACGTTGATATATCCAAATATCTTGGGCAGGCCCGGGCTCATAACCAATGAAACGGGGTCTCTCGGATCGTAGCTCAAAAGGGAAATCGGGGGTCGATTATTCCGGACTAAACGAGGTCTATATGTAGATAACTAGTTGAAGGTAGAGATATATTGCCTAACGAACGTATGTGCGCATACGCAGCTGATTGAGTGCTTAATCTACAATATGTGCGCACACATCGACTATAAGAATCTCTTGACCTCGCTACTCGGGTCAACCATTTATCCGATCGATCCTTATCACCCCGTTCCGGGCCTTGGCGGACCCATGTTCATCTGACCTGTGGTCTCCGCCTAAGGGTCTTATGGAGCCTGCCGGTAGCATAAGAGGGTTATTCTATATTTAGCCGGCTAAACAATTGGCAACATTCAAAATGTTTCACCTGACTAATTTTTTAATCTAAAATTATTATTCCAAATAATGATGTGACTTCATATGAAGTGGAGTATTCTGCACACCTCTATATCCAACACTAAGCAAAGAACCTCGACCAGATCGCCAGCGAACAATGACAATTAAACCCTTCATCGTTGTATTACAAGAAAAACTGTATTAATAACTCTGCTTTTCTCATTATATCTAAGGCGAGCGCTAAGAAAGCCAGTACTGAAATCTTGTCCAGCTGCAGTTGCGACTGCCGTGACGACTACGGTAATCAATATGGCAAAGCAAATTGTAATCAATACATGAGAAACATTCCATCCGTCAACAAGCAAGGCCGCAGTAATGATGCCGCCTGGGGAAAAGTCTTATTAGTTAACTGCTGGATCAAAGTAACGACACAAGGAACTATTGATTTTTGAGATGTAAACTGGCTTGGTTGGTGATCCGAATGACCACCACTTCGGTGGTTTGGTTACTTAAACATCCATATTATATGATAATTCTTCCAGTTACCTACTCGCGATTTCTAGATTATAAAAGTGATCGCTGACTGTAATATTCAGCTCTCGTAACAACCTTTACAGTCACTATTAATCCTATCGCGAAACTAGTCTCATCGAAGTTATAAACATCGTCAAGATCAATGCCGTATTAAAGGATAGTTTTTTGAACAAGATTAAACCATTCACCAATAATTTTCAGGTCTTCGCATTTAGCACGTTTGTAATTATAGCGTCTTAAGAACCGGTTTAATAATTCAGGATACCTTTTCACAAAATTATAAACCCATTTCTCCCCAACTATTTGAACCGGTATAATTCCGCGGGCCTTGAGAAGAAGATTCGCAGTTTCTCATACGGTAGTAGGCCGGGGCGCTGCTCCACGATCATCAAATGAGAAAATCTATTTTCGAAGTGTTTCCTCTTCCGTTTCAGTTAATTTATAAGAATTGGCGCGTAAATTCACGCGATTTTCTACCCCGCGGAGACGGCGGCGAAGTGTCGGTTCAGGCACGTTAAAACGACGTGCTGCTTCACGAATAGCGCTGATTTCCTAATTCTTAATAGCCTGGATAGCTAATAAGATCCTACCCTCTTGTTCAATTGAATTTCGGGATTTTTGGGAGCGAATTGGGGGCATGGTGGGTGGTTGAATAAATTGAGTTCTAATTCATGGACGCGTTTTTGGGTAGCTGCGTCACTCGCTTACCGATTACGTTATCATGAATCTCAACACCGAAATCATTTCACTGGATCAACCGACTGTAATCTTGAGCTACTATATTTTTGAAAATCCAGAATAAAGTTCACTCGATGAGGCCTCACGAATTGTACTAGATGCGTGACCAAAGCACAAAATATATGACTGAGTCCAAACTTGCAGAAGTCAGCTATTAAAGTATGTACCTGCTTTCATCCACGACAATAATCACAGGCACGTCGGCGGGTATTTAGTGATTTAAATCCAGCAAGTCTACGGCGAGTGACCTCCAAGTAGTGATGGAATCTTTCGAAAACTTGTTCTACAGACTAACGCAGATGTGTCATAATTCCTACAGCATTTCTATGGTTTCAATCCTATCTATAACACTTAAACACCTGTCAATGGCTATTGTTGCGAGCTATGCGATCATTTCCGACGACGTCCAGCGAAACCCCAGTGGATCTGATTGGCTGACTTCATTTCAACATCGAGCTCATCCGCAAAGTTCCAGACCAGTCCGGGGTTCTTCTGGAACATCCGTCCAACCAAAACCAT
Source organism: Aspergillus pseudoglaucus (assembly GCA_039880875.1). Lineage (NCBI taxonomy): Eukaryota > Fungi > Ascomycota > Eurotiomycetes > Eurotiales > Aspergillaceae > Aspergillus > Aspergillus pseudoglaucus. The sequence continues at coordinate 113,753 of JBDODC010000050.1, read as the reverse complement.
ATCAAGGCCATCCATCAAGAGGTCATTAGCCTGGGGACCGGAAGTAATGGCCCCGACAGTTCCCACCAGCAGACGGTCACCCAGTTTGTTCTTCACTTGGAGAGCGGCCGGGGCTTGATACCCTGGTCCGCCAATGATCTTTTGTCTCGGATCGTTACCTCCGCTAGAAACATCGAGGACATCCACACCGCGGCTCGCCAAAATCTCAGCAAGTTGAATGGTAGAGGTGACGTCCCAGCTGGGCTCATTGTCTAGGTGCTCTAGCCACTCCGTGCCGCTAACACGGAAGAAAAGAGGCATCTTCTCGGGCATATTTTGTCGAGACACGTCAACAAGCTGCAGCGCGAATCGAATTCGGTTCTGGAAGCTCCCGCCATATTCATCAGTTCGCTTGTTAGAGACTGGGGAAAGGAACTCGTGGATAAGATATCCGTGTGCGCCGTGAATCTCAATAGCCTATTAATGGTTTCGGTCAGCTGTGAGTGCACACATCATGAATCCAGTGAACATACATCAAACCCAGCCCGAACTGCCCTTTTAACAGCTTCACCCCAGGACATTATGACAGATTGAATCTCGCTGTGAGACATCCCCCGAGGAATGATGTTTTTGTCCTTGTAGGCGATAGCGCTCGGGGCAGCCACATCATCAGGCCAGCCGTAACGCTGTTGAGATAAATTAGCAATCTGTGAATGTCAAATTTGGGGTGCCTTCATACCGGTGTAAAACCCTCATTTTCGAAACCATTGACCTTGGGTGAATGATTAGTAGATGGAGCAATTCTTATGGCGTCTAGATAAAGCCTACCGATTTCATAGGAGCCCCTGGGCCTCGAGCCATGCTCAGCCAAGGTGCAACAGTGCTTGCTTTGCGTCCAGCATGTGCGAGTTGAATACCAATGAGCTGACCCTGGCTATGAGCAAACTCCACGATCCTCTTTAATGGCTCGATCTGAGAATCTTTCCAGAGTCCGGAGTCTTCCGGTGTAATTCGACCATTAGAAATAACCGCAGTGGCCTCCACGAAGGAGAGACCAGGTCCACGTGAGATGATGCCGCCCAGATGAGCAAAGTGCCAGTCGTTAAGGTGTCCATCTGCGGCCGAATATTGGCAGAGGGGGGAGAGCTTTTATTATCAGTTATTGCTCAACTATGAAACCGCAAGGGCTACTCACCAAAATGCGGTTGTGAAGCTCGAGACCTCTGACCTTCAATGGAGCAAAGAGCTTGGGTACATTTGGGTCATTCGGCGCCGGTGAGAGAACTGTGCCGGCGGGCGGGTCTTGCTTTGGGGTAAAATATGATACCTGATAAAAGTCAGGTCTGCGCCAGGACCATCACAAATTTTACTCAGGGGGTGGCACTTACACCGCTGGCCGGTTCGTTGACTATTTCAACGATGGCACTTTCGTCAGCGTTTGCGTAGTGGGAAGGCATCTTGAACGATAGCAAACACTTGTTCACTTGTTTGATTTCCTGTTACTGTTATAAGATTTGCGGATTTGTAGAATTATATAGTCCGTTTTTTTGAATGTATTTCTAAGCCAGGAGGACCACATTCGAAGTTGGATCTTCCACCAGAATCTCTCCGAGAATCCGGGCTTCTTTTGTCTCCACGTTTGCATCATACAACGAAGCGTGACCTATCACAAAGATCCTCATTGGATTGTTGAGGAGGCGAGTTTGGCAAACTATGCAAACAGTGGGGCGGAATAGAATCCGAGTCCGGTGGACTCGGACTTGGAAAGTTGAAACCATTTAGAAAGTCATCTTCCTCGGCGACTTCTGCTGGCAGCCCAGGCAGTCGGGGAAACATGTTACCGTTCCTTGATCACACCGGCCACATTGGTAACAAAACTTTGGACGCTGTTGGGCGATGATTCATATTACCGATCGAGTTTAAAAGGTGTGAGGCTCTCTCTCTTCTCAAAGTGGCACCGGGGCACCGGCGCCGTGTACATTTCCAGACCTCCCTCATAGGCCCATAGCCTATGTTCAGTGAGGCCTTTGCCCCCCCCCCCCCCCCCCCCCCCCGGTTGGACGGTCATTTAGGAAATGACACCCATGCGAAGGCTCGGTGCGTATGAAGGACTCTAGAATTTACGTGTGAAATATAACTAAGAAGTCATTTTCTTGGGGTTGGTTTACGGTACCCGGGTACATAGGGAAGCAACCAATCGTATGATGACGTAGCAAATTTTCCTGGGGCACTTATAAGAAAACCAATGGTCATTGAGATGAAAGGCAGGGTATATAAAGAGATGATTTGCTGAAGAACCTCAAGGCCTAAGTCGAGTCTTGAGTCCACTCCGAATCAGCTTGGAATTTTGCTGATTATTTTAAAGGCAGATAAATTAGGCAAGGTCATTCAACGGCTGCGGAAATTGTTTTTGTATCAGGTCTTGGGCGGGCATTCTTTGTTGAAATGCCAAACCATATTGTTGGTGTATTTCCTGCCCCAGGGGAAATTGGTGGGGGCACTTTCAAGCATCCCTTGCCGTGTGTTCCACTTCAAGCCTAGTCCTCATCGCTCGAAGCCCAGAAAAGCTCGAATCTCTTCCTGTCGGAGAAGCAGTCCTCCGCCGTGCAGACTACGATGACGACGAGTTTGTGGCCTATGTCTGCAGGCGCATCTGGACACTGAGAAATACCTCGACGAATGTACTCGCCGGTACTCGGACTTTGCATACACCGTGATTCGTGAGGGCCTCTACTTCAAGTCTTACCCCCTCTAGACAGCCTTCTTTGATCTTGAACACCCCGTGAATGAAATCAAAATCCCACACGATGGATCAGGCCCTGGAATTGCGTGGGTCAAGCGCGAGGAGCTTGGGGAGGGTACAGCGGAGCTATTGAAAAGATTTGTGCAGGACAAGGCAGGGTTTGAGTATCGGAACCAAAAGGTTCTGTTGTCGGGATCCAATACACTGACGCTGGGGGAGACTATCACCATCCTGGGAAAGATTGCCAAGCACCATGTGCATATCCGCCAGGTTTCTGTGGACGAGTTTGCAAAACAGCCTAAGGTGGCACCGGATCTGACTTACCATGGAGTTGATCATTCCAAGGTATGGACGACTACCTTTGAAGCTTTCCGTCGTGGGGGGGGGGGGGGGTTCGTTTCACCCCTGCTCGGAGAGCTATTGGGACGCGAGCCGGAAGATTTTGAGACAACGATCTCTCGGCCGTGAAGGAATTGTTTCCTATGTCTCGTTTTATTCTATACAACCAATCAGAGGCTCGATTGCGAGTCTCTCATGGTCGTCATGTGGGCTAGCAACCACCTTTCTAGCTGTCGGGCCATCTAGCTGTCGGCTGGCCCGACAGCACTCCCGCATAGCAGCATATATTTAGAGCGAGCTACATCGGGCAGATGAATTCATCATCATCATCATCATCGTTTGCTCAAACCCGGGATCGACCACACTCCGGCAATGGCTACTTTCTTTATAAAAAGGGGCGTTGTATGGGATATTTCGGGGTATGTGTGTTCCTAGTCGATTTGTGTAAGAACATCAATTTCAACCTGCTTCACCAAATTATACTCCTAGTCTGGCTCTAGATAGCATATAACCTGTCTGACCTGAGGTGTGGGCGTCATGTAACTTAAAACTCCAGGGCTGGGTTATGTAGTATGACTTCACTTGACCACTCATGATGTAGCAGTAGCTCCATGGTGTCTCTGGCCATGGAGGTGACGTTTCCGTGAATTGTTGTCTCCACAATAATTAAATACGACTGTCATGTTTTGACGTAAAACGATGTCGCAGACATGCACGGCCAACTCGAATACCATAATTTCCATCAGACATGACCTGCAAACAAGATTCTTATAGCCCACAGTCTTATTCTAGGAGAACAGATAGATAGAGTGGACATATTGACCGGTGCATATATTTGCTAGTAATGATATTTCACTTAAAAAACACCTCTGGATGAGGATTCTTGGAATGGATTGACCAAGGTCAGCCATATTTATCTGTTTTCCGGCGTCTATCGGACAAGGGCGGAGCGGGGAACCACAATTTGTAATGGGCCGAAGCCTTGTTATCTAATATATAGATATGTACAAAAGAACTCGTTGAAGAAGAAAGAATTGTTAGTATGGCGACAACGAATTCGTACGTGTTCTTATGATCAGGTGACTGCAGGTCACCTGACTTGGCGAACTTCTCTGAATAGCTTCGATCGAGAATCATTCATGATTCGAGGTACCTTTCGGGCCTAGCCCGTTACACAATTCTCCGCCTTTTACCGAATCGAATGTAAGATGGGCACAGCTAACGTCATAGACTTGAATTTAGGTTTTCTATGACGTTTTAAAGAATGCTGGAAGCTCCAGTCATCTACTTCAATAAATTGATCGTGACAGCCACAAAAGTGTGTCCACTCACCTTGGTCAAACTGCCATCCAAAAACTTCAAATTGTTTCATCATGAGTGCCTGGGATATTTCTGAAAATGCTTCTCTTGACCATACTGTGTTGCAAATAAGAGAACATGTGAGTGGGATATGGATTTTGACATTGGCCTCACCTTCAACCCACAACATTCTTTCGCCTCTTATGATGGGCGCACTAGCTAGAGCAGTCGACCGTCTTTCATCCCTTGGTGATCAGAAGGTATATGCCAACTTTCCTTCCGTTGTGGTAATGATGGGCGTGCACATTACTCACTCGTTACAGGTCAGGGTCATCATCTTGGAAGCAGCAGGAAAGTCTTTCAGCGCTGGGATTGATATAAACATGATCCGAGATGAACCGAACCTCGAATCTAAGATGATTAGGGCCATCGACCCTATGTATGCAGTACAAGAGTCAAGAGTCCCAGTGATTGCTTGCGTGAGAGGCAAGTTGCGGTGCTCTTTGAACAATTGTAAGACTATCATCTAACTCCAGTTTTGTACCAGGCGCTGCTTTTACTGGAGGATTTGAGCTTGCACTAAGTTGTGATATTCGCCTCGCATCCGAAGATACGGTCTTTAGGGACAACCATGCCATGTGTGAGTTTTTCTTCGTCCCTTTTTTGCTGGCTGTCTTTTATTCGAATGCCATAATGCTCATACGCATACTTCCTCCACAGACGGTGTTCATCCAACGCGAGGCATTTCACAACTTCTCTCTCGGCACTGTGGACCATCAAATGCGAAGTTAGCCTCTCTTGCTTCCTTCCCCATTTCAGCATCCCTAGCACTCCAATGGAACCTTGTTTCCCAGTTGGTAAAGTCTCCGGATGACCTTATGCCAGCTGCATTGCAGATTGCTGAGTCACTGGTTCACAATTCCGCTCCGCTCGTGACAAGCTTGAAGAATACCATCGACGTGGGGAGAAGTCTGAGTTACGGTGAGGCCCGGAAGTTTGAGCTTCAACGAGAGGCACAGTATTATAAAGCTTTGGACAGCGAAGATCTGGCAGAAATCTTGAAAGAAGGAGCCCAGAGATTTGATCTGAAAGTGGCAGAATTGGGGAGTGGTGACATTAAGCTTCCTTGAAATTGTATTTATACAAGGTACATGAAGCGATTAAAGGTAGTTGTAATATTCTTATTGAGGTCATTATCAAAAGTGGGAAACCCCTCTATTTAAATGTACATCGCTAGTCTCGCCACACAAGCTTTGACCACCGTGATACTCAACACTCCCACTCGATGGCAACCATCTCCGATGGTGCCGGTGACACTTCAATCGCGGTTGAGACAGGTCCCATTAAAACCTTCCAAAAACTTCCTTTGAGAAGAAAAGAAGGAAAGGGTATCCTGCACCTTGGACTGGTTCGAGTGAAATGGAGACGTGATTACTCGATGCCGAGTTCTCTTCGAAACCACTCAAATCTTTGCCGAGTCAAAGGTTTGGTAAAACCATCAGCAATCTGTTCTGTGGTTGGGACATAGTCAAGCTGCACTCCTCCGCTATCTTGGAACTCTCCCTGCCATTTGCGTTGAATTTCCATATGTTTTGTGCGGGAGTGGTATTGTGGATTTGAAGCAAGAGCGATGGCACCCTGGTTATCACCGAAGATGATCGTGGCGGTTGTTCCTTGATCCATATTCAATTCATTGAGAAGTCTTCTCAGCCCGAAAGGTTGAATTCCACCGTGTATCGACAGCATACTCGATAAACTTGTTGGATACGTTCATCCGGTTGCAAGTATCGTTCCATGATTGCCTTCGTTGTGGACTCTGCTGAATCCAGAGAGCTAAGATCCGTTGATTTGCAAGTGGTTCAATAGCCTGAAATTCAAATGACTGGTGTTCTCCTTTATCAAGGTTATTACAGATAGAAGCAGCTTCTTCTGTATTATTGGACCTCAGAGCCAGTAGAATATCCTTCACGATGAGGTTGATAATACGGGCCAAGCATCTTATATAACTATCCAAACCACAGAATAAGGAATTGGTCCCAAACGCTTTTTGCAGGCTATCGTGTAGTTCTGATGCCATTCACTCATTATTACTAGCATTATCCCCAGTAATTGAAAGCAGCTTACTCTCAAGATCCAGTTTAACAAGTAGAGCTTGAATAGCTGCAGCCAAGTTCTCTCCACTATGGGGACCATGGAGCTCTTTGAATTCAAGGACTTTCTCTCGATAGTCAAATTCTTCTGTAAGCCAATGGCCAATGACACCCAGAATTGGGATATGGTTCTTGCTGGTCCATACATCAAGGGATAGAGCGATTGTTTGGCATGTAGTCGCAAGCTCTTCTTTCAACTTAGCACGTTGTAAGTTGAAGTCTTCCAGAAGGCGCTGTCGAAGTGTATGTTGAGGGGTAAATGGGATTGAAATCCCTGGTATATCCTTGAATAATTGCTGAAATTCTGGGGACTCAATGACTGTGAATGGTTGTTTGCTGCTAATAACCCAACGAAGAAGATTATTCTCAAGAAGTTGTTGAGCTGTAATCTTTCCCTTCTTTCCCCAGAGACTAATAAGATTAGGCTTCGGAGCTGGATCAGGGATGGAAACAGTAGGTGGTATAACACCATGCTTCTCTTTTAAATGATGCCGAATGTTGGTGGTAGAGCCATGCCGTTTGGAGTCTGTTGTAGGCCAGTTTCATTGTGTCCCATCTTCATTGGTGATAGCACAACAAATCTCTTGATCAGTGACCTTTTTCCTTTGACTCCTCTTCTCGATCCATTCGTTCGGAATATTTCTTATCAAGAGATGTCTCCACATCCAATCATTCTTTTGGCGTGGATTCGAGCTTAGCGAACTCGTGGCTGGTTGCTGGGAGGCGGATTCTGAAGGTAAAACTTCATCGACAGATTCTAGAAGAGAATCAATCTTGGTACCGATTGCTGATTGACTATCGCCAAAGGGTGGGGAGGATGGGACCGGCTCTTCCTGGCTAGAAATCCAGTCTTCAGGTCTATCATTCAAAGCGAAGTAGTCTAGACGGTTCCCACGGGTTTGCATGGTTGAAGTATGAGGGATAGAAAGGGCGAAGTTGGAACTCATTACCTATACTAATGATGATATTTAGAAAAGTCTGCCTATTAGTCCTAATTTGGTTGATTTCGAATGACATGTGATAGTCTGCCGATAATTATCGTATCGACGAATATTCGCGAATACGATATTCGCAACTCAAAAACCTCGCCGACACTTATCGGATATCGTATCGACAACTCAAAAGCCTTGCCGATATTTATCGGCAGCGATAAGATAACCGATAATATCGGCAATTTCGAATATTCGCAACAGCCCTAGTTCCCTTCTAAGTACATCTGCCCGCCTGTTCCATACATACTCAGACTCAAGGGCTTGCTGTCGGAACGTGGTCGTTACAGTACGGACTAGTACGGGCATAGCCAATTGAGTACTTGAGAGTGTGTTTTCTATATACTATAGAAAGTGCAGAATAAATAGATGATGGGCTTAGTAAGGTCGTGTAGAGCCATACGATCATCAGGGAGAGGGGGTGCTGAATATTTATCGGGCGCACTAGTAAAATGGCGACCCTCTTTTGTTGACACTTGCTTCTTAGTAAGCTCTTCTTCTGTAGATCCTCTCCGAAACGGGCTCTAGTGGCACTGGTAATCAACCACTGACATATAGACCCCTGAGATCGTTCAACCGATCTCAAGACCTTCAATCAATCATTGGATTCTATTGGACATGTTTAGTACTAGCCAGTACCTGAATTCCTCATTCTGACACATGGCTCTACATGTTGTAGTTCTGATCCTCCATCACGTCTTCCGCCCTCTTCCTCACCGCCTTCACGCTTGAGGAGTTCCTGAACTTCTGGCCGTCCACATCGCAGAGCATTCTCCCATTACGACTGTACGATTTCTTGTCACCTGCCCTCCTTACCTCGGGAAAATGCTCAATGAGGCCTAACGCGACTTTTGTTACGCGACAGCCGGAGAGTGCGATCAACCTGTACACAACATGACGTGAATGGTGACTGCATTGCGGAAAAGAATTGCAAGTGAATTTTGTCGGTAAGCTGATATGATCACGAGGCAAACGTCTTGTCTCAGGCGTACACTCTTCGTGAAAAGGCAAGCTGCAATTGCAACTCGTCCAATTGGATTGCCTCGCTTACTCGTAGCGTAGAACAGGACATCCTCATGTTCCTGTCAATCGAGTCGTATGCGAAGCGAGCAAATGTCTTGTCTGCTCGAGCTCCTCTATACCAATGTGATCGCAAGCTGCCTGTCCCTTCCTCATGGCTCCTGGTGGCATCGATGATGAGTCACCAGAAGGTTCAAATCGCCTATCTCGACTTTTTCTCCCCGTCGGTCCTGCGCATCAGATCATGGGTTGATGTGTCTACCAGATACATAACCTAAAATCATGCCACTACCCGATTCATACCAGAGTCTCGGCATTCAGTCACCTCAAAAGGAGAGCCTCCTTGTGGCTTGGGCAGGACTCACTGGATGAAGCAACAAATGCAAGGCGCAGAAAATGGGCGGTAGGTCCCATTTTATGCCGATAAAGACTGCTCTCTCATACACAAATATCTATACTTACGAGGGCTTTTAGCCCTCGCGATGATACACATTTGACTCGTCAAGATCTTCATCCGGACCAGAGTATTCCGTCAGTAGATTCTAGCTGACCCCGTGAGTGGAAGGAACCTGCCGCTCGCCATTGCTGACCAATACAATTGCAAGTAACTGAGCTGAATGATTCACCAAAGGGAGAGGGTGAAACTCTTAAGAACTAGGTCAACCAAGGCATCAGAGTTTCGTGAATCAACTAGTTGGCACGTTAATAGTTGGTCGGGCCCTGGGCCTCAGTCAAGTTGAAGGCGACAAGCAGAGTAGCGAAGCAGAACGGCCGAAACCGTTCCGTACGCTACCTAACTTCAAGTTCGACTCTGCTTGAAGGGTAATCCCCCCAGAAACTTTGGACAGATCGACCAAAGTGTTGCAATCTACGACTTTGTACTTGAATTTTTGGAAAGACGTTAGTGTCCTACGGGTGATACAGTATATGAACAAGAGTGTTGTGCACACTCCCCGGCCAGCAAGTCCATATATGTAGAATTGGCATAGTCGTTGGACAAGTGCGAAATATTTGTTTTCTTCTGGGTCCATCACAACGGCCAGATGAAATTTTGATCTCGCACAATTGTCTGCAGACCTTTGATACTTACTTGATGACCAACTCCTCTGTTACCAATGGACGAAAAGCATCAGGAGAGCTTGCTCGGTTGTTCGGCCCCGACGTCCTCCGAACTGAGTGTCCGGGAGAAGACCGTAATTCTCCGCGAAGAAGGACAGTCGCCGGGCCATCACCGCTTCCAATACTTTTCCAAGTGTGTTCAGTAGCGAGATCGGGTGGTACTTTCCCGCTAGCGAATAGTCTGGTTTTCCAGGCTTCCGCAGAACTACAATTCGCGCGCTTCTCCATCGCTGTGGGTGGTATCCTAGTTCAATCGACGACGTGAAAATCCGAGTGATGATCGTTCCGAGATAATTCCACAGACGCTTCCAGATCAACGTGGGCAGACCGTCGTCGCCTGGTGCTGTTGTGCCTTTGGCGGCTTTGAGCGATCGATAGATTTCAATCTCGGAGATTGGATGCCATCGGATCTCGGTTGGGGCGTGAGTGGGCATTTCCTCGTGCGCAGGCGCCATAGATGGGAAGAACGAGCCCGTGAACGCCTGCGCTTTCTCTGCGTTGTCCACTAGCTCCCTTTCGTCAACCTTGAGGGCGGGAATGCATCCCCCGGAGTCTCGTGGTTTCATGTACGTCGCTGCCTTCCATAATTTCCCTTCGCCTGCTTCGTCGAGGAACTGTTTCCGATGGGATATCTTAGCTTTCTCAGTGGTCCGAGTCCATGCCCGCCGCGACTGCCGCATGTCCTCGAACATAGCCATGGTGCGGGGGTCGGCTCGTCCGATTTCAGCGCAGCTCTCTTGCCACTTGCGTCGTAGGCGGTTCACATTATTCTGTTGGGCTTTAAGGTCGGCAGTGAACCACCGTTTGGAGTACGGGGACGGTCTCAGATCGGGTCTGTGCTTCTCGACTGCACTCGCGGTCGTTCTCGTGAACCTCTCTACGGCTGTGTCTAATGCCTCGGTTGAGTCTAGCTCGCCGGGTCGCTCAAAGAGATCCTGGATCTCCTTCCCAATCTTCCCCCAGTCTGCTCGGTCGTAGGCCTTTCTCGGTTTAGTGGTTGCGTTGCGCCGCGCTTGGAGGTACCATTCTGAGTAAGTACCTCGGTGGTCCGAGCCATAGTTTTCGTGGTAGAGATGGCATTTGATGAGTAGGTCTGGTCTGTTTTGTCACTGTCTGGTCGATTGTGGAATTTCTTCCCGGCTGACTTAACGACCAGAAGGTCGCATTTCCCCGAGGGAGGCAGCTCTGAAGGTCATGGTCATGGAAGAAGTTGATCAATTCGCTGGCGTCCTCGATGAATCGAGGTTGAACGTGGTTGCTCCCCCACGCTGGGTGGCGGCGATTGAAGTCTCCGGCCAAAATAAGGCGAAAGGTTCTGCTGTCGCCTCGTGTGACGTTTCAAATCGTGTCGTGGATTGCCGATAAGGTAGCTTCCGCCGATGCCCCATCAGGCATGTGCATCGGTACGGGCGGAATATAGACCGAGAAGATCAGGGTCTGGGAGTCGGCCGTCCAGATCTTGATCGCCGTGAGATCTGGGTGGTTGCATCTCACTTGTCGGTGAGGGGAGGTTGAGAGTTTGCGATTGACATAGATGAGGCTTCGGAATCGAACGGAATCGCTTTCCACTGTCGGTTGATATAGTCGCCACGCGCTGTGGTTCACGTGTGTTCGGTAGGCAGTAATCGACGGTTCCTGGATCAAAAGCACGTCTAGTTTCTGGCTTTGATGATCGTTGATGAGAGCTTCCGTGCCCGCCCTCGATTTCATGGTGTTCAGTTGTAGAATTCGGAGGTTGTCCTCTAACATTGCGATGGTGGTGCTATGCCTGGCGTCGGGCACAGCAAGTCTCCAGTCGGGTGTTCACCGCTGCATCCTAGGCAGCGCGCTCTGATGCCCGGAGGACATCTTTCTCGCTCGTGTTGGCCGCCGCAGTGGCCGCATCGAGGCGTCTCTTTGCACGAACACGCTAGATGGCCGAACCCTTGGCATCGGAAGCACCGTTTCTTTTTGATCTCGCACTTTTCCACCCTTCCAATGTACCGTTGATCGATCAAGAGGTCACTGTCCAGCATCCAATCAGCTGCCTCTAATGAATCAAACCAGATACCCATCGAGGCGAACGTTCCCAGCTCTTTGTCTCTTTTCTTCAGCCAGGCAGTGTTCTCGATTCGAAAGCCGCGGTCGGTGAGGTCGTTCTCGTTTGTGATCTTTCCAATGGCTTCGGTCTTCCTGTTTTCGAGGTCCAACCCAAAGGTCGGGACATGGTGAACAGCTACTCCGAAACGTGGCTTCACCAGTCTAGTGTCGTTGCCCAGCTCAGTCAGCCACTCAGTGTTGTTGCGGGCCGTTTCGGCCGACGCCTGGTTTTTGAATCGAACCACATATCCAGTCTTGGTAGTACCAATGCCCGCAACCTGTGCGTCCTGGGTGGATGGGGTCTTCCACAGTGCCGTCCTGACGTGGGTGTTCGCAGCCGGGGTGGGGAGGTAGCGGCCGAACGCGTCTCCGTTATTCTCTGCGCCCAGTCCTTCAGTGACAGATCGCTGAGTGCTGATTCGGACGCAATTCTTGTCTTTGTCAGTTTGTCGCCGGGTCTCCCGGGGTTGCGGGTTGTCTGTGGCGGCTGCAACGGCCGCCCATGATCGTGTCGGGGATGGTGTGTTTAGCCCGTCTACCTGCGACTGTAGCGCTATAATCTCTCCCTTTAGCTTCTCGTTATGGGTTCAATCTCATTCTGGTTGTCTTTCACTTCTCTCAATTCGGTCCGGGTGCCGTGAATGAGCGTGGTTTGCTCAATGGTGCGTTGCAGGTGTGCGATAATCTGCCAGATCTCTCTGGTTGTCACTTGTCCAGCGCTGGGTCCGGTATTGGTCAGCTCCACGGGTTCTGGGGCCGCCTCGGTCTGCTCGCTTTCCACTCGTGTATGTCTCCTGGTCCGGACCGTGGTCGTTGGTGCAAGCTTTTCCGATGCGTCGATCACTGTGCCTCTTCGCTTGGTTGTGGTGGCAAGGGGCTTCCGTGGGTGGGTCCGCCATCCGTCTGGCGACACCTCCGCACCGTGCAACGAGCGGCTCTCATCCGCGTCCTGTCTGCCTTTCGAACAGTGGTAACAACCACACTTAACGTAGAATCACATCTGCTGCCAACTCACCTGCATCTGCGCTACCGTGCGCAAAACACCATCACTAGACATCATACCCTACCCCAAAAACATCCCATATGGAGTGCCCTACGTCGGGCCCAGAGAAGACGCAACAATCGTGGATCGTTCGCTCGGTTCCCGCTTTCAGAAGCTTTGAAGACCATGAACCTGGAGAGACTCAAGGAAATCGAAATGATTGACCTAACCCCGCTAGCACCGTGGCGAAAAGAAGCCTTCTCAGAAATCGAGATTGAATCGGACAGAGAGATCGCGCTAGAAACAGCCGAGGCTGCACGGTCAACAGCGGACATCGTGGTGGGTCCGCGCTATCATACAAAACTGTATGGTCAGGGGGACATTGCGAATTAAGACTCCTTGCTATCTCATTCGTGCATGCGACAGGCCCGCAGCTGTTCCGACACAAGAAAGGATGAATCAGCAATATGTGCGTCCAAAATAGGAAATTTCTTGGCAAATTTATGCACCCCAGGTTCCAACAGGTGCGAACTGGGAAGAACCGGAACCGGACCACGTCGAGGCCTATGGTATCCACCGGACCCGGACCGATATAATCTAGGAAACCATCTTCCTCGGCGACTTCTGCTGGCAGCAATGGGCAGTCGGAGAAACATGTCACCGTTCCGTCATCGCTTTGGTCATTCCTACATCATAAAATATTTCGGTCGCTGATGAATAATGAATCACATCACCAACCAAGCTGCAAAAGTGGTGTACGCAGCCCACGCGAGCTTTCAAATAAGTTCATGTGAGATGAACCAGTAGCACGTGACTGCCAATATCATTATTAAGCAAGGACGGCTCGCATGACCTTTAAAATATCATACAGATACACCTGTAATTCATTTTCCATGATTACCTCTCACTGCTCATAATATTCCGAACGATTTAAGCAATTCACAAGTGGGTTAATATCAATTTCATCATATTACCAATTTTACATCAAGATGGACGTTAATAATTCTACCATTGACATGAATGAGCTTTCTGGACTGGATCTCGATGCTGAAGCGGATATTGAGGTGAGAAACAACTCCATAATTAGCTAAGTAGTATTTAACTGCTTACTAACTACTTGATACAGGAACTGAAACCAGCTATACCAATTCCACTTACTAGTGCTAAAGGACCTGGCCTTACAACGCTCAAAATTGAGTATAATGATGACCTACCAGAGTATCCAACAAGTCATATTGATGGATATTCATATGTTGTTGCATCAAGAGGGCGATCACAGCTTGAAATGGAGCAACTTGCACATGACGTGAGTGACCATAATGTATTTTATGACCAATTGCTAAGTATACATTAGATCCAATATGCAAAACGACTGCAATATGGACAGAAACGACCAGTCTATTGCCCATTTTTTAGATGCCATGTCAAAAAATGGACCTGGAAATGCTCTGGAATCTATGCATGTGAATTTCTGAACTCATTCCTTCAATCCCGTCATCATACCTTTGTTGATGATGTTATTTGGCAAGAAATCCAAAAGTCTCAAAAGGATATTCAGCTCTTAGAGTCTGACCTTGGCAGACGGAATGCATACAGGTACCCAACTGCTTCTTAACTGGCTACAGACTGGTTACTAACTGCTTTTAGCTACTATCGATCCAAAGTTGCTTTCTTTGAGAAAGGCCTTGCCTGTATTGACCAACACCCTTCTTGTAAACCAGTTTTCAAGAGATACAGCCAAATGGTTGGTTTGAAATATCTCATAGGTGTTTATCAGGCTGTTTCTAACTATTTCAGAATGTTCATGGCGAATATGATCCTTATATTGGCTGTATAAATGAATCGTATGGTGTCTTGACAAAACATCATAGAGGAGCAATTCAAGGCCATACAGTGATTAACTTGCAGTTTCTTGAAGATCTCTTTAATAAAGAGATTATACCAGCGACTGAAGAGTGTGGTGTTTTTGAATCATTGTCATCCCGACGAAAATACTGTGGTAGGTACTTATCAGCCACTTGGCAACTGGTCACTAACTGCTTCAAAGGCCGGGATCATCCTCAAGGATCAGGTCGATTGCAACATACACCTTGTGATGTTATCTTCAATGCTCTAGTCCCAGTTGATATAGGCCAATGCCCATATATATTATTCACATCACATGGTGTGCATAAACACCCACCACCACCCCCAACCAAAGCACCAGAGCGGATCTTACAGGGAGTGAAAAGGATCATACAGCAGATCCGTGATCCAAGTTTAACCACTGGTAAGTACTTCATAAGTGCCTCTTAACCATTTGCTAAACAGTCATTCAGCACAATTCCTGCGAAATCCACAGCTAGAGGCCTTTTGTCAGCAGCATAATGCTTCTACATTGACAGAAATCCACTCAAGCTTCTGTAATAAAGATCGAATTGCAGCAATTATCCAAAAACAGCGCCTGCTTTCATATCCAAGCGGGCAGGATGTCAATGGTCTCATTTTCCTTGAAAACACTGATCAACATATTAAGGTATTCATGTTCAAAGTACTTATATGATTAGGGAGTACTTATCAAGCTCTTAGGATTATATCCAAGAACAATATCATGATTCACAGAATACCATGATCCTA
This sequence comes from Aspergillus pseudoglaucus, assembly GCA_039880875.1. Taxonomy (NCBI): domain Eukaryota; kingdom Fungi; phylum Ascomycota; class Eurotiomycetes; order Eurotiales; family Aspergillaceae; genus Aspergillus; species Aspergillus pseudoglaucus. The sequence continues at coordinate 98,438 of JBDODC010000050.1, read as the reverse complement.
TGTGGCTTCAAGAAACAGATTGAGCTTCTATCTCAACTTTCCTCATTTGAAGTTGATATGTCTTACAAGCGGATCCGATCTAAGAGCATGAATGAAGTGCTCTTTGCAACATTCTTGCCAGACCAGTGTAAAGGTAAGTGCTTTCCAAGTGCTTGACAGACAGTTCTCAACCAATAAACAACTAGTCATTACTTTACTACGGGTCTTTACCACTGTGGATTCCACTGAGGGTTATTATCTTCTTTTCAAACGGGCCTTTGACTTAGTTCAGAAAATTACTGGTCATCCAGTACTCTTTGATTCAATTCATGGAACTGGTGTTCATGGGATAATTGTTGATATGGACTCAAAACAATACACTGGTAAGTACTTCACAGCCACCTCTCAAGCACTCAATAACCATTTAGGACTTGGTAAATATTTGTCTGAAATTGACCCTCAAAATCACGATGTGACATGGCATCTGCAACATATAATAATGTTTTGCCGAGTCCATTTTCAACGATCAATTCTGAATACCATCGGGACCAGAAATCAAGGATCTCCACTTTGGAGCCGTATGATGAGTCTATTAGACTGCAAATCAGAGGCTGACTATGATGCTTTAGTTGAACTACTAATCAGTGAATAACCTCTCTCTAAGCAGTACATGACCAGTTGCTAACTGTGGAATAGAATTTGAAGATGCCAATGTTCAGACATGGGCAATACAAAAGAAAAGTCCAGTTATTAAAGCAGGCTTGAATAAAGCATGCTCTAAAATCCAATCTCATTACTTTGCTGTTTTGCGCAATCATACAAATGCTGTTGAACAGTCACATCAAAAGTCATACGCATCTGGAAAGTATTTAACATTGACCGAAGCTGTTAAGAAGTATGTGTTGAGCAGTTATTAACCACCTATAAAGCACTTTATTACTACAATGCTAATGCTATCTAGTTCTGCAAAGTTGGACAAAGATGATATTCTTCAATATGATAATTTCAGGAAATTCAACATTCATCATTCATATCGGACATCAAATATGGAAGCCAACTATCTTCGTCATATGAGTCGGGAAAGCAAGTGCCCTGGATAACTACCTTGATTAGTTCCTAGCTAATTAGCAAGTACTTACTGACTACTTCAATACAGACAGTCGCAAACGCCAACGCTCCTCTTCAACCCATAGTCCTGAGACTGCTTCAGGGCAATCTCAATCACATCAAAGGAGCATAAGATCACAGTCCCAATCCTCTTCACAGAATGGTGACAATGAGTAAGTTTCCAGGTACCTGGCATGCACTTTCCAAGCAGCTAAAAACCAGCTAGATCTAGAATATCTTCAAAAGATCTCCGTCGAACTGCTTCCACAAATGCATCAAGTTTAGAAGTAAGACGTCAAGAGCTTGAGCTTCGAAAGCTTGAAGCAGATATTAAAAAGCAAGAAGAAGAGACTCAAAAACAACGTCTTGAGAATGAGAAATTAGAGCTTGTGTTACAGACCTAGCCACATCAGTCTCACGTGACTATGCGGGGAGTCAAGGCAGAATCATTGGATAACAAGTGATGATGGGGACGCAGGAAGAACAGGGACTCAGGTTGATATTCCAACCCGGAATCACGTGATCTCCTACCATTCTCCTACCGAAGGAATGGTATATCGTTGGTATACGCTACCACATCTCCTACCACAGAATGGTATACGAAATGGTAGGAAGCAAAGGATATATAAGGACACTCATTCATGTACCTAGTTCTGTTCTTCGCGATTATTCTAGTTAATCAAGCATTGGTTACCTTTCTAGTTCAGACTCGTCAGCACTAAACCAACAACTGAGTATACGTACTCAGTTGGCCTTGTTTCTCTACTTCGTTACCTTATCGATCTTACTTGCCTACGGAGCCTGGCTGGGGCGATATACCAAGCGGTACACTACGAACGGACCTTAGGGGTCACTATCAATATAACGACGACGAAGGAGGACACTCAGGTGAGTGCCCTACAACTGAGACTTAGCTAACTAGAACCCTAGGTTACGATACGAGAGAAGCCAGGTTGTGACACCTCCACAGGAGTCCGTGGCTTGCTACCCAGAACTTCTACCGGAACCACCGGCTTTAGATATTGAGCAGTTGCGTCCTGTGCTGGAATTGGGGCATGGCTCATCGGCGTCCAAGGCGGGGGCACATTAGATCCAGGAGTCATGTATGCAAGCCGACGACGAATATACCATATCATAACCGCCATACATATGAGAAACGTACAGCCAAGCCCAGCTCCTAGGCCAATTCCCAATCTTGCTTCTGGAGTTAGCCCGCTGCTAGCGGGGTACTAGTAAGTCGCTGTAGGGAGAGCTACGCTGGCAGTAGATGAAGCACTCGTAAATGTTCTCAATGTTGTCGACGGTGCCGTCGATGTCGATGTTGCTCTGATTAGTGTTATTGATACTGTGCTCGTCCTTGTACTCGAGATTGTACTTGTACTCGTACTTGTACTGCTTCGAGCACCTCATGTGATGTTGAAGTAGGTGCTGACGAAATAGTTGGCCGGGGTGTTGGTATAATTATTCGTGTCTACCGTTTGAAGGAAGAAGGCGTGTCCGTCTGTTAGACTCAGATCGATCGTGACTATTCATTGGTAGTTTCCATTTCCTTTTAGGTTATCTGTGGCGTTGCGTCAGAGAATAGAGAAGAGGAGACGAACTGACAGGGGTTCTGGCAGACGTACTTGGAAGAGTTTCATATTTCTTAGTTTCATCTTGCCAAATCACCATGTCGAAGCCTCGATTCGCGTCATCCATTTCCCATTGTATTGTCACCAGATCGTCAAGTTCATGTTTCGCATTTTTAGAGTAATCATGGTCTAAACTTCCTGGTGAAGGTTCAATGAAAGCTCCAGGAAGCTGCCCAACGGTGGGATGAAACAGCAATACGAGGATAAAAAAGAACCACAACATCTTCACAATGGAGACAACCAAACGACAGCATGAGACTGTCTTTGTTGATATGGTCGTTCGACCCAGTTATCAGAGAAGGGGGAATGAGAGAACTTTAGAGGCTCATTTTTCATTATCAGCAACGCCGCAGTCATCATGAATTGGCCTCAGAATATGGTGCATTCAATTGCAAAAATGACCAAACATCCACCTTCCATAAGCTTTGGCATCACGGAGTGCAGGGGATTGGTTGTTTAGCAGGCTGACTGCATCTGTCGGTGATAAGGTGCTTTACCACTTCTGGCCAAGCCGTGTCCGCGGCCACCTTGAATTGGTAGCCCAGCACTGCATAAAGCCGTTATCTGCATATAGAAGAGGGGAAGCCATTATGTTAACGCTCAGAATCACTGCCCTTTCTATGTGTGTGGCTCCAGAGTGACCGCTTAATAATAACGCAGTTGGGTCTATACTGTGGAAAATGTTAGTGGAGGCTACAGTAGTGAAAACCATAATAAGTATGAAACTCACAAACGCCATAAACAGGGGGTAAATCTGATGCAGTAAGCAGTTGGAGATCTCAGTGGGTATCTACGTCGATTTGGCCCAAGACAAGGAAGGCCTCGGTTCCTCAGCATGGCCGAGCATAGTACGAGCCTGCATTGCTTGGTATTAATTGGTTCCGTTTTTGTTTAAATTGAACCCATTGTCTTAGTGGGTTTAAAGCATGACTTGACTATCAAAACGAAATACAGACTCCAATTATCTCTATCTGCAGCCACAGAGTCAGCACTGTAATGCAGGGAATAGTTATTTTCACCAATGCGTACCATCCGTTCAAGCACCAGCCTTGTTTATAGCCACCTAGATAATCCTCTACTCCATATATTTCAAGATAGGAGAATTCTCTTACAATAGTGCCCGGCCGGCTATGGCAATTGTTCCGTTCTGACTGCATCTACAATAAGTTCGGCGGTAAAAGTTATCTAGATTTGGGTAGTCCTAGTACAGTGCCTATACAAATCGAATCCGACTCAAAGCTCCCTCACTCATCGACAACCCCAGTGACCAGAACCTGTACCTTGAAGTTCCCAGTCTCCGGATACGGTGTCGTAAAATCGCGCACAAATTCAACATCCTTCTTTGTTGTCTCATACAGCTCCATATCGAAGCGTCGCATCAGCGTGGCAAGGACTATGGACAATTCCGCATAGGCAAGGCTGCACAATCTCAGTTAAATCTTGTGAAGCAGTTAATGAATGGATGGATGTGCTCACTTCAACCCCGGACATATACGACTTCCCCGTGAGAAAATCACGAGATAGCGATCTAATCACTCTCCATTGGCAGCGGCTCGGATCCATCGCTCTGGGTCAAAGGCGTGTGGGTCGGGGAATATGTCGGGGTCCATAAGGATGAAGTTATTTATTTGGCTGACTGGGGTCTGGTTGCTGTTAGTATATGTCTTCGATACCTGTTGAGGAAAGGGAGCGTACCCCCGGTGGTATAGTGTAGTTTTTGTACACAAGTGTCTCGGTAGGAGCAATCCTGGGAGATCGACTTGCGAACCCTGTTGAAAGACGGAGTGTCTCTTTGATGACTGCGGACTAAATTATCGTTAGAATGACCGGGTATCAAATAAGATAATCGATGCTTACCAGATACGGTAATTTCTCTAAATCATTCCAAGTTGGTCGCACATCCGGCGTGGGCATTAACTGCTTTAGCTCCTCGCGGAGTTTATTCCGGATATTGTCTATCGAGAGCAGGTGATATGTTGCAAGAGAAAGCGATCGAGCAGTCGTCTCCGTTCCAGCATTTGCTAAACTGAGTCCCTCGTTCATAAGTCGTTCAGGTGTGCGCAGGTGCTGCGGCATTTTCGGTTCAGCAAGTGCGCTGATAATGGTACCCTGCTTGGCACTCGAAGGATCTTGAATGGCATCGAGACTCATTTGATACATATCATTCTTCTGGTCGACAAGAGCAGCCGCAGCGGGACTCAACCAGCGTAGGACATCCGTCGGCAATGCATTCATACAATTCCGGAGGAATGGGAAAAAGTACATTATATGGCACAACGTGAGAATACCATTAATGCTGTCCCTTACATGTGCATTGAAACCCTCTTGGTTCAAGTTCCCGGGGTCATGTCCAAATATGTAAGAGTTGATTACGTCGGCCGTCAACCCGGCATATCCAGCGTCGATGTTGACCACCTTGTGCGAGAAATAGGCTTCTTGAATTTGAGAACAGATTTTATCAAGTCTCTCGTAGATCAAACTCTCCATATTTGATATGTTTCGCTTTGAGAAGAACTTTTCCAACGGTGCGCGGCGCTCGCGATGGGCCTCCGGGCTAACACTGGAGAATGCCGATCCGTCTGCTCCAAATTGAGCGAGCCAGGAAGCATCTCTTTCGCGTTTTCGGGTGCCCCGGGGGAATATCTCCTCGTAGTAATCTGGGTCTTTGATGTGTATCTCACGGGGATTGATGCGGATGATCGGTCCTATATGGGGTTCGTGTTAGTCTTAGCGGACAACGGGTGCAATATTACATTGAGAACTATTCTACAGGAAACGCTGTGGTGGTTACTGGAGACACAAACTCCCTCTACGCTTCACCCGGGGAGAACATTCGTGTATTCCAAGATCAGAACCTGATGAAGGACTCGTGGGTGGAACTCATATTGAACGGCATAGAGCCTCGAGAAGGCAGTCAACCGGAGAACTGTGATAACCCTACGACAAACAATACCTGTGAAGTGCTTGATAAAATCCTGTACGAATTTTTCCCCCTCTTCTTTGTTTCATGACGGCTGACTGGATACGTATAGTTATCGTGGGAGTCGTATACTTGACTTGCAATCTACCCACTTCGCGTACGAGGACCGCAAATTCTTACGTGACGGATCAATTTTGTCGGACCACAATCCAATTACCAGCAACTTCACTTGGTCCCTGTCTCCATCTATCCGGCAGACGGATCTTTTTGGAGGGCCACATGGGTAAGCCTATTGTCAGGTTCACTAGATCTAATGCTGATTGTCCAGAACCTGGTTTAATGATCTACCATCAACCCCGAATTCTACGACAGGCACCGGCAAGCCAAACAAGATTTCCCTCCGTGGTGGCGAGCGTCTGATCGCGGTAGGCTTGACTTTAACATCTGGCAAAAAGTATAACCACGGAGGTACAGACGGCACACTTCACGAACTTGTGCTGGCCGAAAATGAATACTGGACACGAGCCCAGCTGTGCCAGGGTAAGCACAACGACCATACTCGGAACTTTTACTTGTTGGCCACGACCAGTGCTGGGAACACTATTAGTGCTGGCCAGGTGACCAATGACTGTCGGGAATTCAAGGTGGAAAACGGATGGCAGATTGTGGGTTTCTATGGCCAGAATGGCGACGAGATCGACCAGTTGGGATTTATAACTGCACGAATCTGAGTGTCTGGTGGGTCTAAGATATAATGTAACATACTTCTATGTATCGTGGGTCTGTATCCCATCAGGTCTTCTTAACCGGACAAAGCAGTACTGTGACGGCTCGGAACCTCAGCATCGCCCTGGTGGCCGATATCGACAAACGCTACCATGCAGGCAAACGAAGGAAGCACCAAGCACAGCCACACAACCTACAGATAAAACCCCTTTCCGTCCTGTAGATAGATCCCTCTTCTTCTTTCCCTCCAGATTCGATATTCTCGTCGATGGCTACAATAGCTTAGATAGGAATATAATTTCGTTAGTATCTAGTAGTCCGAGCTTATAACATTCATTATGAAAGTTTACAAGTACGAGAAGCCCAAATGTTCGGTTTTGATAGGGTATATTCAACTGCTCGGAAGCCGTATAGACAACAGGAGCAATGAGGATAGGATAAGACAAAAACAAAACATAGCAGACAGGTCAAAAACAAAGTAGAACAACAACCAAGTCATCCCAACGCCTTGCCTCCATAGACTCGTAAACATCACTCGCTTGCAAAACATGCTCAGAAAAAGGGGAACAGAATAAAACCAAGAAAGCAAAATACAAACATAACCATTTTTCAAACTAACTCCGTAACTGCCCGCTCTGTCTGTCCGTCTAATGCGTGAGGGTATCAATCGTGAAGGCGCCAAAACAATCAAGCCACTACTGACTGGTGGCGTCCACAATAGTGGTGCCATCAGCAGCAATACCAACCACGTTGCCGGCGGCATCGAGGCCCTTCAGAGCCTTATCGCCGGAAGAGGAGCCACCGTGGCTAGAGCCGTGGCCCTTGGGAGAGCGCTTGGAGTTGGCGGCTTCAGCGATCGTGGTGCCATCAGCAGCAATACCGACCAGGTTACCGGTAGCATCAAGACCGTTCAGAGCCTTCTCGCCAGAAGAGGAGCCACCGTGGCTAGAGCCGTGGCCCTTGGGAGAGCGCTTGGAGTTGGCGGCTTCAGCGATCGTGGTGCCATCAGCAGCAATACCGACCAGGTTGCCGGTAGCATCGAGACCGTTCAGAGCCTTCTCGCCGGAAGAGGAGCCACCGTGGCTAGAGCCGTGACCCTTGGGGGCACGCTTCTGGTTGGCAGCTTCAGCGATCGTGGTGCCATCAGCAGCGATACCGACCAGGTTGCCGGTAGCATCAAGTCCATTCAGAGCCTTGTCACTGGAAGAAGAGGAAGGACGACCGTGGCCCTTGGGAGAGCGCTTGGAGTTGGCAGCTTCGGCGATCGTGGTGCCATCAGCAGCAATACCGACCAGGTTGCCGGTAGCATCAAGTCCATTCAGAGCCTTCTCACCGGAGGAGGAGCCACCGTGGCTAGAGCTGTGGCCCTTGGGAGAGCGCTTCTGATTGGCGGCTTCAGCGATCGTGGTGCCATCAGCAGCAATACCGACCAGGTTGCCGGTAGCATCGAGACCGTTCAGAGCCTTCTCACCAGAAGAGGAGCCACCGTGGCTAGAGCCGTGACCCTTGGGGGCACGCTTCTGGTTGGCGGCTTCGGCGATCGTGGTGCCATCAGCAGCGATACCGACCAGGTTGCCAGCGGCATCAAGTCCATTCAGAGCCTTGTCGCTGGAGGAAGAGCCATGGCCCTTGGGAGAGCGCTTCTGATTGGCGGCTTCGGCGAGAGTGGTGCCATCAGCAGCAATACCAACCACGTTGCCGGCGGCATCGAGGCCCTTCAGAACCTTGTCGCCAGAAGAGGAAGAAGAGCCGCCATGGCTGCCCTTTGGTGAACGCTTCTGGTTATTGGCAGCCTCAGCAATAGTTGCAGCATCGGCGCCCATGCCAGTGATGTCAGACAAGGCACCAGTCCAAGTTGAAACCTTTTCACCGGTAGAACCACCAGAGCTAGAGTGGTGGCCACCGCGGGGAGAACGCTTCTGGTTGTTGGTGGCTTCAGCGATAGTGGCTGCATCAGCACCCATACCAGTGATGTCCGACAAAGCACCAGTCCAAGTTGAAACCTTTTCACCGGTAGAACCACCAGAGCTAGAGTGGTGGCCGCCGCGGGGGTCACGGGTCGACAAGTTGGAAGAACGTCCAGCGATTGGCACACCAATGACAGAGTTGGCAGAGAGGATAGTGGCAAGGGCCACAGTAGCAAGCTTGGAAGTGTCAATATACATTTTGAATGAAAATTGATTGAAAGTGGAAGATGCTGTAAAGCAAAGAGTTGTAGAAAGCAAGAAGGCTTTGAGGTTGGAAGCTTTGTAGTGAGGATTGTTGTGATTGTTGTTGATGAAAGATTTGATTCTGGACAGATTTGAACACTCTTTTATAGACCGTTCCCTCTCATGCATTATCTTGAAATGATATACAAAGATAGCTCATGGCCCCCAGACTGGCCAGGCGCACACCTTCATCGTGATGCCGTATAGCAAAAGTTGGCCTTTGGGGTCCAAAGATTGCTACAGTACCTGCGCATTCTCTAAAACTCCACACAGGAAGAACACCAGGATCGGCCAAGATTCCAGGTATGGGGCGAGCTTATTTTATTCTACTGAAGAGACAATCAGTACGGGCACGTTATTGGAGACTGGCGACCATTTGGATTCTCCAGGATGCATTCACAGTTGGAATAGCCACATTGCCAAGAGCTGCACTGATTGGAAATCCGGCGTGCGATCCGAATAGCCTCTAGCCAGTTGGGGGTGGCAGGACCCTGCTGAGGCTATGCCGCAGGAATGACAGTTGAAACAGTCCACGCCCATTTTGGCCCGGATAAGGCAGTTTCCTCATGTTTCAAGTCCGCTCAGGGTGTATTCTCTAATCTGAATGTTTGGCCCCGACATAAGTTGTATTGTAGAGAAATGGAAGTTGCAGTAATGGTAGTGATGGCGGAAACCTTGTCTACCGCTTTATTCTGCCGTTTACTCTGCCATGCCCAATACATACAGCAATTGAGAAATACAACTGCTCCTCATCCACCACGCATATTTCTTCCTAAGGCTGATTCTCAATTGTCAACCTCATGTCTGTATTTCATATGCTCGAGCTCTACGCATGTCCATTCTAAGTGGTTACCTGAGTTAGGAACTGAATGACATTGGATCCTTCGGGCTGCGAAGCCACGCCGCAATTTACGGCTTTGCGAATGGTGGTTAATTTTATGAACAGCTAAATGAAGTTATGCAGCTAACACTAGATGCAGCGGCAATGCGCTCGACCCTGATTCGTGACACGATGGATACGACAAGGCTATTTCCAATTTAGCGCAGTTTCAATTATATTGCTCACAAATTTGGGGCCATTAAGTGGGGTTCGCTTGCTATACCATATCGAGACTGATCCGGCACTGCTGTGAAGTGCCACTGAGATGGTCCTACTCGCCCAGAATCGCGATTTGATCCCAGATTAGGAATACGAATAAATTTGGCCAGCCTTACCCTTGTACTTTGACTTCATGGCGTTCCGACAGGCGAAAGCCGCCCCTCAAGTCTGCCCGTACGCGTTCTGAAGCTTTCTGTGACGGTCTCGTGCAATAACAATTTATTGGTAGACTATCTGACAAAATACTAACATGAGGAAGGAAAGGAAAGAAGCTGGGTGCGCCATCGCTGAGCTATCTAGTGTGCACGAAGTGATTCCTGCCCTATAGCAAACAAAAGGGAGCCTGTAACATGCATTATTTATGCCGTTTCTATCAGTAATTTTGGGTATTTGCCTTTCGTGCAAAGTCATGAGATAGAGAAACATATGTTTGGGCAATTCTTGGTGTGATAAATTTGAATCTCTAATATCAAATTATCTATCAGCGATTTCGAATCAATTGAAAAATTAAGATAACTAAGGGTCTTGATGTTAATTTTCAGAGTGGAACGATGGTAGTAGAGACCTATAGTGATGAATATATTTTCGGCACGAAGTTCAGTATCTTTATCACTCCAGTACGTAACTAACCACCAACATTATTTATCCTTGAAACCAGAAGATGTTTAGTATATTGAATGTACGCAGAATCTGAATACAAGCATTCGCCATTATATTTCAATGTGGTGGTATATGGAAACGAACGTTTGGTATAGACGAAACTGGAACCGGCATAAAAACAGGTAATTTATCCGCTGAATCATCGAGTTATGCTTCTGAATTAGGAAAATTGTGCACAGAATGGGCCAGAATGGGCGGTCCAGGGCCGCCCTACGGGTTCAGACGGACGGGCTACGGGCGGTGCCGAGGTCTAGCCGTGACGAACATTGATAACTACTCTTGCTTTGCAACTGCAAAGTATATTACTGGATATGACTCGGGACCAGTCATAGCCAGAAAGAGGGTCTCACAAGCTACAGCAAAACGGTCGTTTTTCAGAGCAAAGCCCGGAAATGACACGGTTGACACGGGGATTGATGAAGATATTGGTTGTAGTCTTGTAGAGCTTTCCTGCCTCCTTTGACTTCCATTTCATCAACCATGCGATCCACTGACACTGTACCCCTTGGTAATTCACCTCTAGAGATCCGGGCCGTACTTTGACTTAGAATCCCAGCCATAGGGCTCGAGGGTGTCACGGCGCTCTACTAGGATAATGGAACATCCAACTCATGGGTTCTACCTAGGTAGCTATCGACGGGAATAATCAACATGAGGAAGGAAGAAAGGAGGTAACGCCGTATTTAACAAGGAAGCAAACAACTGCGTCTCACGTGACAGCCAGCCAACGTGACAGCCAGCCAACGTGACAGCCAGCCAACGTGACAGCCAGCCAACGTGACCAGGCCGTCACAGAGGGCTCTTCATATTGTGAATAGAAAATCTGCTGACTGCTATACTCGGTACGATGTCTGTGACAACTCAGAGCCTCAAAGCTGCCCTGTGTAACGGTGCAACGGCTCAACGCCAGGCATACAGTGCCAACATGCCAAATGATGCCATACAGGCAATATGGCCAAACAAGGGCTCAAGCCGCACCGCACAAAGGTCTATAGAGGCTGTATTCACCAGATAGATTTCCTCTTCTTTTTCCTCTCCAGATTCGATATTCTTGTGGATGGCTACTAGTTGGTTTAGATAGGAATATCAATTCGTTGATATCTACAAGCTACCGAGCCCGTGACACCCTGATGGCTGAGATTGGCAAACCCCGTCATCCAAGAAAACAAAGAAAGCACTTAGCGCAGCCACACAATAATAACGAACTGATTCCCATCTGAACTACTATAGCCATCGACGAGAATATCGAATCTGGAGAAAGGAAAGGAAAGGAATTCTATCTAGTAGATGAAGGGATTTTTGATAGATGCCCGTACGGCAGGGTTCTACATGTTGACTCTGTTCGATTCGTTTGTCATAATTAGTCGTTAGACGCAACGTCAAGCCGTCACACAGGCCCAGCTTCTTTCCTTTCCTTCATGTTAGTAATTCATCAGATAGTCTACCAATATATCCCTTTGATCGAGACCGTCACACCCATGATATTGTACCGAGAATAGTAGTCAGCAAATAATCTCCTTTTGTTGAACTGCATATTGACACTTCTTGCAAACGATGATTGGCACTTCACAGGGTCGGGTGAACAATTGGTCTGCCATACTTCAGTTGGTTTGGGGTTGAGACTTGGGATGAAAAGAATGAGAATCAAATTAGCCTCTTGGTTGAATTTTCTCGTGATTTTCCACCGGTTTGAATCGTATGCTGTAATTGACGTTGGGTTCTGTTGTGGGTGGTTGCCCATGCGGTCGCCGCAAAAGGCTGACCTACTTCCAATTCCCCATCAAAAATATTGCAAATTTCGATTGCAAATTTCTCTACAACTATGAGGCTGTGCATGCTCAGAAGTGAATGGGAGGTAAATAACTTCTGTAAATATAACTTGCCAGATTTTGAGACCTATCCAAGATGACTGAGTGGCTGCCCTGGTGGTGACAAGATGTTAGAGCTCGTCTCCACTTTCACCCGCCATAGTTAAGAACATAGCCCTTGGGCTAAGTGCGATATTGGGGGCGTCAGCACTAGCAGTGTGCCTTGAATTTGTGCCTTGGATAGCCTCGTATTTTCCAGATTAGGAATCGTCCCCAATCCATCCCAATCTCCCCAAGCACATTTTGGATTCACTGCCATGGGGCTGAGTGGTTACAAAATGATGTAAAAGAAGGTTAGATATCGTCTCAGTTCTCATCGTCAACAACAGATCAATCAAACAACCAAACAACCAAACAATCATCACTCTCAATCTCAATCCATCTTTCTATTTCTCTATCACCACCCCAATACACAGTCCAACCATCAAGATGAAGACCGTTTTTGCTGCCCTTGTCATCGCCCTCTTCGCCTCTTTCCTCCAAATTTGTCCCGCTCCCATCGGTGGCCTCGCCAGAATTGGTGTCCGACTGGTCAAGGGTGCCGTCGACGCCAGCTCCGACATCAATGACGAAGTCCAGAACAACTCCCGCCGCACCCTGATCACTCTTGACGGCGACCACTTTGACGAGCACGCCTACCTTCAGGCCCGTGACGATGACCCGTTTGCTGGTCTCCCCGAGCCCGCGGCCACTCAGTGCAAGGACCAGCTCAAGGACGTTACGGTTAGCTTCAAGATCAACGGCAACACTGTTACCATTGGCAATGTGCCGGCGACATGCATGACTCTGGCTACTGTTTTCTTGGGTGACAACCCCGGTGCTCACGGTCCTATTCCTATGAGTGAGTTTGCTCTATTACTTTGATGGGATACATGCAGATGCTAATATATATAGGCTCTTCGAGCTTGAAGTACACCAACGTCGACCAGGGAGATATTCAGCAGCTGCGCAGTATCATGAAGCAATAGATTAGGCGGTCGGTTCGGTTCGGTTCGGTTTATAGATACAGGTGGCGGCGTTTGGTGTTGTCTTGGTCATTATTTCCTCTGATCTCTCTATGTCCTTATGCGATCTGTATATGATTTTGTTGAATTTGCGGTGCACGCTCTTTTATGTGTTCTTTCACGTGATCGGTGTGCCTGGAGTCTGGATGCAACTGAGATTACCCGAATAGGAAATCCCAAAACCATGAGTAAAAACACAACTTTGATGAATTGTTGACTTCCGTATATGCCGAAACATCTGATATGTTGGAATGCTACTATTGACCAATCAGAGCTTCAGGCTCTCGCCTACCCAGAACATACGACTTATTGCCGCTTGAACATACTCATGATAGGGTCAAGGTCTACAGACATACAGCCAGCATCCATCGACGATAGACTAGCACATATTCGTGATTGTGTATAAATAGGCCCTACGATAGATAGTTTTCTCAATCAGAGTTCTCCCTCTATTCACTCCGAATAGTGCCTATGACATCGTACCGAGCATAGTAGTCAACACATGTTGATGTTGTCGATACGTTGATTGGTATGAGAATACAGAAAAACACTGAGAGTTTGGGGTGGGCCCATCAGCCCGCCCCATTAGCTTCCCCAAACTAACCATGGTTGGAATAGTGCGACATCCGATTGACGGGTTGGGTATAGCACGGAGAGCCTCGGGGTTTTGGGGCAAAACCCGCCCCAACCCACCGGGGCTGGGCATTGCATGCCAAAGCACACCCCGCCCCGCCCCGAGTGACACTCTATGCTGAGGGATTGCAAAGATTAAGAGAAAAAGAGATACAGGCAGAGCCACATTTAAGATCACGGCGGCCTGCACGGTGCAGTAATTGTAACCAAGAGAGCCATAATAGATTAAAATGCCCTCTTAGATAGTAATAGAATTATTGGATTTGGCATGCTTCAACATGGAGAGGATACTACGTAGACAGTGTAATTAGTTTGCGCTCTCAGTGATAGATTACGTTACTCCCTGTCCTTAGTCTTGCAGGCTCAGCTAGCCGCCAAGAGCTGCATTACCCCTCCATGCGTTGTCAACTCAGCTGAATTGGCGGGGTATTTAAGTCATGTCACCCTGTTGAATCTCCCACTCAAACCAGTAATTCCTTCATCGCATTCTCTCTCTCATTACAGACTACTCCCAAAAAAAAACAATCACCATGTCTTTCCATGAATCCTGCCTGGACATCCGCATTGAAGTCCGTGGTGACTACACCGTCCTTCTTGCCGGTGCTGGAGTTGGCGACGACGCATACGAACCCGCAGAGCTGAACCTCGATGAACATATCGGCAACTCGGACGGTAAGTTTCAGTGATCTCAATATAAAGATTACTACTGACCAAGCCTTTGATTTAGGCTTTTTCACGTGGGAAGGTAACTCATTCACCCAAAGCGCTGAGAACATCGACTTGAGTTTCCGCGAGGATGGTGTTTGGTTGGAGGGGGATCTGCCCGAGGTTGATGGGGGGGAAAGAGGGCGTCAGGGAATCAACCTGTCCGAGCATATTGAGAATCAGAATGGACAACTGGTGTTTGTGTGAGAACGAAGGGTTGAGACTGTTTGATGAGTGTACTGCGGACTATATGTGTGGTATTGTTGACTTCCGTATAACGTAATTCCCTAGCGAGCGGGACACCCTAGCGAGCGGGACACCCCATCAAATTATGGTAATTCAAATCCACATATATTAACCAGAACAACGTAATATTTAATATGTAAGCTATTTAACCAATTTTGGACAATGCGTTCTCTTATGCCCCTGAATATTACACTCAGAGCATGTGGGTGGAGCTCGACGTCGTGGTTCTTGAGCTTCTAATTGACTGGTTAATGGTGTCAGGGTGCAGGGTCAGGTATCGATATATATATTAGGAATTGACGAACAGGATAAGCTACGGTCAGGCTATCTACAGGTTCATAAACAAGACGCAGCTCGAAGAGCTGCAACAAGATCGGCGTCGAGCACAGATAGATATCCTGTGTGGGTCACGTGCCTAGTCACGTGTATACATCACGGCTGGCACCGTGACACAGTGAGAGCATTTGAGGATCCATGAAATGGGGATCATATTCAAGAGGGGTCAGGGTTCACATTTGAGAAGTGAGGGTTTGTATTCGAGAGTGAGGGTTTTTATTCATGAGTGACGGTTCGTATTCAAGCATGAGGGCTCATATTGGAGAGATGGTTTATATTCATGCCAGGTGGCGGTTCGTGTTCATGAAAGGTGAGGGTTCGAATCAGTGAGAGAACCAAGTATCATGGGAGATAGTGGGATTGTATTCATGAGACATGAGAGTTTGAATGAGTGAGAATAATGGATTGTATTTATGAAAGATGGCAGATCATTGCTGAGAACAGGTGAGGGACCAGATTTGGGAACAGGTGAGGGTTCAAATTAGTGAGAGGTCAGGGATTGTATTATAAGAGGATGGAGGTTCATATCCCAAGAGGGAAGGGTTTGCATTCATGAAATGGATCATGGATCATAATCATAGAGGTAAGGGTTCGATTTAGTGACATGCATATTATATATATGAGCAGTGACGATTTATATTTATGGAACTAGTGAGGAATCGTGACAGTGAGATCAATGAGGAATATATTTATGAGACCGGTAAGGGATTGTATATATAGTGGATGAAAGACCAGAATCATCCAAGAGGCAAGGGATTGTGTTTATAAGAGGCAGTAGTCCATATTTATATAAATGAGAAGGATTCAGTTGAGAAGCAAGATTCATATTTGGAAGAGCAAGAGATCATCATTATGACAGGTGAGGGTTTGTGGTCATGAAAGGTGAGGGTTCGAATCAGTGAGAGCATTTAAAGATCAATTAGATGGGATCATACTCAAAAGGGGTGAGGTTTGTATTTGAGAGTGAGGGCTCGTATTCGAGAATGAAATTTCATATTCATGCAAGGTGAGGGTTCAAATCAGTGAGAGCATTTATAGATCAATTAGATGGGATCGTACCCAAGAGGGGTGAGGGTTTTTATTTGAGAGATGGTTCACATTTGAGAGATGGGGGTTCATATTCATGCGTGAGAGCTCGTATTTGAGAGTGAGGGTTCATGTTTGAGAGTGAGGATTTGTATTCAATAATGAAATTTCATATTCATGCAAGGTCCCGGTTCATATTTATGAAAGGTGAGGGTGAATCAGTGAGAGGTCAGGGATTGCATTCATAAGAGGATGAAGGTTCATATTCACAAGAGGTAAGAGTTTGATTAGAGTGTCATTCCCAACCCGCAATTCCCGTTCCCGAACCCTTCCCATCCCGCATAGGGTCGGGAATTGGGACCAATCCCCAATTCCCGCAGTGGGAAAGGGAGTAATTGGGAATTCCCGCAGTTCCCGTTTACTCCCATAGGGATGGGTCGGGTTGGGAAATGTGGGAAATGGGAGTGGTTCATATTCCCGAATTTCCCATTACATACTATTACAGTACTTAATCCAACCATGGTTAGAATATAGTACGCAGTCTGACTGTCCAGCGCGAGAAGCTGAGAATTCTGCAAATAATTATTTAATTTTCCGCGACACATGTCAGAACGGACAAAGTTATACACAAAACAAAATATTGTTCTTCATATGTAATAATCTATCTAATTATTTAACAGTCTATCTTCCATTGTTAAGATTCCGGTAATGGCCAGGTTCATGTTGAGTGGTTGTTGTCCGACGTGGGCGTACACTAGAGTCTGCAGTCAGGTCGCTGTGTGCTAGCTGAGAGTTGCCGCTCAGGGGTACTCGGGTAATGGAAACAGCAGGCTGTGCAGGAAATTCCTCATTCTCATCCTCATTTTCATCATCCTCCTCTTCATCAAATCCATCAGCATCCTCTACATCACTGATCCATAGCTCTGGAACAATCTCATCTGCCTTGCTTGACACACTATTATACTCTTCCCCTTCAGACTGAAATTGAAATTCCTTTTTCATTTCGAAACGGTCCACACACATTTGAAGCATAATGGCTTCAATCGTCTCTGGTGCCAAACGGTTTCGTCGGTAATGGCAAACATCGCGAGCAACACTGAAGAGATTTTCCACACCAACCCCACTGACTGGGATTGAAAAAAAATCTTGAACCATGCGACTGAGGACTGGGAAGCGACCAGAATTCTCACGCCACCAAGCCAAAACATCTGGAGTACCTGCTGCAACAAGCACTGAATTTAACCATGGTTAGATTTTTCTAGAACAGAAACATGCAAAGTCATTTCACTTACCATTCTCATCCAGATATCTCTGAAGTTCTCTGAATTGCCGACCAGGTGTGTTTTGATGCTGACTTGGTGACAGCCGGCGACGTTTAGAGTGGTGCCGTGCCCAGTCCAAACCACTGAGTTGCAATGGTTGATAAGGCTCTTCCTCAGTAGCTGGAAAACGATCAGAATAATAAGCAAAAATTTTCTTCATAATCTGAAGATAATGCTCTTCCCATTTTTCAGTATCATCTGCCCATGATGCTGAACGGAATGCGTTGAGTTTTTGGTATGGATCAAGAATGGTTGCAATTGCATAGATCACACCATGCGATCGATAAGTTTTCTCATAATACTGCGTCAACTTTGAATGAGCTGCTTGGAGACCCAAATAAATTTGTTTCTTCCAAGAGCGTCGTTTGCCTTTCACCAGAGCCATTGAATCCTCAAGATGATTGAAAAGTCCATCGTATGCACTATATGCCTACGCCTATTAGATTGTCTGGACTAACCATGGTTAGAACATAGAACAAGACACATACCTGGTGTATTGTTGCACCATGATGCTCAGACAAAGCGGATGTCCATAAATAAAAATCATACAGCAACTGAAGGAGATATTCAATATGATGCCATTCATGTTCTTCCAGCAACAAGTCAGAGATATCATCTTCACTTAATGTGATGAATCGTTTGATTGCACTTTTCAAAAGACGTGCACGGCGCAACATAATATATGTTGAATTCCATCGAGTCTTGCAGTCAAGGAGGAGCATAAGTGACCCTTTCTTGGGGAAAACTGAATCAGGCAAATTGGAAGTGAAATTCTGGGCTTGGAAGAAAAGCTCACGACGCTGGGGGCTTGCGTTTATGTAGCAAACACTTTTTCGAACCTAGTGATGCACAATACATATTAACAAATCATCTAATTAAATGATATCAATGAACGATACCTTCTCCAGTGTCCGTATAAGACCTTGTTCTTTTATCTGCTTGTCATTGCTGTCCCACTGGATCAGCACATCATCATTTTTTGCCTGGATCTTGAGTTGTTTCAGGAATGCAGTAACAGATAATTGAATGACATGGGTCAGACAGGGTAAATGATGTGGCATGTCAAACAACCGCTGGAAATCAGGATCGTGGACTTGGGAGTGGAAGTCATTATGGCTAAGTGCTTGGTGTAATGAGTTTTGTAGGTCAGGATTGGTGATCTGAAGTAAGTGATCGGTTAAGTGTGAAAACATTGTGCCGTTGTTTCCAGCCTAAGCCATATTGTATTAGCAATCCATACCCAGAACCCATCTAACCAAGGTTAGAAGTTAGATTTGACTTACATTGTCTGTTGTGATACCAAGCACTCGAGAAAGTAGATTGTATTTCTTCAACACATTTAACAGAGTTAATGCAAGTCGCTCACCAGTATGAGCACCTGAAATTGGAACAAAACCAAGCAATACTTCATGAAAATGAAAGTCTTCAGTAATGAAGTAGCCTGTAATAGCCATAAATGGTTTTTGGTCTGGGCTAGTCCAACAATCCAAGGCAATTGAGATCCTTCCACTCTCTGGGAATGCTTCCATAATTGTATTCTGGGAAGAGTCTGCACGCTCCATAAGACGTTCCTTGATTCGATTTCGACTTGGGAAGGCAAGCTTGACAGAAGGACTTGCGACAAGATTCAGAAGGCGCCGGAAATGTATTTGTTCAACAACACGAAATGGGAGACGAGCAGAAACTATAAAGTCCACACACTGGTCCTCAAGGGCCTCCCGAGAATATGAGCAAGACTCTCCAGTATGTTTCCACTGTTAGCTAAGTTTTATAACCATGGTTAGATTGACACAACATACAGAGCTGTTCTTTGTAAAAAAAGAATCAACCTTCCGATTGCTTTTATTTTTTGAAGGGTCATGGTTGAATGAGCACCGCTTGCTTTGCGTATGCATATGGAGTCCCTTAGTCCCATGCCGTTCGGGGACAGGATGTTGCATAATTGCCTGACAACTCTTGCAACAGACCTGAGCGTTACCAGATGTTAAGAGAGCTGTCTCAAAAAAACAATCCCATATAGGCGACCGCCGAGTCTCAGTCCTCCAAGGTTCAGGCAACTTTCTTTGTCGTGACTTTTGAGCAGCTGAAGTAAGACTCCACCAATTCCGGAATTCTTCCACAGCTTCTGTAAAGAAATTCATATTGTCAAACTCAGTGACTTCTGGGTACTTTACCAGTTTCTTTGCTCCTCTGTTGATAATGTTTAGGAGAGGGTAACCACTTATATCTAGAGGATGTTGAGAAGTGGTCTGGTTATTCTGTTGGCTGGAGGATTGTGTCCATATTGGACTTGAGGGACAAGGGGTAGAAGAGAATGAGGATGAAGGCAAACATATTGATGAGGAAGATTGTTGTTGTTCAGGTTGTCTTAGTGTAGAGGATTCGGATTCATGATGAAATCCATGAAAAGACATTGTAGGAACGGTATAATAAAATAGATTAATGAAAGAAAGTGAGGAAAAATGTACGAAGTTCTAACCATGGTCAGATTAAGATATTAAATGTTTGATTTCCTTAAATAGACTATAAAAAATTCTGTGGGTATTATGTTCTGTTAGGCTGACCGTGGGATGGGAATTCGGGATACCCGGGGGGGTCTTATCCCGTCCCACGGGACGCCAAGACTTTATGGGATGGGATTCCCATTTTATGGGAAGAAAATGGGATGGGATAATATCGGGATGGGATAAGGATGGGATTTTCCCATTCCCTAAAAACTATAAATCTTCGTCCCTATCCCGTCCCATTTTAGGGATGGGAGAATCCCATCCCGAGCTTGGCAGAGGATGGGAAATTCCCATTCCCATTTGCTCCTCGGAGGGAAATTCCCATTCCCTTTTGCTTCTTGGGAGGAAATTCCCATCTCCTGTGGGATGGGATTCCCATCCCATGAAAACCGGGAGTATCCCATCCCGCAAGATCATGCTAGAACAGAATCAAGGATGATGAATTTCTTCATTTGACTTGTCAGGAGGAATCTATATTGGAGACCCAAAAACATCACATTGGAGTTGTACCCATTATAATGAACTAAAGCTAAACATCACTCTGAAGAAATGAGTTGGATATAACAAGTACAAAGACCTAGAATCATGTTCAACGACGCTGGTGCCTTTTCCGTGTCCTCTCCGCTGGCGGTTCAGGTTTATCCCCAGCATCCTCTTCCGACATAGCATGGTCAAAATGGAGTGATGCAGCAAGTATTTTCTCATCAAATGTTGCTTTTCTCGCAATATTGGTCTCATTCTTCTGATGAGTCTCCTCATCCTCCCACTCCGCTAACTGGCAGTCGTCGAGAAGACCAGGATCTAACAAGTCCTTATCACCATGCTTGAGGATCATAATCTTGCGGATAGTCTCGCCTTGGAGCTTCCCACGTCGATATGTGCACGTGTCACGGCCAATATTGAATTGACGCTCAACAGGAAGACTGGTAAGAAAAATTGCAAGCAGGTCCTGCGCCATCCGGGCAACTGTTGGATATACAGCTTCAATCGATCTCCATTGTGATAGGATATCAACATTAGAATCAGAAAGAGGCTGCTCTGAGAGATACCTTTCCATTTCATTAATTGTGCCAGTGTCTTTGCTGGCCGGCTTCGACTCTCGTGAAAACAGTGTATTGAGGTCCTAGAGCCCAATTAGTCACAGGAACGCTGTTCTTGTCGCTGGAATTGGTACCTCAATTGGAGACAGATCACCCTCCTCCTCTAATTCTGTTCTTAGAGGCTCATATTGTTGGTAATTGTCTTGGTAGAACTGGAGGATTCGTTGCTTTTGGAACTTGCGCTCATCTTTGGTCCAATCATCTTCATGGAAGGCATTCATCCGTTTGCTTGGGTTAAGAACAGTTGTAACGGCATAAAAGATGCCAAAGTCATTGTCAGTCTGTGAGTAATAATCTGACAGCTTATCCTTTGCTGCTTGCAACGCCTTCAAGAGAGGCTCTTTCCAAGTCCGTTCTCTTTCAGCTTCTCGGGATCGGGATTCGAGATGCTGGAAAAGCTTGTTGTAGATTTGCCATGCAAGATGGATTGAGATATCCCGAGAAATTGATATCGCCTGTGTGTACTGCCAGAATGGAAATAGGATAACAATGATGTATTCAACCTGTTTCCATTCATCAGGAGCGAGATACAGCTCTTGAAGTTTTGCGTGGTCTGTTTGGTCAAGAAACCGATTCAGGGTGTCTTTCAGAAGTAGTGCCCGGATTGCCATTGCAAAGGTCGAATTCCAGCGCGTTTGTACATCTTGGACCATCTGAAGTGGTGGGTTTCGGGCTTGGAGATCACAGAATCTTTCACGGCGTTGAGGTGAGGCGTTAATAGCGTTGGCAAGGAGACGGATCTAGTCAGATTGGATCATTGGCGTGTGATCTTTGGGATCCACAAATTAGCGCTCAGCTTACCTTATGCAAGGTCTTTCCAAATGACACCCTATACTCTGATAGTGCAGGCTGAATATCATCTTCATTGGACAACACTGCAGCCACATCATCACGAGCCTCAATGCTGAGATGCTTGACAATCTCATTAACTATCAGCTGAACCACATGGGCAAGGCAGGGTAGCTGATTCTGCTTTGCTGACCATTGGATGCCTTTCAGTTCCAGCTTCTCCGAAAGGACTTGACACAGGGTCTTGTTGTTACTTGCATTGTCCGCAGTGATAGCTAGAAGTTGATGCTCAATATCATACTCATAAAGTGTTTTCTGAACCACTGCAGCAAGGGCTTCACCAGTATGCGCTCCAGACAGAGGCTCAAAGCCCAGTAGTATTTCCTTTCGCTCCCACCGAGAGTTGATGAAAGACCCGACAATTCCAAGGAATGCAATGTGATTAGGACTCGTCCATGTATCAAGGGTTATGGATATTGCTGTATGCCTTGGTTTTCCTGCCAACAGCTTCTGCTTCACTGTCTCAAACCTAGTGTTGAGGAAACTTCGCAGTTTTGTCCGGTGTGGGAAGGAAATGTTTGGGTCCAGGAGCCGAAGGAGATCCACCAATGCTGGGTTGTCAATCGCTCGGAAGGAAAGGTTGAGAGAGATGATAGCTTTGAGAATATACTCTGTGATATTCTCGTCGGTCTTTGGCGGCAGGATGTCGTTTGAGATGGCAGAATATGGTCGCTTGGAACCAGTTTTCCGTGATTCCCACTAGAACTGTCATTCAATTGTCATTGTTTGAATAGGTTGATTACTATTCAAGGTCATACCTGAATCACTGATTGCTTAGAATCTCTCGATTGTAAGCTTTTGCAATCCTTGGTGTTTAAATGCTTGTTCATCCCTGAAGCACCATTCTTTGTGAAGACACCATGCTGGATCAGTTTGCCACAGGCCTGGCATTGAAGAACTGGCGTTCCTGTGCGCATTTCGGCCAGCTGAATAAAATGTTTCCACAGCTCTCCACGACATCGGTTCCAACGGGGATGTTGAAACTTGTCTCCAATGGTTCCATTTACACATTTTCGACCAATTGGGGTGCATTTCCACCACTCAAGAAACGACTCATAGTAGGTTGATTGAAAGTGAACGTACTCAACACCATAAATGGTCTCAACGCGAGCATTCTCGGGGGGTTGTTGGGAGGTATGAGATGTGGAAGAAGAGTCATCAAAGACAGCCACAGGTGAGAATGAGGACAAACTATCATCAGACTGAAGGAGTTCTGGGCTTGAGCTAAAGAGATTGACCCGTGAACATGAAGCCATACTTGAAGTACTGACAGGTGGTAACACTTAATAGTGAGGACTGGGAAGTTGTGGTCGCCGAGGTCAGCCTGGACAAAGTTGTTAGCTTCAAAAGACAGGATAGAGCTCGGAAGAGTTTCTGGTTTATTGGGATTAGAAAATTAGAGAATACCATTGTCAAAGTTCATGAGGAGTAGTGGGCGTGGCCAGCTGGCCACGTCACCACAGGGTTCACTTGTACATCCCACTTGTAAACTGATCGCGATGGATCAGCAAGAGGCATCCCGACGCGTTGAAATTAATATTGTTTTACCAAAGCACAACACGCTATTTCAGATGTAAATGTGTGAAATATATGTATATGGCATGAAATTCCAGAATATGTCATGGGAAAGTCCTGGTAAACGCGAAGAAAAGAGGCGTTTTCGGGCTAGAACCTGCATTGATATTGCTATTCTGAAAGCGTTGGAGGAGTGCTGTTGATATATATATACTCTTACTGCATGATCTGATTTGAACCAGGCAAAAGTTTTATACTGCCAATAAAGCCTTGAACTCGCTTCATTTGATCTGAAGTAAGCATGGTAGGTCATAATACATAAGATGAAAATTTTTCCTGATTTTTATCGAATTTTTTTTAACGCGGATCTCCGTGCGTTTATATGATAAAAATGTTCTATGTTTAGAAGCACTATCCTTGGGGGTTCAACTAAAAAGCTGAAAATCATGCTCAATCAATCGTCTTCTACTATACCTAGTCATTTTCAATTTCGCTTCTTGCCAATAACCCATAGACAAAAGCGCTTTGATTAAGGGAGATTATTGGCTTTTCTTAAAGAATGAAGCGAATTGTGTAGCAATTAGCAAACGATTATGTGCCGAAAAGTTCTCTGGGATTTTTATGGGAATCCCGGAAAAAATCCCATGATATGGGATTCGGGATGGGATTATCCCATTCCCGGAAAATCGTATATCTTTGTCCCCATCCCGTCCCATTTCAAGGATGGGATTATCCCATCCCCCGAACGCCATGTATGGGAAAATCCCATCCCGAGCTTGGCAGAGGATGGGAATATCCCATTCCCATGTGCTCGTTGGAGGGGAATTCCCATCTCCCATTTGTTCCGAGAAGGCCATCCCGATTTTCAATGGGATGGGAATCCCATCCCATTCCCACCGGGATTATCCCATCCCAACGGTCAGCCTATGTTCTGTTACATCATAAAAAATCCCAAACACCAAATACCACTCAATAGAACTCCGATTCTCCGAAGACCCAATTGATGTTCAGTCACTCAATAACCTGGGTGTCTCCACTTTTCTCTCCTGAATGTTCCTGCTGAGTTCCACTATGAGTAGTCTGTTCTGATTTGTCTGCAGTGTCCTCAGTTCCTGGTTTACTGGTTAGTAGATATTCTAACCGTGGTTAGATTATAATGATCAATGATACCTACCACGTTTGCGTTTGCCAATTGGAGGATTCTTGACAAGAGTGTTTTTGGCAATGGATTTGTTGTGCTCAGCTAGTCGAGCGTGAAGTTCATTTTCACGAGATGAGTAGTCCACAGGACGGTTGGCTATGAACCCAGGTTTTCGAAGGTGTGGAGTGCTTGACTTCGGCAGGAGATGCTTGTTAAGTGAGAATTTGCTCAAGTCTTCCTGTTGATCGTCAAGATCTACTTCAAAATTGTGCTTAATCAAGACCGAGGCGCAGTCACGAAGGACCATGACTGCATTATCCCATTCAGTCTAATCCACACAGTCAGCATATACCATACCATATAAAATTATGACCTACTC
This sequence comes from Aspergillus pseudoglaucus, assembly GCA_039880875.1. Taxonomy (NCBI): domain Eukaryota; kingdom Fungi; phylum Ascomycota; class Eurotiomycetes; order Eurotiales; family Aspergillaceae; genus Aspergillus; species Aspergillus pseudoglaucus. The sequence goes on along the minus strand of JBDODC010000050.1, from coordinate 73,475 downwards.
ACATCTGAAGTCAAGAGTCCATCTGGCCGTCCTCTACCACCTGCAAAACCCCAGAGAACTGTATTCATCATGTGCCCTTTGAGCACACGGTAATGCCATAATGCCCCAAAAAGTTCAGCTTCTTCAATGAGGCCAGACTTCGTTGCCTTGTCCTTCAGGATAGAGCGTGTTTTGAGTAAGAGCTGATTTTTCTCAAGATTGGACTGCGAGATGAGCAGACCCCAAGGAAGACATGGTGAGTGCAATGATTCCTATAGTAAGTTAGCTAGCCAAAAAATAGAAAAGGATCTGCACCATTCACATACGAGATACGCGAGGTCATTGTACTTGGCCATTTGGTTTGTCAGAATAGGCCCACACATCTCCACTACAAGAGAAACAACACGTCCCCAGTGCAGATGACCAAACCGGTGAAAATACTCATCAGAGAGGCCTGGTTCATCTGGCTTTCTTTTCAGTGATGCAGGTGGCGCTGCAAGCTGCAACCACATTAGCAATGTGTACTTTAACCATGGTTAGATTAAGTGTTATTTCCTTACCAGTGATTCGTTTGAAGAGTCTTGCCACATTTGATCATTCTGGATCTGTTCTTTGAGTCGTTCAATGAACTCCTGAGCTTGTGCATTGCTGTTCTCAACAACATCTGGGAACAGAAGTGTCTCGAGTTCAGTTTCCCACAGAAACTCTTTGTATCGTTGCGAAGCAGGAGCCGGATAAACCCAGTCAGGTTTGACCCAGCATGCAATATGAACTAGAACTTTTCTCATTTTGACAATCACGTCGCGCTCAAAGACATACCAATTATGCCTTCAGCCAATCAGCATGAATATCCTAACCATGGTTAGAGTAAATGAAGACTTACCATGTAGGGCATGGAAGATTGCGATATTCACGAAGTTTCTGATATATGGTGCAATACAACTCATCACCAAAGGCAAGGAGGAAATTTGGACGACGAGAATGAAATTCATACTGCTTTGTTTGGAATGGTTGACTGAGAGCCGGCAGTGGAGCATCATCAATTCGCCAGGGTGCCCGGCGAATGGAACTTCCATTAAAATAATCATCGTGAGTAGGGAAGAAGAGCAAACGAAGTGGATACTCAGGTCGACCAGTCTCAAGATCCAGAATCATTTTCCAATCATCGTAGGAAAGCTGTCGATATGATTCACCGAAAATGTTGGTGCTGAAGTCAAGGAACTCATGGATTTTTGGAATCCAGATCTAACCATGGTTAGGATTTTAGTATGATGTAATATTACTGAAAAATATTTTCACTTACGCAATCAAGTTTTGATTGGATGATTTTCGTTGCAAGACTCCAAGCAAAATTACGTTCGCCGTACCGAGTGAGGCAAAACTGCAAGAAGAGAGATCGAAATGTATTATGTTGGAGGATTGATAGGATACGTGCTGTGTGCTGGATGTTGACACCAAAGACATTTTGGAGCCAGTCAGAAAGTTTTGTTTGGGTGAGTATCTCATGACGTTGTCCAACTGGGATGCACTCAAAGCGGCTGATTATTATCTGCGCATTAAAACCCTCACTGTTGGCCTGGTATAAGCCTTCTGGGTTTGCAGCAAGTGCAGTCTGCACTTCCTCTGACATCATGTCCCGCGCAAAAACATCAACTCCCCAGAAGTATTGCTATTATAAAGTGATTAGTCCTGTAAATTCCAGTGACTTATGTGAGAAACCCACTTCAGCTGTTGGTGCGGCAATCCTTGCCCCATTTGAATCTTCTGCTTCCTGGTTGGCCAAAGATTGTGCATCCTCCAAAAGCGACAGAAGTGCCATTATACGGTGCTGTCCATTTACCAAGGACATGGTGACATTAGGTGGGAGTGATCTGAGGCTGACCATATCCTTCTATAGATTTATCATTGTTAGCTTGTTCTAACCATGGTCAGAACATAAGTTAAAATTAATATACCAGTTGGCTTGTCTTTTGACGTGTCTGCTGCTTGAGTATGTCTCGAGCTTTAGTGTGCTGTGCTGCATCATCATGGCTTTCTGGTAGAGATATTCTTGCAGAGTCAGAGATTAAGCTTTCAAATTCATCTGTGGACATCATGACTTTCAAGCGGTCGTCTTGTGCATAGCGTCGGGTGCCATGTCGGAATGATTCTTTCAGTTTCTCGCAGAAGTTCTTATCAATGATTCGATTTGGATTACTCCTGTCGATGCATTGAATGTCTACTGCAAAACTGCCAAGGAAGGCATTTGAGATTTCTTCATGAATGCGGTCTTCTTGGACAAGACTGGTCTTCTTCTGGACATGGTCTTTACTCACACCGCTAGCCGCACCAGACCGAGCACGTTTGCGAGGTGGCATCTTGTCTTTGAATGTATTTGGAGTGGAGTAGTTGACCTGAGTTCTAACCATGGTTAGATTGATGTTCACTTTCAATCAAGGTAGAGTTACTTACCACTGAGGGAATTCAGCTGAGGTGGGGGGTTGCCACACTTCTATACGAAACTCGTTTGGGGGGGGGGGGGGGGGGGGGTTTGCTGAAATATGCGGTAAAAAAGAGAAGATGGTTAGAACGCCTTGAGAGGAATTTGGGAGGGAATATATAGATAAGATCCCTTTGTCTGACCTCGCTAAATTGACACTAAGTAGGCGAGGTTCTATTTCTTTTTCTTGCTCCATTCACTTCCTATCATTAGAACCGCGATTGAATTCATTGATGGTGGCCGTTAAATTCATTGTACAAGGCTGACTTTTGATTGGTTGGTCGTGATTATGTAATTACCCGGGGAAAACTTTAACTATGAGGGAGCTTCAATCACCGGATTCGGAGGCCACTGCCAGCTCAGTATTTGTTAGCATTGGCAATGATTCTTATTTAAGATTATCAGCTATTCAAAAGTGTTGAGCTCAAAATTCAATGATTATTCTTAATCTAACCATGGTTGTATTATGCCCTTTGGTGGATCTTTTCGGTCATGTCTATAAATTGCGTAGTAATGCGGTCCAAATATATATATATATTATTGCGACGGAGTCGTAATTTCTTGTATCAACTAATTTAGAATTTTCTCTACAGAATCTGCCACTGGAAAAAAAATATTAAAAATATTAAAAAACAGAGAGGAATTCACTTTATTATATATATATTTTTTCAGAATTAAAAAAATCGTTAATTATAGATATAATGCGTGGTAAATTTGCATCGAAAATACAAGGCTACAATAAGGCAGTCGGGTTGGGAATAATGGGAACGGGAATTCCCGTTCCCATCCCGATTCTAACTGTAGTTAGTTTAGTGCGTCCATAAATGGTTAGCGCTGTCAATCTTTGGGAAATGTGGGAAATTCCCGACCCTTCCCGGTGGGAAATGGGAATGGGAATGGGAAAAAGATTTTCTTCCCAACCCGCATGCGGGTTGGGACTAAGGTGCCCATTTCCCTACCCTACCCGACCCGAATGCAACTCTACTACTTTGTGCACCAAGTTTGGAGTGGATTGGAATAAAATCAGGGAACTGAGAAGAGCTATTCTTTTAATTGCCTAAGATGATTTGCAACTAGGTTGACAGATATATATAATATTAACGGATCTTCGTGGCCGGTGTCAAGTTTCTATGGACAGACCCACGTGAACGAGTATCATGTCTCAAAAAGATCCACTATGGTACATCAAGCTGGTCAACTCTACATAGGTAGGTTGTACCTCCCAGCATATATTCGCAATGGAAATTCATAGCTCAGCTTTGCTGATGAAGTGATGGTATTGTGAAATTGACCACTAAGCGCATTTCAGTAATATGATAACCGCTGTACCGGACAAAGTATTAATGCGGAGAAATTTCATAATATGAATAATATGAATGTGAATATGAATAATGCGTTTATTCGCGTGAATAAAAAATTCATATATTCATATTCGCGGACTGCGAATATGATTATGTTGTATATTCGCATTCCTTTATTCCTTTCGGAACCCTAGGCAGTAATGTCTTTTCTGGATTTAGCCCCAAGAAAAGACGTATCAGGATTCCAGTGCTCTCCCGAGAACCCTAGTCTAGACATTCGCTCTACAATGTACAATTGCGGCCTAGTAGTAGGAGTGTATATAGGGTAACTAACGTGTTTGATCGTTAGTAATTTATTGATACTACGTTCGCGAGCACCAGGAACCGCTGCGCACAGGGCACCAGCAGTTCCATGGTTCGCGTCGATGACTCAGCTTCAGCTCGGAGCTTGTAAACCATCGTTCCGCTGCGTGAACGTTGATATTTTGACCGATAGCAACATGGATCGCGAACAGGGCAATGTTCCACTCGGGGATCCAACTTCTGAGACAAGCAAGCGCAAGCCTCGAGTCTCTCTTGCCTGCGAGCAGTGTCGCACGCGAAAGGTTCGCTGTGACGGACAGAACCCATGCTCTGGTTGTCGGCATTTTGGAGTCTCGTGTACCTACCGCAACCCGAGGCATGACAGGAAGCAAGCAGCCCGCAGCGTTAATCGGCAACACCCTGTCCTGATTCCTTTTATTGATAATATTGGATCATCGCTTGATGCTACCGCCGCACCTACCCCGGAAGCGCCCCTGGTTGACGCTGCACCGTCTCGTTTGCTTAATCATCCCGTGCACTAACGTGACTCACTACCGAGCGATCCACACCACCGAGCGATCCATTTTCTCCGAGCCTCCACTCCTCTACCATCACGGAGCCTTTAACCCACCAAAATGGCCACAAATGTGCGCGGAGAATCGTTTGAAAAAGAGGGCCGTATCTCACTTGCAATTGACGCTTTTAAACGTGGTCAATTTAAAAGTATACGCGCTGCAGCGGGTGCTTTTGATGTCTCTCATGCAACACTTGGAAAACGTCTCAAAGGACGAACTGCTCGGGCTGATACCCCTGCAAATGGTCGAAAACTTGGTCTTTTGGATGAAAATATATTAAAAGAATGGATTATATCGGCAGATGAACGAGGTATGGCGCCTCAATTCAAGATTGTACGCCGAATGGCTGCTATTTTGGCCCAAAAAGATATTGGGGTCAATTGGGTTACCCGTTTTATCAACCGACACGAAGATATACGATCTAGATTCACCAAACGGTATGATTATCAGCGTGCTCTATGCGAGGATCCAAAGAAGATTGGTGAATGGTTTCAATTGGTCAAGAATATGGTTGCAAAGTATGGTATTCAACCAGAGGATGTCTACAACTTTGATGAGACAGGTTTTGCAATGGGGATCATTGCCACAAGCAAGGTGCTCTTGTCCAATTTTGTATGCATTTTCTATAAAAACTAATACATGAGCGTCTTTATTAGGTGATTACAAGCCAACAGGATCGCCGAGCACGTGTATGTCAGCCAGGGAATCGAGAATGGGTCACAATTGTTGAGGCTATTCAAAGCACTGGCCGAATCCTCCCACCGATGATTATCTTTGCAGGCCAACTACATCAAAAGGAGTGGTATGATGAACTTCCACCTGATTGGGTCATTGGAACAAGCCCCCAAGGATGGATTAACAATGATCTTAGCCTACTTTGGTTAAAAGAGATCTTCCATAAGCACACCAAAGACCGGATAGCTGGGGTATACAGATTACTTGTTTTGGACGGTCATAAAAGCCATGCAACTGCAGATTTTGATCACTTTTGCAAGGAGAACAAGATTATACCTCTCTACCTGCCTCCACATTCATCTCATATTCTTCAACCGCTTGATGTCACTTGTTTTGGGCCTCTAAAAAGGAGGTATGGGAGTGAGGTACAAAGTTGTATGGCAGCCAAAATTCACCATATTGACGAGAAGATATTTCTGGATATCTACAAGAACCATGCTCGTCCAGAGGCTCTTACTAATGCCAATGCCATTGCTGGATTCGCAGCTACAGGCTTAGTCCCATATAAACCTGAAAGAGTACTTGACAATCTGCATTTTCGACTCGATACTCCTACCCCGCCTCCACCTGGAAGCTCCCATTCAGATGGATCATCTTGGACTGCAGAGACACCAAAAACAACCAAGGAACTGATAAAACAGTCCAATTTAATCAAGCGAATGTGGAGAGAGCGTACAAGAAGCCCCCCAAGTCCTTTACAAAGTGCAATTGATCAGGTGGTTAAAAGTTGCAATATAGCCATGTCAGAGGCACTTCTTTTGAAGCAGGAACTTTCCAATACACAAACCACCAACAATCGCTACAAGCGAAAGCGAGATACAGGCAGAATTTACCTTCAAAATGGTGGTATTCTTACTGGAGAGGAAGGGCAGCAGCGTGGGCAAGAGGAGGCTCAATTATATATATCTACACGAGAGGAAGATGACCGGCCAAGGAAACGGGCACCTCCTACATGCAGTATTTGTCATAAGACAGGGCACATACGCTCATCTTGTGTAAATAAATGAGAGCTTTTCATTGATATAATTATTTCGCAAATCGGAGTCCATTTAGGTGGTCAAATTGCTAATTGAATTCGGTCATGGTGGGAGGCTCGGAGAAAATGGATCGCTCGGTGGTGTGGATCGCTCGGTAGTGAGTCACGTTATAAGCGACAGCGAGAATTGCGGGCGGGCATTGGCGTGTCTAACAAGGACACCGGCTCCTTCCAATTTTATGGTAAGTACATGGTTACGAAGAAGCATTTTGTGCCTCACTAACGAAGATTCAGGCCCGTCCTCACATTTCTGCTTCATCCAGCGAATCTACCAGCGCATCAAACGCAGAGCCCACGAGACACTTTTGACCCCCCAGCGCAGTCCTGTTCCAGAGGGCGTGGGGAATTGGGGGCTTGAACGGTTTATGTTCTCATTATACCCGGATAACGAGGCTACCAACTTCCAATCCAATGCTTGTTTCCCACGCGATTTGGGAGAGGCTTTTATCAAATCTTATTTCGAGTTGATACATCCGCAAGTACCAGTGTTGGTATATTCAGAAATCATGGAATTGTGGGACGGTATGTGGCAACCGCCATCTAGCAGAACTCCCGCCAAGGGTGAAGAGCTCTTACTCATGGTTCTGGCGATCGGTGCTCGGGTGTTGAGCTTTGAAGGGAAACAGGACATCAACGTGTCCGAAGGGTGGGCCGCATATTTTTCCACAAGAGCTGATGATACAAAAAACCTGTTTGAGAACCCCAGTCTGCGCTCGACGCACTTTCTTCTTCTTAAGGTGAGTGCCCTTGGACAGGCTCACACGGGAGTACAGAACATATAACAGAGCAAGGAAATGTGTCTAGCAAAAAGGCCAGTGCTAACTCACTTGTTTCTAGGCCATGTACGCTTTTCAAGTCATGCGACCTAATGACGCATACCTTTACCTTGGCCACGCTGCTCGTCACGCGATGGCCCTCGGTATTAACAGCTCGCAGGTCGTTGACGGCGCCAACCTTGCAATGCATCGCTTAAGACGAACCTTTTGGGTAATCTATGCCTATGAAAGATCTTGCACGATATTTACGGGCCGGCCATCAGCCTTCCGGGATGAATTGATCGATGTACCATACCCAGAGGATCTGCCTACACCCGGACCATTCGGTAACTCGGCCGTTGCAGATCCCTCCCAGGCCTTGGTTGTCCGGAAATGTGGATACGTCAGAGCGATGGCCCGAGTTGGCAAAATAGCTGACAGAATTTCCGTGGACATCTACTCCATCAAAAGCATTTCAGACATGGCAGATATCAACAAAGTCCGCCGCGCCGTGATAGAATGTGATATGGAGTTGGAGTCAATCACCAGGAACTTGCCACCATATTTACATTTCTTTGACCCTGATCTCCCTGTCGGTGATGGATGGCAGGAAGTACAGCGGATTATGTTGGGCTGTCATTACTATATACTTCGGATGCTGATGCACCGTCCGGCGCTAGTCTTTGCGACATTTTTCAATTCAACGGCCGAGGCGGAGGAGCGCGGAGCAGGCACAATGCACGTTTATGACTCCATCGAAGAATCAATATCTTCGGCGACATGTATAATCAACCTGACCCATGACACTTATTCTTACCGATACTCGAAGATCAAGTTCGATGGAACACTCGCAGCCTATCTCGTATCCGCCTGCGTGACATTACTTTACAACGTCCTGGATCCCGGAACGAGTCCGGAATACGCTAGGGAAACGTTCAGTGTGGTTGAACGTGGCATCCAGTGCCTTGATCAGCTCCAGCACGTCGGGCCCATCAACGGCAAGATTTTGAGTCTGGACATAATGAAAGTGGCGAAGGAGGCCCTTCAATCGTCCCAAACCGACATTCAAATAAATGCGGATCTGGTTGATCTATTTCCGTGGTTGCAAAGGTGTGTGCTTTCTTCTTTTCGGCATTCTATCCTTTTCTTCGTCACGTTACTTGACGCTAAGAGGCTTATTTGGGACCTGCAGTGGCAAAAATCCTGGCATCCCTGCACACGGATCAGACGTCTCGACAGGATACATGCAAGACCAGACGATGCCGGAGCCAAAGGAGCCACAGAACCTTTTGCCCTCATTTCCCACAATGCCCGAGGTAAACTACATGTCGCATTGGCTGGAAGCAGGCTTTGATCCAGAAGATATCCCGAATTGTCTATATTGATCTGATCGGAGTGCAGTGCAGTGCTTTTTGTTTTATTTTTAGTTTATCATATACTATTAACATATTCTATGTGTCTACAATTCCTCCTATTCTAATAACTACTCTTCATCAGTACTGTTCAAACCCCCTGCTTCCCCCGTTTAACGTCTCCAACGCCGTATCTGGACCCGAGTCAACCACGAAATGAAAAAAACAAGGGCAAGATTGGTCAGACAAAAGCCCAAGAACACAGCCCAGTCCCTCCAACGTTCGTTGTAAAAGAATTCCATCGTGCCCGCAAAATCGTCACCAACGGAGTAGGGGCAGTATGCACATGACGCAGTGGCATTCGGATTCTGCAAATACCCTGCGTTTGAACTATTGTACGCTTCGACATAGTCACCACAGCTTTGACTGGGAGGAGGGTCGAAGATGGCCAAATCGGAATCGCTGCAGGCCGCGCGCACACCGTGTAAGCTGGAAGAAACAGCGGCACCGAAATAGTACCGCATCGGGTCGGCCCAAGTGATCCATGGACGGTAGAAATCGTTCAGCGCATTGCGCGGAACAACGACACCGCCGAACATCATGAAGATCACCCAGAAGAGCGAGTTGGCGTAGCCGGCCATGGTGCTGTTTGGGAACATGGAGGCCATCAGGTAACAAAATCCGGTAGCGAACAAGGAAAAGAGGAGGTACATGAAGTAGATCATGCCGGTCGCAGCACTGCTGTCGGGAAATCCCACGGTCCAATAGCTGCAGAGGAAAATCAGACTGAAATTGAACGCCTGCCAGGGAGTCTCGACAGCGATCATCGCCACCAACAGCGCCTTGTAGTCATAGATACCATTGCGCTCCCTAGCCTCAAAGATACCCCATTTCTCGAACCAGAGTTCTTGGATATCGTTGGCAATTGCCGGAACCACCCATGTGGCGATCAGCAAGGCCAGGGCGTGGTTTTGCAATCCGTTAGTGTCAGGTCCAGCTTTAAAGAAAGTGAAGGCGACCAGCAATTCGAAAAATATGCTCTTGAGAAATTTGCTAAAGTTATATGGTCCGTTTCGCCAGACTGATTTCCACTGCCGCTTTGTCAAGTGGAAGATCTGGGTTGTCAGTGGGAGCGCGAATTGTTTTGCGGGAGCAGTGTCTGATTCGAAGTAGGGAGAGACCTTCTCCGCCATCGCCAACACGCGATCATTCACCTCGTGACATTGTTCGGACTCCTGCCAGAGGCGCGGCCAGTCTGCGCCTGCCTCGTTGTTGCGTGATGCGGCCACGGTTGTGATGACAAACTCGGCTGGGTTGTCCTGCTGACCCATGACGGCTCCGCGGTGAGCGAAATAACCGTTGAGCGGCTCCCCGGTCTCGCCAAAGTAGACGGTGCGGCCACCGGGAGCCAAGATCAAGGCGTGATCGAACATCTCGAAGATGACACTCGACGGTTGGTGAATTGTACAGACGATTGGAATGCCCTGGGCAGCGATTTTGCGAAGGAATGTGACGATTGAGAAAGCAGCCTGACTATCTAGACCAGAGGTGGGCTATATTGATTATCAGTAAGTCGGAGGAAGGTGAAGGTAGATTCCGGAACATACCTCGTCTAAGAATAAAAGCGCTGAAGGACGAGCACACAGTTCAACTCCGATCGTGACACGCTTCCTCTCCTCTACACCAAGGGTGCCGACAATTGCATCCGCGATAGGATCCAAATCGAGCAATTCCATGATTTTTTCCACCTCCTGCACCTTCTCATCGTGAGACGTCTCCGCGGGCTGCCTCAAGAATGCCGAGAATTGTAATGCCTCCCGTACGGTGGCCAACGGCTCGTGGACATCCTGCTGCATGCAAAACCCACACGCACGCGAAAAGCCTTGGTCAAGGGGTTTTGCATCGAATAGAAGGGTTCCTTCCGTTCTTCCTTCGGTCTTGCGGCGGGAGATCGTTTCCAACAGCGTCGTTTTTCCAGCCCCGGAGCCTCCCATAAGAGCAGTTAGTTGGCCCGGTTTGGCATATCCCGTGACATTATTGAGCAAGTGAAGCTCCTGTCCAGCGGAGTGGACGAAGTAATTGACGTTGTGGAAGGAGAAAGTACGTTGGTTTGAATGCGAAACAGTATGTTGGATTGACGTCTCTTCTACCGTTGTCTGTATGGAGCTCTGGGAGGCCGATGAAGATGATGATGTCACTGGCTGTTGGTACCGACCCTCCACGCGTGTCTTATCCGAAGAGGAGCAGATCGGTGTGGCCCCTCGGCGGTAAGCCCGCGCGCTGGACGTGCTTGTCTCACGTGTCATGATACTGAGACCAAGAGCCGTCAGAACTATGTAAAGAAACCACATCACCAAGATAATGCCAAAGTCCTGCCAAAGGAACTGAACATTGAATCCATATTGCGCAGTCAAGTAGGTTTCCCCAGATACGTCGGCTGATCCCTTCACAGCACCTGCCATAGGGCATCCCTGGTATTGGATGTCGTTGTAGCCTGATCCATGTGGGATAAGCTGGTCAGGCGTGCAATGGAGCATGATACCAGCGAATTCGTTTCCCATCAATGACTCTACACCAAATGGCGTCGGTGAGATCCGCCGGATCCATGAACCCCAGCGATGCATTTTCGGTATAGGAGGCGCGTATCCTGAATAGAGACAGGTAATCGGAATGGCGCATCCGCCCATCAAGAATCCAATGTTGAGGTTCGGTGCCCAAGCGCCAAGCATGCGAAACAGGCACGATATGGAGGTAAGGTTGGTGAATGTGATGAGAACAAAGATCCAGAAACTCGATGCCGTCTTGTCCAACCCGATGGTGAAGTAGTAGCAGCAGGCGAAAACTAGTGCCTGGAGAAAAGCAATCGGGATTTCAGCGAGCGCTTCGGCAATGACCAAGGCAACTGGGTGTGCATATCCCATGCGATGCTGCTTCAGAAGAATAGTGCGTGACCTGATTGTTTTTGGGACCTCGGTGAGGGCGTTGAGATTAAAGTAGACCAAGGCAAACCAAAGCGCACCACTTCGTTCAAATGAACCCGTAGTTGTTTTTGGTGCCATGTAATAACCCGACGCGGTAATCACAGCGTTTACGGCAGTGATAATGAAGACGGTGATCAAGGTCGTTCGATTTCTCCACATTAGTTGATACTGTCTGCGCAGCGCTGTAAAAGTCTGGGTACCGAGCGAGGATGGTTCAATGGCTGATTTTGGGCTGAGCTGGGAACGCATCCTCTCCACTTCCGATTGAAAGGTGCTGGTGAGAGACGGGTCCGAGGCAACTTGCTCCTGGTACCTGACCATGTCCTGCTGCAAAAGGCGGTAATCATTACTGTTGCGAAGGACTTGAGCGAGGGATTCGGCTGTGTCGTAACGATGACCAGTGAATAGTTTCTGGTATTTTCGTTCCACGGGAGACGTGATTGACGTGAGGAAGTCGGGCGTAGTCTGTCTTTCTGGGCAATGAAACCCGAGTTCCAAGAAGTACTCCTTTGCCCGGCTGGCAGGACCACAAAAGATCATCTGCCCTTCATACATGACAAGAACACGGTCAAAATATTGATACATTGCCTCCGAGCCCTGGTAAATCGTCGCCACATTGGACATCCCAGTATGTCTTGACATATCCCACAGAAGCTGCAGGAAGCTCAAAGCGGAGGAGCTGTCGAGCCCTCTGAGGGGATTGTCCCAACATGCAATGGCAGGGTTGACAGCAAGCACTTCCGCCAGAGAGATCCGCTTCCTCTCCCCACCGGAAACACCGCGAACAAAAGCGTCACCGACTCTGGTATGTTGTGTATGAGACAACCCCAGCGACTCCAGCATGCGAGCAGTCATCTGCTTCGAGAATTGAGACGAAGATTCGGGTTGGGCCTCGGGTTTGCGAAGGCGTAAGGCGAAGTCCAAAGTGTCTTTTACCGACAGTGTAGGTAGGTGTATGTCGTCTTCGGCGCAGTAGACGGCTTCTGAACGATATCTTTTTCCCATCTCAGCCGAAGAGAGACCAGCATACTGAATCGAACCATGCAATTCTTGGAAGGATTGGTGTTGGTTGGCAAGAACCCGCAGGACCGTCGAGCAGCCTGCCCCAGGGCGGCCCAGAACCAGCATTGTCTCCCCAGGGAAGAGAACACCGGTGACATCCTGGATGATCGATGACGAACTCTGAGGATAGTCTTTTACCAACTTGCGACCGGTATTGACAGGCCATGCCAGAATGTCCGTGAAAATCTTGGGGAGGTCGGTAATTGTTCGCGAAGAGTCGCTCGCACCGACGGCCGTGACATTGGAAAATGAGATACCTAGGGATCGCCCATCTGGTCTATAGATCGGTAGACCGTCGTGTCCTCCCTTGTCGGCATCGAAGGCTCGTTTCTGAAATGCAGCGCGAAGCAATTAGTCCACCCCACTTGGTGACAGCCATAGCGCACTTGGGTGTCAATTTACTTACCGGGTCCGCCGACATGTTATCGAGAGCCGTTGCTCTTGAGCCTTCCATGTAGATGCAGCGACGATTTGGTAAATGCTGAGATCAAGCAAGATTTTGATGGCTAATCAGGCCTTGAGGACAAAGTAGCCAGATACAATGCAGCGAGCAGCATGCTGATTTATAAATGGCAGCGTCCTTGCCTTCGATATTCTAGCCCTGGTCTGAATTAGTATTGACATGCCGTGATGCTCGGTTCGGAGATTATGCTACGAGAGTTCCTATTCGCTGGCCGTGCCGAATACTGGTCATCGGAACGGAACTCGGGACTTTCAATTTCCTCCGAAGCGTAAAACAACCAAGGATAGAAAGCTACGAAACCGTTGAGCAATCTCGGATCGATCGTCCTCTTAATATGTTACATGTCAGCCGTTCATCTTTAAAATTCGTTCTCTGTAGTACCGGCTTCCCGGCTCTATATCCATCCGGGCCGAGTCTGTGCGTTAGATAATTTCGGCATCCCGGTCATCTCTCGGCTAACGACATAATGCCGGGACTATATTGGATCCTGCTGGTTGAAAACTAAGTTTGATTTATATTCGGTCGCGTTCACCTGGGCTGCGCCGATATCAGGGTATATTAGGTCGTGTCAGTTTATGATTCAAATTCTGAATTCAATACAACCTTGACACTGGAACAATACGTAATGGAATCCTCGCTTAAAGACGTACGGCACGGCCTTTCGCGCTGTGGCTATAATGCTCTACATAATGGCATAATCACCCTTACCCTGGGAGATGATGTTCGTGAAGTAGACGTCCCTAGTCCCAGCGCCTTCCAATTTTGTAGTATATGAATAAATATGAATAATTCAGATGTACTGTTGTTATGGCCAGCTGTTTCAGCTTTATAATCAGGCCTGATCTATTTCAAAAGTCTCTGGCTCAGATGAATCAGATAAGTCGGATGAATCAATGTTCACTTCTCGGTGAGTTATTTGCATGACATCTCCATCGTTTCCGGTGGAACTTAAACTGATTGAATAACACTTCGGATTTCAGCAAATATCCTGCATGATATCATCGGCATCATTTTAATCCGCCACCCCAATCGTAGAACTACATAAGTCATTGTCCTCTATCACTCTCTTGTCTATTATCATAAACATAAATCATGGCATGGCGCTCGTATTCCGGCAGCAATGTCCGCAAGAGAGTATGCAGAGCATGTGATCGATGTCGCCTGAAGAAAACCAAAGTATGTATGATAAAAGACAATAAATCTTCTAATACATTGACCTGGACAGTGTGACGGATCCAGGCCCTGTTCGCGATGTCACGCAGATAATGCCACCTGCATCTTTGGAGAAAGAAAAAAACCGCATGATAAAGTGTATCCCAAGGGGTGAGCTTACACTAGCTTTTCTGTTTGTATGGCAAAAGATAACCAGACCTTTGTTGTAGATATTGTGAGATGCTCGAGCAGCAACAAAAATGGATGGTCCACGGTCTCCAGGAACTATACCGACGCAACACCGAAGGCAAAGGCTGGCCCGGCAAGCACCTGAAGCTCGAGCCCAACGGCCACCCGCTTACCCACGACTTGCTCATGCGCCTCGGCGCCCTCGGCGGCACCAAGGGCGAGCACTTGGAAGAAGGCCTGGAGGCCCTGCAACAAGATCTCTGGCGCACCAACGCCGGCATGCAACGTCAACAGTCACTTGAAGATGGCTCCGATAGCCCGCAATCACCAGTCACCCCCTCACGCTTTTTGTCTGATGCCTTTTTTGAGCACACCATGCCGCCGGCGCCGCCAACATATAGACCGTCCGCTCGCGCGCCTATCAAGAACGAGCCGCAAACTCAGTTTGCGGAACCCAGAGCCATGCAGACTATGGCGAACCCATTGGCTCTGCAGGGCGCGCAACATTGGCCCAGCAATGAATTCAATCTTCCTGGTGAAATGAACTCAACGTCTACGGCCAATTACCCCAATATCTCATTTGAGGACCAGCAGATCTTTTCGTACGTGCTAAATGGCCAGGTGCCCACGAACTGCGTTTCTCAAGGATCGTATCTATACTACAAGGGCGACTACGGAGACCTCACTCAGTTCCTGAACCCGAGCCCCACGGAAATCGTTTCGATCTCAGCTTGCACTTTTGATTACTGTCAGTGGTAAATTACCAACAGAGCCCGTTTTGACCAGGATCCACAGGAGAGTTTACTAAGAAGCAATCCCCTCAGTTTTAAAATATATTTAGAACAGACTGATAGATAGACTTGAAATGATGACAGCTGTTTGGTCATAGTCCATTGCTCCGCACGAGACCTTACCGATTCACCAAACGTCGACAATAGTTACAAGTAAAAGCCCGAGAATGTTGTTGCTTGAAGGTAGTTAAGCTCAAGGGCTCGCATTTAACGAATCTTTTGATGCTTTCATTCACGTCGTCGCGGATATCTGAGGTTTGCGCATCGTAAAGTCTCGATTACTCACCTTGTATTTAGGGTTTAAGACAAGCTCTTTGATCATTTTGAAAGATCAATGTCTCAGCTTCGGCGGAAGAAGGTTCACTGGAAACAGATGATGCTCTCCTCCCTTGAGGCCGCAAAGGAGAAACTGGTTAAATACTACAGCATGACTGATGATATCGAGGGTAATCTCTATGGAATTGGGACAATTCTAGCGCCATTGAATAAGATGCAGTTCTTTTCAACAAGTGACTGGGACCCAGATCCCAAGACTAGAAAGGACTACAGAAAGGAATACCGCGAGAGTTTCCAGTCACTCTTCGAGAGTTATTGCCAAAATGCACCATCAGATATACCTCAATGTGATAGCCAGATGTTGAATACTGAATCAGAACTTGAGAAGGCACTTAATAGCGATTCCTCACAGCGATCAACTGCTCTGCAGTACGACGAAGTCACTAGATATATCCAGAATCCAGAGTCGTAGGTATGTCTACTCACTTAACAAAAAATAGTACTAACCCATTATCAGATACCACTAAAGTATCCCCACGAATCTTCTGGAAAGATCATCAAAGGGAGTTCCCTATCCTTGCAAGCATTGCCCGTGATATCATGTCAATTCCAGCCACAGGTGCTGGAGTTGAACGTCTTTTCAACTCCGCCCGGGATGTATACCACTACCGCCGGGGCTCGTTGAACCCAGAGACAATCCGAGATATCATGTTATACATGTGTGCAACAAAATTCGACCTGAAAGAAGAGCAGCGGCTGGTTCTCCAAGAGTATCTATTGGAACAGGAGATCGCAGCATCAGTCGAAGAACTTGACATCCAGACGCACTCATTCGACGCTATCAGTGATAACGAGGAAGATGTCGACTCTGTCGAGGAATATCATGATACACCGCCACTCTCGGCAGTTGCCGCTGGTAAGCGGCCTACTGTCTCTTCTGATGATGAAGACTCTCATACCGATGAACTTGCGTTTGTAGATACTAATGGGAACCAGTCTCCACCCCTCCATGATACGCAGCCTCGTCGTGTATCATGTAGGATACGGAAGAAGTCGGGACGCTTGGATGGGTATATAGCTTGATGAGTTGACTTTTAAGAGTCTACGAAAAGATACTGTATAATGAATATTATGTAAATATGCGAATTGACGGCCCTAATACACTGTTTAAAGATACGCCTATGATATACACTAAATTCCCTTGTAAGGCGATACTGTAATGAAGTTTTCAGAAGATAATACAGCCCATTTCTACCTGATTTATGCAATTGACCCACAGTCACTTTTCTACATGTTTGTCTTGTTTGAGGAACCTCCATGGACCCTTGGGTACCCAAATGGAGGTTCCAGCCTCCTTGGAACCTACCAGCGGGTCCAAGGTAGGCGGGTGGGGGTTCGTGAGGGTCACCCGCGGGCCGAAGCCAGGCCTAGTTGTTGCAAAGGCAAAATTGGCAAACGGTGCAAACTGTGGGGTGATATCGATTCCGAGTCCACCGGACTCGGACCGGAGAAGTCGAAGAAACCACAACCAACTAGCAAACCATCTTCCATCTTCCTCGGCGACTTCTGCTGGCGGCCCAGGCAGTCGGAGGAACATGTTACCGTTCAATGATCTTACCGGCCACACTCCTAACAATACTTTGGTTGCCGTTGAGTTGTGTCGGAACGCGGTCGTGACAGTACGGACTAGTACGGACATAGGCAATTGAGTACTTGGGAGTGTGATTTCTATATACTATAGAAAGTGCAGAATAAATAGGGGGTCAAGCTTAGTAAGGCCGTTAAGAGCCTTAGGATCATCAGGCAGATGGGGGTGCTGAATATTCCTCGGGCGCACTAGTAAAGTTGCGACCCTCTTTTTGTCGACAAGTTACATTACCGATCAAGTTGACTACGTGAACAGTGTGGCACCACTGAAGTCTCTGCCCCCCACCACTGGTGGACGGACATTTAGAACATGGCACCTATCAGAAGGCTTGGTGCTTACTGAGCATAGTATGATTTAGGTGTCGAATTTAGTTAATGACGCCATTTCCACGGAGTTAGTTCACGGTACATACCAATCATTTGATGACGTACGATATTTGCAGAGGGCGCTTACAGGAAAACCAACGCCAATGGTCATTGAGATCAAAGGCAGCGTATGTAAAGAGATGCTTGCTGAATTCTTGAAGTTCCAAGTCAAGTCTCAATCCACCTATCTCATATTTGTACTGTTTTCGAATCGTCCCTCACTATGCCCAAACTTCTTCGTATGACGCTATTGATGAAGCGCAAGGAAGGAATGTCTGCAGAGGAATTCCGTCGCTACTGGGCAGAGGTCCATGCCGCCAAATTCCTCTCCGTCTCCCTAGTCAAAGATCATCTTGTTAAGTACCAAAGAGTATGTCCCTGGTTTATGCAGGCAATGCTTTCAAAATTACTCATCCTTGGAATTGTCCTACAATACTGATGAATTCACTAGTTTTATTCTTTACTGGACCTTGTGAGCTCAGCAAGTTCGAGAACCTTCCATACGCCGTCGATTTCTCGAACGGACGAATTTGATGGAGGTGCGGAGTTCTGGGCAGAGAGCATGGAAGATTTGGAGGCGGTGTTCGCGAGTCAGGAATATTACGAAAAGGTATACTTGGATGAAGACAACTTCTTGGATCGAGAGAAGAGCAGAACATTGATTGGGTGGGAAGATGTAAGTCTTTAAGAACAGGGAAGGAAGTCTCACTACATGAGCATGTCTTTCGCTCGTTCCGGCGTGGAATGGCTTTAAAATTTGGGTGGTTCGGGAGGCGATATTGGCAGAGTATGCAAAAAGTGGTTATTAAATCATCTTCCTGCTCAATGATCCCACCGGCCACAGTCATCACAATACGTTGGTCACTGCTGAGCGACGACATATAGTAATTCGAGCGCTCCTCATCAAATGCTTCTACACCTGGTAGGTCTGATATTGAGCGAATTGCCTGATTGTGGCCGAACCAATGGAGGGAAATCAGGTGGTTGCATTCGACCAGCTCAATCGAATTGGAGGCCGTATGCCAACTTCACCGAGTGAGAGGACAGCTGCTTGGTGATAATTCATTGCTACATACGAGACCTTCCCGATTCATCGATCGTCAACAGATAACTATCTGGAACTTGAATATGCGAAATCCGCTGACCATCAAGCTTTTCTAATGTTTTGCTATATGGTCGTAACAGTAAGTAAGTAAGTAAGTAAGTAAATTTCACTCGCGGATCTTTCAGGCTGTGAAGCCCGATTTGCCGGCAGGGCACTACATGATAGCCGGGACAACTATATCACATGATGATGACTGTTAACCCCGAAGGAAACAGGGCAAACCCGCCATCCCCGTCTTCAGTTGATCGCTTTCATCCCTGCGGGACCGAGGCCCGTACTGTCCAGCGACTAACACGGCAAGCCGTGAAGGTGATTAGTGACGCAGAGGGGTACCCACTGTGGTGCTGGGGGCCCGAACTATATGGTCGTAACAGACGCACGAATGCGGACAGGAGGTGTGTGGACCGGCGAAGTTCGTGTCCGGTGGGATCCCAAAAAAAAAAAAAGAAAAAAAGAAAAAGAAAAACACAGTGGAGTAGACCCGAGTCCGGTGGAGCTAAACTCGGAGGTTGGCTCTTTTGCCGCCTGCATTCGGAACAGATGCGCAGAAGTGGACACGGAATTTATAGTGAAGGTGGGAAATCAAAGGCAACCTTGGAATTACGGCGTTGAAAATTCAGTCAGCCGGACGAAAATTTCCACGGCTCATGCGACGTTTCCGACGAAATGTATGGAGACTTGTAACTTGATTGCCATTGTCTGGACAGAAAGAATGTCGGGGGCCGGGCAGCAAAAGACTCCTCGCTTCAAGGAAATCCTCGATAGTGTCTTTCTACATCGATGCGTACTTCTTGGTCACTGTAGGTCACTATACTCTACACTGTGTTGGGCTAGGCGCGCTGGATTTTAAATCGTGATCCACTTCACAAGACTATGTTGATAACCGCTAGTTCTACTTCAGGGAATTCTAACGTTAGAGCGCAGAAAATTATCTTTCAATCCTAGTAGAGAATCGGTTCACAGTGAAGGGGCAGTGTAGGTAATCATAATTCCAAGCGCAAAGTGATATAAATCAGCAAGCAATACATGCGATACTCATGACCAAACGCCCGATTCTTGAACTCGCTCCAGCGATTCCACATGCTGCACTTCGCCTGGCTTCTGTACCCCCTCACTAGTGCTGTTATCCCCGATATACAAACCAGGCCCAGGGTCCCCAAAGCAAGTGTCGATCTCCTCCAGAGAGAGGCCCTTCGTTTCTGGGAAGAAAAGTGAAAGGCATACCGCCATCAGCCCTGACGTAATGGCGAAGACCAAGTAGTACTTCCACCCAATGTTTGAAAAAGCCGAGGTCGCGGACTGTGTGTAAATAATGCTGGCCACAAATAGGCCTGAAATGCTGATACTGTTTCCAATAGCGCGTATACGCGTCGGGAAGATCTCGCTGACGTAGATGTAGGTTGTAGCATCAATGCAAAGTCCGTACACTGCAATGTGGCAGTAAAGGAAGAAGATAGCTGCAATTTTGTTGCCAGAGGACTGGTTGGGCAATCCAATTGCTATCATCTCTCCAACAAGAATAAACACAATGGCGATAAATCCATATAAAAGCATTCGGATCCGTCCAATACGGTCAACGAAAAAGGCGAGAAAGAGGTTGCCTGGTATAGATACCGTGACCCATCCTGCGGTGAGAGCAATCGCAGAGTGGCCAGAATAGCCCAGCCTGGTGTATAGCGAGACACCATAATCTGGGGATGAGAATTAGTGAATGTCACAATGATAGTCGCCTCAGAAGCGATTCAATAATATGGGGGTACATACTGTTCAAGACCAGTGTACCGGTGGTTTGCCCTCCGAACATGAGCGCAAATCCTAAAGCGAGCCGCTTTAGGTTATGGGGCTGTCGCAGCTGTTTGAATGTAGACATGCTCTGCTGACATGCGCGTTCGACATCAGCTTGACGGCACATCTGAGTGAACTCAGCTTGAGCCCCTTCGCCATGGATACGGCGAATTACGTCAAAGGCTTCATCTGTGCGGTCGTTTTGGAGCACTGCCAATCGTCAGTATAAAACAACAGCGTAGGTTGATAGCATGGTAAATTCCATACACCAACGTGGAGATTCAGGAAGCACATATGATCCTAATGCAAGGATACCAGGGGCAATGCATTGAATACCCAATGGAAGCCGCCATTGAATATTACCCTCAAGTGGGTAGCAAACATAGCCAATCCAGCCAGCTGCAGCATAGCCGACGGAGATCATAACACCTGTTTATTCCATGAGAAGCTGCCGTAGACATATTGTCAAAGGAGCACTTACCATGAAGTCCCACAAGAAGACTGTCACAACCTGGCTTCTCTCGTATCGTAACCTAGGGTTCTAGTTAGCTAAGTCTCAGTTGTAGGGCACTCACCTGAGTGTCCTCCTTCGTCGTCGTTATATTGATAGTGACCCCTAAGGTCCGTTCGTAGTGTACCGCTTGGTATATCGCCCCAGCCAGGCTCCGTAGGCAAGTAAGATCGATAAGGTAACGAAGTAGAGAAACAAGGCCAACTGAGTACGTATACTCAGTTGTTGGTTTAGTGCTGACAAGTCTGAACTAGAAAGGTAACCAATGCTTGATTAACTAGAATAATCGCGAAGAACAGAACTAGGTACATGAATGAGTGTCCTTATATATCCTTTGCTTCCTACCATTTCGTATACCATTCTGTGGTAGGAGATGTGGTAGCGTATACCAACGATATACCATTCCTTCGGTAGGAGAATGGTAGGAGATCACGTGATTCCAGGTTGGAATATCAACCTGAGTCCCCGTTCTTCCTGCGTCCCCATCATCACTTGTTATCCAATGATTCTGCCTTGACTCCCCGCATAGTCACGTGAGACTGATGTGGCTAGGTCTGTAACATTACCTCCCCCTCTTTCAGGCTTTCGTCCTCGAAAGTCATAAAGCTGCGGCATCCCCTAGGTAAGCGCTGAGTTGTTTTCATTTTTATTTTTCTTTGCCATGGCCCGTTATGCCTCGTTCTTCCAATAATCGTGATCGTATTCGAGAGCGTGTTCGTCAGGCTGACAGCATTAAAGACAAAGGTCACGTCGTTGAGAATTCTTGTGAATATTGCTTTCTGAAAGGAATCCTGTGTATTATGGATTCAAAGAACTGAAATTGTGCTTCCTGCACTCGTCGTGGTCGCAAATGTGAAAAACGATTTCATGGTGATAGGGAGTGGAATGAGTTGAAACGAAATGAGCAGAAATTGTCCGCTGATTTGGAGCAAGCTCAAAAACAGTTTTTGGAATATTCAGAGCGAATGAACCAGGCGATGGCCAAGGTTCTGCGTTTGCAAAAACAACAACAGTTTCTCCGGGATCGTGGTGAGAAAATGTTGGATCATGATTCGAATGTATTGGAAAGATTGGACGAAGAGAATCCTCTAAGCACTGAGGAACTTCAAGAGCTTGAGCGTCTTGCTGATGAACAAGAGGCTGCTCAGCTTGCCGCGGTGTCAAACGATCCTAGTTTGACTCAGATGATGAATTCTCCTTCCTTCTGGGAGAACTTCGATTCGACTGTTGCTGGTGGTATTCCTTCACCAACTGGTGGCAACCCGTCAAGTTCGCGATAGGTTCCCATGTATTTTCTGAGGTATCGTACCCCTTCCATTTGACTAGGTAGTGTGGTCGTCCGTTAACTTGCTTGTAATCCAGGATCTGTTCAACTTCATATTCATCATCATCGCTTTCGATTTCGATGTTTTCAGCGAGTGTGGCGTTCTTTGGTGCTGGTTCCAATAGCGAGATGTGAAATACTGGGTGTATGCGTTTCATCGATTTTGGTAGTTTCAAGCGATAATTCACTGGTCCTGTTTTTTCTTCAATGGTGAAAGGTCCGATCTTCTGGTGGTCAAGTTTTTGACTTGGTCGTTTGGTCCTGATATTTCTGTGGAGTAGGAATACTTTCTCCCCCCTTTTTAAGGTAGGTCCCTTTCCATGGTGTTTGTCATAATAGATTGCTGCTCATAGGTTCACAAAGTCAATGTCTCTTGACAACTGTGTATGCAAGTTCTTCAGTTCTTGGACTGTTTCGTTGGCTAATTCTGATGCAGATTCATGTGGTCGTGGCTGTCCGTACAGGACTGGGTGGTATCCATAGTTGGCATAAAACGGCGTCACTTTAGTCGTCGAGTGTTCGGCATTGTTGAATGCAAACTGTGCCATGGGTAGGAACTTAACCCAATCATCTTGTTCATGGTTGATGTAGTGCCGTAGGTACTGTTCGATTGTTTGGTTGGTTCGTTCTGTCTGGCCATTCGTTTGTGGATGGTAGGCTGTGGTGAGTCGATGATCTATACCCATCAAGTTTGTGAGTGTCATCCAAAATCTCGAGGTGAACAGCTTGTCTCTGTCTGATGTGATCTTTTGAGGCATTCCATGGTTGGTGATGACATGCTTCAAAAACATCTGTGCCATGTCTGCTGCAGTCATAGTTCCTTTTGCTGGTACCAAATGGATATATTTGGTCAGTCTATCAGTGATGACTGTGATTGAATCGTATCCTCGTGATATCGGTAGTTGTGTGATGAAATCGATGGTAACCCATTCCCATGGATGCGCTGGAGCATCTGGGGATTGCATCTTGCCATAGGGTTGATGTCGTGCTGCCTTGTCTTGAATGCAGACTTCACAATTCCTCACATAATCTTGGACAATCTTCCGTGTATTTGGGAAGTAGTAGTTCCTCATGATTTGTTCTGCGGTTTTTTCTGTTCCCAAGTGTCCGTGCAGTGGAGTGTCATGGTGCATGCTGATGATCTCCTTTCTCATGCTCTTCGGCACATAGATGAGATTGTGTAGGTACACCAATCCTTCATCACTGGTTGTTATTTTGTCGTTTTCTGCGGAGTTCTCGATCATTTCTTGTATCATTTTATCTCTTCGTGTTTCTTCAATAATTTTCTTTTCCAGTGGTTCATCCAGGATGTGCACTGTCGCTGCTAACACCTGGTGGTTGTATCCGATGGTTCCGTCTCCGTTGGTCTTCAATATCGCTGGGTTGATCGTTTTATCCTTAATTTCATAATCTGGTTGTTGACTGAGTGCATCTGCTTGTCCGTTCTCATGTCCCTTGCAGTGGACAATCTTGAAATCGTATTGTGACAGTACTTCTGCCCATCTGGCCTGCCTTCTAGTCAACTCTTTGGTTGTCGTAAAGTAGGTCAGGTTTTTGTGGTCTGTTTTCACAAGTACAGTGTGTCGAGCTCCTTCCAAGTAGACTCTCCAAGTCTTGAATGCTACCACTATAGCTAGCAATTCTTTGTCATGGATGTCATAGTTGAGCTCTGCTTGAACTAGTTTCCGTGAATGAAAGGCGACAGCTCGTGGTTTGCTGTCTGGTCCTGGTTGAGTCATTCTCATACCGATAGCATAATCCGATGCGTCGGTTTCAATGGTGGTTTCTTTTTCTGGGTCGAATTGCACTAAAACTGGTGCAGATATGATTCTTTCCTTGGCTTGTTGGAAAGCCTGTTGCTGTTCTGGTCCCCATTGGAACTCTTGTCCCTTTTTCAGCATCTTAAACAGTGGTGTCATGAACTGTGAGTAATCCTTCAAGAATCGTCGGTAATAATTTATGAGTCCTGCAAATTGTTGGACTTCCTTAATGCTCCTCAACTCCGGCCAATCTAAGATTGCTTGGATCTTGTTCTTTTCCATCTGGATTCCCTCTGTAGTGATCCAGTGCCCTAAGAACTCAGTTTCTTGAACATGAAACTCGCACTTCTTCAACTTCAGGCGTAAGTTGGCATTTCCCAGTTTCTGTAGTGTCTTCTGGACGTGTTGTACATGTTCTTCAAATGTGTTTGAGAAGATCAAGATGTCATCAAGGTAGGCTATCACAAAGATGTCAAGGTATGTTCCCAGTACATCATAGATAAATCGTTGAAATGATGCCGGTGCGTTGGTAAGCCCAAATGGCATAACCAAGTATTCATAATGTCCGTATTTTGTTCGAAAAGCGGTTTTCCATTCTTCTCCTTCGGCGATTCGTAGCCGATTGTATGCATCTGTGACATCAAGCTTTGTAAACCATTTTGCTCCTCTGATGCGGTCTTGCATTTCGTCAATTCGTGGCAACGGGTGTCGATCTTTGATTGTGATGGCGTTCAATGGTCGATAATCCACACATAGTCGTAGGGTTCCATCCTTTTTTGGTACAAATAGTACTCCGTGTCCTGCTGGTGACTTTGATGGTCTGATGGTGCCTTTTCTTAGTTGTTCATCAATGTATTCTCGTAAGACTTTCGATTCTTTTTCTGACATTGAGTATATCTTTCTGCATGTTGGTTCCTTCCCTTCCATAAGGGGCATTCGATGATCGTGTGGTCCATGCGCTGGTAATTCAGGTTGTTCTGGCTGATTGAACAAGTGCTGAAACTTGGCGTATTCCTGTGGAACCTGCTGTTCCTGAGTCGTTGCGGCTAACTCCTTAGGGTCGATCCATTCCCATGAGTCTAGCTCTGAATCTGATGCGCTCTGGCTATCAATTCGTTCTGAGTGATATCCCTCATCCATAGATCTCTTGGGTATATCCTCCATATTCGAGTATTCGCAGTATTTCTCGTTCGTGTCGGGTGCCCATCCCGGTAAACTCATCAGCCAATGTCGTTCTGATGCTCTGGTGGCTGCTAACACAATGTTTGTCGCTCTATCGCCTGTGTTGTCTTCGCCTTTCAACCCACCTCTCGGTTGCTTCACGTATCTACCAGCTCTTCCGTCTGTAAATCGTGGTGAGGTCCCAGTCTCCCATCGATCTGGTCCTTTTGTCGTATTCGGGCAGTCGCAATTCGTAAAGTTCATTCGTCCAGTTTTCCAGTCAATTTCTGGGTTGTGATTCCTGAGCCATGGAATCCCCAACACCACATTGTATTGTCCCAACGGTGTCACGTCGAAATTGATCCTCTCTTGGTGACCCGCTACAGCCATAGGGACAAATCCCGATTCGACTGTCAAGTGATTTCCCAAATTTTCACCATTCAGTCCTGAGATAGGCTCTGGCTGTGCCTTCTCAATCCCTAATAGTCCCAATCTTTGTTGGAAACTAGGGTCCATGTAGTTCCCGGTGGCTCCTGAGTCAACCATCACTTTAGCTGGTTGGCTAAGAACAGGTGCCGTGAACTTCAAATGATATCCTCGTTGTGTTGCCGATAGGTTTGCTTGCCATTTTGGTTGTCGTAGACGTTGTGGGTTCGGATAGTAGTCTTTGATTTCAAAATGCACGATGCAGCTGTCTTCATAACATGCAGTCCAATGCATACTTGAATGCTCTGGATGTAGTAGGTATCCTCTGCATGCGCAATTCCAATCCCAACAAGGGCAACTGTTGTTTTTCTTCTGGGGTCGCTGTGGGAAGTAGTGTGCCATCTTCTTTCGATCATAATGGTCTCCACAGGCGTCACTGTAACACGTGATCCAAGGTAGTTGGTGGTGTTTTGGGTGTCCTCGATAGTGCACACAATCACACCAATCATATTCACATGACTTGTGAATAGGCCCTCGGGGTCTCTTGGTCGTGATTTCTCGCAGATATCCCCAGGTTTCGCCATTATTCTGTCCGCAATATTGACATATATATGGGTGTTTGCTGCATTGCTGTAAATGTTCGTCCCATGTTTCATCCTTCTGCTCCCAACATTTCAAGTTCTGGTGTGGGCAGTAGGTTTCCAATTCTTGGAATAGTTCCTTCAGTCCTTGGGAGAGCCTCTTTGGATTCTCCTGGAGTGAAATAACAATATCGTCAATAAAATAGGCTGCAACATCACTGTTCGTTTCATCGTCGGCCTTTCGTTGGTTGGCGTATCGTTCAGGCCAAAGTTGTTGTTCTGAGATAGGGCTATACACACTGGACTTCGTGTATCCCTCGTCGTTTTTTGCCAGAATCTGCGTGTCATATTTTTCTTCATGTATGGGAGTCTTTGCTGGAGGTGTCTCCGGTATCTCATTGAATTCCTCAGTGTTTGGGTCACCGCTAATCAACTGAGATCCGTACTCTTCGTCAAGGGAACCGTTAACTGACAGATCTTCGTTGGACAGTTTGCCGAGTGATTCCTCATGAACTGGCTCATTTGCGTTGATGGCTTTGTCGGATCCATCCATCCTGTCATGGGCTTTTTTGCTTCCGCTGTCGGACCCCACCGTCCGTTCATTGGGCCAATCGTCATCACTAGAACTCATAATCTCGTCGATCTCTTCTTCAGTAAGAGTCGTTTGTTCAGTCATCAACCTCCTCAATGGGCTCAGGTTGGGTATCATTCCAGTCTTTCTGCTGGGTCTCACTGGCTTTTCTTCATGCTCATCCGAAGCCTCTTGCATGTGCCAATCCGATTCGTTTGTTGCTCTGAGTTCTGGTTTCACAATTCCTGTGGTATCATATGCTCCTCTCTCTTGGGTAGCATGGAGTTGTTTATCGTTGTTTCGTTGCTGTTGAGGCCTAGCGTTCTGTCGCTGCCGTTGAGGCCTAATGCTTCGTGAATGTAGGCAGTCTTTCGTCATGTGGCCCGGTCTTCCACATGTGAAGCAAAGTTTCTCTTTCTTCCTTCGTTCCTTCTCCTGATAGGACACGAAAGGCTTCTGCTGTGTGGCATCCAGCTCCATTGGTCGTGGCCCATAGGGATCTTCGTACCCTTGGCTTCGTGGTTGAGCTGGCCGTTTGTCATTTGATCGGTAGTGGTTCGTTCGTGGGTTACCTCTATAGGTGTTCCCGTATCGCGACTCCTTCTGTTTGATTCTTAGGTCATATAAGGTGTTGTCGATTCGTACCACTCGTGCAAAGAGTTCGCTGAGTGAGCTTGGTCGCTCCATCCAGGCCAATTTTTCCTGAATTTCGGGTTTCAACATTTCTTCAAATTTGGCAATGTACGCGTCTTCGTCCCAATCCAAATGGGCAATGATCTGTTGGAAATCAGACACTAATTTGGCTGCTGACCCAGTTTGTTGTAGTCGCCATAGTTTCCGTTCAGCTTGTCGCGTTGCATCAATGTCCCCAAAAGTTCCTTGGAGTCGTTTCTTGAATTCTTGGAAATCATCAAAGATTTCAGTAGTCTCTGTGTTCCTCTGTTGCTCCTCATTTTCTTGATAGTCACGGAGTATCGGTTCGAACCAGTCAAGAGCTGGACCGGTTAAATAGGTGACTGCAAATAGGACTTTGTCTGAGTCGATCACAAGTTTGTTTCGGTTGATGCGGATGTACAAATCCAGTTGCGTCAGAAATGGTCGTAGCTTTGATCTAGTTCCATCAAAGGGTTCGGGTGTTCGGACTTTCACTGATTTGGCGGTCTGCTGGCTTTCCAGACTAGTGATGCTTTCTTGTAGCTGACTGATCATTCCAAACAGTTCTTCATATGTGGGCATACGTTCCTCAGATCCACGAGAGGATCGCGGAGTAGCGTTGTTGTTCGACATGGTTGTGTTTTAAGTCAACTGAGACTAGACTCGTGCTGACTGGCGATTATTGTGTCACAACCTGGCTTCTCTCGTATCGTAACCTAGGGTTCTAGTTAGCTAAGTCTCAGTTGTAGGGCACTCACCTGAGTGTCCTCCTTCGTCGTCGTTATATTGATAGTGACCCCTAAGGTCCGTTCGTAGTGTACCACTTGGTATATCGCCCCAGCCAGGCTCCGTAGGCAAGTAAGATCGATAAGGTAACGAAGTAGAGAAACAAGGCCAACTGAGTACGTATACTCAGTTGTTGGTTTAGTGCTGACGAGTCTGAACTAGAAAGGTAACCAATGCTTGATTAACTAGAATAATCGCGAAGAACAGAACTAGGTACATGAATGAGTGTCCTTATATATCCTTTGCTTCCTACCATTTCGTATACCATTCTGTGGTAGGAGATGTGGTAGCGTATACCAACGATATACCATTCCTTCGGTAGGAGAATGGTAGGAGATCACGTGATTCCGGGTTGGAATATCAACCTGAGTCCCCGTTCTTCCTGCGTCCCCATCATCACTTGTTATCCAATGATTCTGCCTTGACTCCCCGCATAGTCACGTGAGACTGATGTGGCTAGGTCTGTAACAAAGACCTCTGACTTTTGGTGGGGAAATCTCACTCTGATAAAGAGGAACAGAGCCAACAACCATTCCCACGCCCATGCCAGTTATAAACCTCATCGCCAAAAACATCCCGATGTGGACACTTCCTGCCTGGAGAGCGCCTCCAACAACTAGCAACAGGCATGATATCAGAATTGAACCGCGCCTAGAAAGCTTGTCGGCCACAGGCGTAATTAGTAGGGCTCCGAAGAAGCCACCAGCCTGAAAAATGCCATTGGTTGCCCCTTGCAGAGACTCCGCATGAGGGTTCACCGTGGGGTCCAGGTCTAAATAGCGGACAAAGGCGGATTGACCCAAGGTTGAGGCAATGATAGAAGCCGAATATCCGTATGAAAAGGATCCTAGAGTCACGAATACAACAATCTAACATTGCAGTATGTAGTCAGCCATCTGGATAAAAGGGTACTGGGAACTGATAAGAAGATGTGCCCACCAAGATGTTCAACCAATTGCCCAGCATATTGGCCGTTCACTAAATAAAGATAATGTTC
Source organism: Aspergillus pseudoglaucus (assembly GCA_039880875.1). NCBI lineage: Eukaryota > Fungi > Ascomycota > Eurotiomycetes > Eurotiales > Aspergillaceae > Aspergillus > Aspergillus pseudoglaucus. The sequence goes on along the minus strand of JBDODC010000050.1, from coordinate 44,372 downwards.
CTTGTCAGAGCAGTCCCGCGATAATTGCTATCTCTGACTATAGGCCTCGGACATCCTGGTTGGTTCTTATATGACAGTCATTCGAACACTAAACTTTGGAAGCCTGTTCTGAGGGCAGCTCAAGTTAAGTCCACCGGAGATGGCGAAGACCGAAATATTAAGCCAAACCTAAAAATGATAAGTGAATGCTCCAATACGGTCGTCGATCTTGTTGCTGCGGGAAGTGGAGCTTCCCCGCTGTAATGGGCCGAAGCCTTGTTATCTAATACATAGATATGTACAAAAGAACTCGTTGAAAGAAGAAAGAATCGTTAGTATAGCGGCGATGATTTGTGCGTGTTCTTGTGATCAGGTGACCCGAGGTCACCTGACTTGACGGACTTCTCTGAATAGCTTCAATCAAGAATCATTTATGGTTCGAGGTGCCTCTCGGGCCTAGCCTGTCACATTACCCCCCTCCTCTCCGTCTCTGTGTTCGTCTCCCTCTGGCGTGGGGTGGCTCGTCTGGTGTATTCAGAGTTGATTGAATGGTGATTCCATTTGCCGTTTTGTGCGCTTCCCAATCATCCAATGCTGTTGTGTCTTCCATATTCCTTGCATCATTCCACGTGGGCTCTTGCCAGCCAATCCATTTGACCAGATACTCATGTCTCTCACCGCGGCCAGAGCGTCGAAATCGTTCGTCCAAAATTTGTTCAATCACCCACTCCTCGTCACCGTCGACCATCTCCGCGGGGGGTTGATAATCATCATTTCTCTGGCTTGGGAAAGGGTCTGTTGCCACTGGTCGTAGAAGCATTGTATGGAACACGTTATGGATTGAATGTGGTGTATCAAGGCGGTAAGCATGTGATCCAATCTTCTCTAACACTGTAAACTTTGCTTGCCTGCTCCCAAGCTTTTTACTAGGGCGTTCCGTCCGTATATTGCGTAGGTCTAGCCAGACCTTCTCACCAACATGGTACTCAGGTGCTGCGCTTCGCTGGCGGTTGGAATAGTCCTCTTGCCTCTGCTGGGCAACAGCAAGCTCTGTGGTGGCGATATGCAGTGCTCCTTTCAGCTTAGCAACTATCCGTTCTCCTCGTTCACGCATAGTGCCCACATCTGGGGCTGAGAGATCAATTTCAACATTCTCTTCTAATTGCAATGTTTCGACATTGTAGCCATGGTCCAGGAAGAAGGGGCTAATGCCTGTAGAGGCAGCATCCCGGCCACATATCGCGAGTTGCGCCATTGGCAGTAGAAAAGCCCAGTTTGATTGGCTGTGGTTGCAAAAGGATCGTAGAAATAGCTCAATCGTTGCATTCATTCGCTCAGTCTGGCCATCTGTTTCAGCGTGATAAGCAGTAGACAATTGTCGTTTGATCCCTAGTAGTTCGCAAAATCGTCCCCACATTCCATTGACAAATTGCGTTCCCCGGTCTGATACTATACTTGCAGGGATTCCATGATAGCCAATAAAGTATTGAATAAGCTTTTGCGCGATAGTGTTTGTGTCAATCCTCTCACAGGGTATAGGAATGACTCCTTTTCCTAGACAGTCAACAATTACCATGATGTCTTCGCAGCCGTTTGAAACAGGGAGTTTTTCAATAAAGTCGATAGCAATATGCCTCCACTTTTGATCTGGGATCGGTAATGGCTTCAATAAGCCTTGACGATGATCTCTCCACACATTGTTGGCGCTACATTTATCACAGTTCCATATAAATCGTCGAACATCTTCGGAGATAGCTGGCCAATATACCTCTCTTGCTAGGATAGCGTACATCGCACCTCTTCCTGGGTGGCCTGTCAATATTGTGTCATGAGCTTCGTGGAGTATCCGTGTCCTTAGCGATTCAATGTTGGGGACCCATCGGCGACCTCTATAGCGCAGGTGATTATTGGGTTCAACAGAACATTCAGAGATAGAAACTTTAACTCCTAATTCTCGTGGGAAACGAGGTGCTTTGGCCTTTACAGCTTCTCGTATAGCTGCGTACTTTTCATCAAGCGGTTCTGTCCGTGTCCAGTGTTCTTCAAGGCTCACATTCCGCAGTTCGTCTGACGTTGGATTGTGTGGATTCTGGTCTGTTATTCCATCATCTTCTGTTTGAATCGGCGCTAGTACAACTCGGGATACTCTAATCAGATGAGGTTCACGGAGCTGTTTCTCAACACCTTTTTGGTTTCCTTTGACTGGTTCTTCCTTCAGGATTGCAGGGTCAAATAGTTGTTGTTCACGTAGTTTCAGTCGTTCATCTCCTAGCGCAGGAACATCCTGTTCTCTTCGGGATAGTGCATCCGGTCGTTCAGCTAACTTTCCAGGGCGATAGTGCAATGTGAAATTGTAGCGGCTCAATATGTCTGCCCATCTCATCTGTCGTTCGTTCAGGCGCTTCATTGTGGTGAAATAACGGAGGTTGTGGTGGTCTGTCAGTATCTGGAAGTTGACAACAGATATAAGCTCTGATTCCCACTCCTTTAACACATTGATGATAGCCAACAGTTCCTTGTCGTGTATCTGGTAGTTGCATTCTGCAGGTGTGTTTTTCCGCGAGAAATAAGCGCAGGGTTGTAAAACACCATCTTCATCATACTGGGATAGTATTCCTCCAGTGGCCCACCCTGAAGAGTCAGCCTCAACAACAGTCTCACGATCCGGATCAAATTGCATGAGAATTGGCGCTGTTATAAACATTTGTTTCAATTGTTGGAAACTCTCATCGCACTTGTTGTCCCATACAAAGACTTTATCCTTCTGTGTCAGGGCCGTCAAGGGAATGGTTAACTCTGAGTAGTTCCTTATGAATCGTCGGTAAAAGTTTGCAAAGCCCAAGAATGATCTGACTCCTTTCACCGTCTTGGGGACAGCCCAGTTGGTAATAGCTTCAACCTTTGCAGGGTCCATGCGGACACCCTTCCCAGCTTCAATGATGAATCCTAAGTACTTTGTTATTTTCACTTCAAATTCGCACTTGTCAATATCAATTTGTAAGCCAGCATCTTGAAGACGGCCCAGTACTTTGTGTACATGTTCCTGGTGTTCAGATAGCGTTCCATCGGTGAAAACCAGGATGTCGTCAAGGTAAGCAGAGGCGAATTCATCCAGGAACTCTTGTAGGACCCAATTAACATAGCGCTGAAAGGTGCTAGGCGCATTGGCTAGTCCAAATGGCATCACTAGCCATTCAAAGAGTCCAAACCGGGTTCAGAAGGCCGTCAACCATTCGTCTCCTGAGGCTACACGAATCTTGTGGAATGCGGCAATGACATCAAGCTTTGTGAACCATTTCGCTTTCCCAATTCGCTCCAATGTTTCATTGATCAAGGGCAGGGGATAACGGTCCTTTTTTGTGATTGCATTCAATGCACGATAGTCAACACAAAATCAGAGGCCCCCACCAGGCTTTTTGACTAGCAACACTGGTGCTGCAGCGGGTGATTTGCTAACTCTGATGAATTCCTTTTCCAATAATTCTGTCAAAGTCTTTTGTAGGACGAGCAGCTCATCTCTTGACATGTTGTAAAGGGGGCCCCATGGAGGTTCTGGGGTCGTGCCGTCAGCATTTTTGTTCAATTCAATCTTGTGATCAACATCCGGTCCTCGATGCGGTGGTTGTTTGTCGGCTTCATTTCGATCAAATACCGACAAAAATTCGTGATACTGCGGCGGCAGCTTAGTACTGGGATCTGTAGGAACTTTAGGGCATAAGGCCTTCTCAATATCTTTCAGGCTCGCGGCAAAAACCTGTATACTGTTGTCCTTTTTCTTCTGTCGGTTCCATAGTGCGAAGGCGTTCGCTCCAATGGGCTGGATATCCATTTGAGGTTGATCTTCCATGCTGCTAACAACAATGCCATTCGCGAAGCGCAACTTCGGTCCATTTGGGTCAATATATACTTGTTGGTCGTCCATCCATGCAAGACCTAAGATCATGTCGAGTCCTCTACCCAATTTAGGGACAATATATAACCATGTGATGTCTTGGTGATTCCCCCCCACATTCAATGAGATTTTCGCTACCTCTTTTATGCAATCATCCGTTGGGCCCTTGTAGTCATTGATAGCTCTTGGCCTGATAGGTATACGCTCCAGTTGATGTTTTCGGGCAAAATGTTCGGAGATCATACCATATGTAGTGCAACCAGTGTCTGCTAAAGTCCTGCTAACCTGTTCTCCATTGACTATTGCAGATACTATGAATTCAGGTCTGTTGAACTTCACATTCTTTTGGAAATCGTGCCATTCCTTCTGACGGTCCATTTGAGCCGCTGGGACTGGTCGCCATGTTGGTAGATCCATCAACTGTTTGTGGTGCTCCTGTGAGAGTCTTTTCACAGGAGCTACTCTTTTCCCAATTGTGATCCCATGGTAACCCCTTCATCTCCTTCACTATCCTCTAGCTTTGGGGCGACCTGAGTCCTTGAAACATTTGTACGGCGAGGCGTGTTGTAGGGGCATCTGCTGATGAAATGGCCTGATGCTCCGCAGCGAATACAGAGATTTTGTTGTTTCCTCGCATTTATTTCCTCATTGGAGACCCATTTAGCAGTTTGTCGTGAGCGGTGGCGGGAGATAGTGGGTTCCCAGTCCATCTGGTCACTTTGTGGGACAGCTGGTGGTGGCGTTAAAATAACTGGGTTGGTGTTGAAGTTTGGCGGATTTGAACGATTGACTCGACGATTAAGGTTGTTATGCTGTTGACTGGCGTTTTTCTCCATGCGGTCTGCAATAAGCTGGAGTTGGACAACATATTCCAAAAAGTTTTCCTTCTTCTCGACGGTGACTAATCGGTCATGCATTTCATGGTTCAACGCGTTATCCAGGTAGGATCGTTTGACTTCGTCATTCCAATCATGGCCTCCCGCCTCCATAAGTAGTCGGCTGAATTCATTGAGCAAGGTGGCCAAGGGTCTGTTTGCTTGTTTTAAATTTCCTAGGGCGCGGACAGCTCGTTCACGCAGGTTACGGTCCTTAAATGTGAAATCAAGGTGATCTAAAAGGTTTTTCAGGGTCTGCTCTGTAACAATATCCATGTCTCCGGCGTAGTGGTCCATCCAGGGGAGAACTTGAGCTGCGGCTGAGCCCATTAGGCGACTAAATGTGTACCATGTATGGTCATAAGCATTTCCAATTGCTTCCTTGTCGATATTCAGTTTTGCACGCAATTTGCTAATGAATTGTGGATAGAGACTTCTGTCAGTGTTGTCATACCATTCGATGTCTCCGATCTTAGGTCTAGGGCGCTTAAGAGGATCGGTTGCTGAGGTTGTCGGTTCATTCTGTGGTGGTGTATGCTGGGTTGGTCGTGTGCTCTGTAGCTCCCATTCCATCTCAGCCATTCGGGCCCTCATGGCCTCAATAGTAGCTGTGAGATCTTCGTCCATGTTTACTGTATCGGTGTAGTGACTCGTGGTATCACTTCCAATGTCGTCAGGTGTGTATGTTACCATCTGATAACAGTTGCTCTGAGTCTGTTGTGTCCGCTATGCTTGCTGTATCCGTTGTGTCCGTCGTGTCCAATGTGTCCAATGTATCCAATGTGTCCAATGTATCCAATGTGTCCAATGTATCCAATGTGTCCGATGTGTCTGCTGTGTCCGATGTGTCCAGTGTGTCCAGTGTGTCCAATGTGTCTGTTGTGTCCGATGTGTCCGATGTGTCCGATGTGTCCAATCCACTATCCTTTCAATCTAATAATCCGTTGTCCAATAATGGTGAGTAATAGGATGAACGAGTTCTTATGTAATGGGCCGAAGCCTTGTTATCTAATACATAGATATGTACAAAAGAACTCGTTGAAAGAAGAAAGAATCGTTAGTATAGCGGCGATGATTTGTGCGTGTTCTCGTGATCAGGTGACCCGAGGTCACCTGACTTGACGGACTTCTCTGAATAGCTTCAATCGAGAATCATTTATGGTTCGAGGTGCCTCTCGGGCCTAGCCCGTCACACCCGCACGGGGTTCGAAGTAAGTCAGGATGATTATCCTTACTATTCCGCGTTCATTGCATGAATGCCAATAATTCCATGGCCATGCGCTGGGGCTCCGGTGGATTAGAGAACTGATACATAATCAGAGTTTTGGCTTTAAGTTTGTTCCGCTTGGCTGAAATGTAACAGATATGAACGGGGGGAAATCCTTACTCATAGCAACGACAACGCCTTGTTGAATCATGTCGAAACAAGCTAAAAAGCGTATGGGCTAGTATTCAGGGAGAGAGATGTGTGTATTCCTAAGGCTGAAAAAGGCGGGGAGGGGTATACCCCTATCTGTACCCTATACCCTAGAAACTACCTAAACAGGAAAGGCGCGGGCTATAAAATACAGGTGGATCCGTTTGTCCTGACAAATCATCTTAGAGGCTATAGAGATAGTTCTGCCGGCGATTTTGCTCTGTGTCCAGTTTTGGTCATGATTCTCTTAGTACTTGGTAGCAAAGCGAATGAATGATCTTGCACCCGACTTCGGTTTTGTGGAATCACGTGGCGTCAACCTGGCAAGCAGTGGCCGCAAGCACAAACCCCTCAATACTCAAGGCAATTGGATATTACAAGCTCTGATGGGCATTCACCTCTAAAAGTCGCTTCAAATGGAGGAAACGAAGCTTCATAGGTTTTATCCAGCAAGCAGAACTCCTTAATATCCTCGCCTGTCCCGGTCTTTAGTCTGCACCCCGATTCGTACACATGTCCGAATTCTCCACTTCTCCAGTCTCTCCACAACTCCGGTCTCCCCATGTCCGGTACTCCTTACGTCCGATCTCTTGGACCTTTGACCAGTCTACGTTTTTTCTTTCCCTTTTAATAACCCTGGCTCTGGACACCTCGGTCGCAGGGCACTCGATACAGTGCATTAATACAGGTGGCTTCGTTCCAACCTTCTTCTCATGAGATCCCAGATGCATTTACCGACCTTGAAGCAACTACGGGAGACTAACCCGCCCGCTGTGCATCCGGACACTGCTTGGATATGGGGTCCAGAAGACGAGGTCTGTTAATCAAGCCCAGCTCTGAGCAGCATGCAGGTGTGTTTATACTAAGCTTGGTTCAGATCGGTCGCCTGAATCTTTTGACGGAGCCCCGAATCAAAGAAACGGCGTCGAAAGAGATAACGACGGGAACGGTGATTTCACTCAAGTAAGTTTTAGAAGATGATTTGATATGTGAGACCTTTTAAGAACTAATTGCGTGAACTCGCATCTGAACAGCTGGGACATTAATCTGCCAGAATTCCCTGCCTTTGGAAGACCCCCGTGCCGAACCAACATCTTGCCGAACCCCTCAAGCGACATGGTTTTTGAAGATACGCTTTCAATGAATACCCAATCCGGGAGTCAGTGGGATGGTTTCAGGCACTTCGGGCATATCACTAAGAATGTGTTTTACAACAATCTCACGCATGATGGAGTTTTGAAAGGAGACCGTTGTGGAATCCACGCGCTTGCAGAACATGGCATCGTCGGCAGGGGCGTTCTTCTGGATTATTACCGCTATGCACAAGAGGTTGGAAAATGCTATGACCCCTTTTCTAGCCATGCGATATCCCTCCGGGAGCTGTTGGCTTGTGCTAAATTCCAACATACAGAGTTCCACATTGGAGACATCTTGCTCATCCGCAGTGGCTATACAGCACGATATTATGAATTAAAGCACACGGACCCTTGTCGACTCAAAGAGGCTGGCTGCTTGGAACCTCAATTTGTCGGGATTGAGCAATCGGAGGAGATGAAAACCTGGCTACACGACTCGTGAGCATATGTACTGATGCGTCCAATAGCTTGAGCCTGGAAATGACTAACATTAATACAAGATACTTTGCCGCTGTCGGTGGTGATGCTCCTGCCTTTGAAGTCTGGCCCACAAAGAAGGATTATCATATGCATGAATACTTGCTGGCCTTATGGGGAATGATAGTGGGTGAAATGTTTGACCTTGAGGTTAGTAAGAAACGGGCTCCAGGAGTATTGCTACTAACCCTTATACCAGAGACTTTCAGAGACTTGCAGAGAAAGAAGGAAATATTCCTTCTTCTTCACAAGTGCACCGATCAATCATAGAGGTAGGTGGCAAGCAAAACCATCAATAATGAGGTGACTTGACTAAGCCTTCGGGTAGGTGGAGTTGCAAGTTTGGCTAATGCTCTCGCTATTCTATGACTTGAACAACCGCTATTCAAGATGTGAATACATAACTCAATATATTGGCATTAAACCCGCGCCTTTTCTTTATCGGACCCCTTGTCGTCTTATAATATTATTATCTGTAAATACGTTCAAGATAAGACAGGGCTAAATGGCCCTGAGCTATGCACAAGCAAGCTATATATAATTCGAAATTTTACAATAATATTATAATTACTGCAGCCAGCAACCTGGAAATAGCAAGCTCGCAAATTTTTACCATGCCACACGTGAGCCCGCGTATAGTATTAAGGTCCTTCCAGCGGGTACTACTTGAAAGTCTGCAGCGTTCAGGTGAGGTCCCTCAGTATAGAGAACAGCATTCTTTTTGTATTCTTGATACATAAAATTATAGATCGCTTTATTTACGGTAAAGAATGAGCGTAGCCATATCTCCGTACGTAAGTATTTTCCACTCTTCTTTATTGAGTGCGCACCGTAATGGAACGTGTTATGACAATGAGCTCGTGGAGCCCTTTTCGTTGACCGCAATGCTGTCACGCCAACCATACAATGAGGTATAGGGAATGTGAAAGAGGTGCCTATGCACCACCAGAGCCGCCTATTGATATATCACATCGCTTACCCACTTGCATACGCACAAAGGGACCCCTCTAAAAAGGAGGGGTTGGAACCTCTTGGAGGGACCAGCGATTAGTCTGAATATCATCATACCCATATCAGGCACATCTCACATTCTTCACTCGTATTCACATCGTATCAGGACACTCTCAGGGGATGGTCCTAACAAATGCACTGGTATTATCGCAAAAATTGCTCTTCTGTAATAATTTGAGCTTGGTTGTTAGATGGATGGGTGAATCATCATATCTCGGACACATTTTTATGGTGAAAGTCGTCAGCACCAAGTCTTCAACGTTTACCAATCCATTTGCATTCATTTTCAACCTATCTAGTGTTAGGGTTTTGAACTTAAGTTGTCTTAACTTAGAGCTAACCTTTATTATACAAGAAGGAATCGTTGAAGAAGAAACAAACAGAGCAGAGGTGGGAGCAGCCTTTTATGGTCATACAGAAATAAGGCTCCAGATAGTGTTATCAGCGATCCCTCTCGGAGGTCAGGAGTTGGCCGAAGGGGTCATTAATAGTCTTTGTATGCCAGGGGGTTGTGCGAAGGTTGTTGATAGAACTTTTGGGCCCCTTGCTGGATGCGTTCTGTGCTGGCACTAGCCAAACTGTTATCCTTTGGGTTCGTACGAGAACCCTATAACATCTAGCTGTCTAAGCAGTCAAATTAGATTCAATCAAGTATCCAAATTGCCAACGACATGATAGTTCCCCTCCCCAGGCATACTTTCACCTACAAGGTCGATCCTTCCGGATGTCATGTCGCTTGAGAGTTCACCAGGAACTGGGTAGAAGCAAGTAAAACAATTGAAATATTCTACTTCCGTTCAAGCAACGAATCTCCGCTCAAACTAACACAGAAGTATATGGCATACAAGGCAGGGGCTTATCATATGCCTCGGCCACCATCTACCTCCAAACAGACACCAGTCATATAGCTCGCTTCCTCACTCGCCAGGAAAACAACTGCATTCGCCACATCAATTGGTTGGCAGACGCGTCCCAGAGGAATGCTACTGAGCATTTTCTCACGGGCCTCGGGACTTGCATCGTGACCCAAAAACAGTGGCATCATTGCTGTATCACCAACCGCGGGACAGACAGCATTGAAGCGAATATTATGCTCAGCCCACTCCACTGCAAGCCCTTTGGTAGCCTTCGAATAAACCAAGTCAGATAGCTGTCTCAGAATGAAGACCAGAAAACTCACAGTATTGACAGCCCCTTTACTTGCACCATACCAAACCAATTTCGGCCGAGGTCGTGCACCACTCATGCTGGAGACGTTGATGAAAACCCCTGGCTTTTCGGCTTCCAGAAAGTAAGGAATAATCGTTTTGGTGCTGTAATGTATTCCCTTGACGTTGACACGGAATAAACGCTCCCAGTCCTCGTCGCTAAGTTTAATAGATGGCTGGGCTTTGTGCAACACACCCGCATTGTTGATAACGATGTCCAAGCGGCCAAAGACAGACAGGCTGTGCTCGAGAGCCCGCTTCCAATCGTTTAGAGAAGAAACATCTCCCTGAATATAGATAGGGCTTGTTGAATATTCGTTCCGAGTATCTTCTTCGCTGGGCTTACAAATGTCCATGACGAGAACATTTAACCCTTGCGAAGAAAACTTCTCTACAATTGCTTTGCCGAATCCTGTGGCGCCACCTGTCACAAGAGCGGTCTTGCCCTGCAACTGCTCCCTGACGCTGGGGGCCGATCCGTTTGCCATGTTTGATGCTAGGTCGTTGATTCTGGCGTATTAATAGAATAGAGAAATAGCAGTTGCGTTTGTTACTTTATGCAAAAGAACAGGAAAGCAAGGTATAATATATTCGAAATCAATGCTTTTTAAATTATCACATTCCACGTATATCAAGCTTGGGTAGGCTGAAGGAGAATCCGGTGGTAGGGTGGAAGGAATTCCGGTGGACATCCATCGGAGATCGGAATATCTGTGGCTGTAATTCGATCAACATCCACCAGCTGTTTACAATACCTAACCGCAAAATGATATCAACTGCACCGTCAATGCTTGTCCAGACTTGAAAGGGTCTTTGAAGCACTATCTATGATCTACCCTTTCGCACGGACATCGATCTACTATCTTGAACAAACCTACCTAGTCTGAAGAATATAGGTTGAGACTGTCACAACCTGGCTTCTCTCGTATCGTAACCTAGGGTTCTAGTTAGCTAAGTCTCAGTTGTAGGGCACTCACCTGAGTGTCCTCCGTCGTCGTTGTTATATCGATAGTGACCCCTAAGGTCCGTTCGTAGTGTACCGCTTGGTATATCGCCCCAGCCAGGCTCCGTAAACAAGTAAGATCGATAAGGTAACGAAGTAGAGAAACAAGGCCAACTGAGTACGTATACTCAGCTGTTGGTTTAGTGCTGACGAGTCTGAACTAGAAAGGTAACCAATGCTTGATTAACTAGAATCATCGCGAAGAACAGAACTAGGTACATGAATGAGTGTCCTTATATATCCTTCGCTTCCTACCATTTCGTATACCATTCTGTGGTAGGAGATGTGGTAGCGTATACCAACGATATACCATTCCTTCGGTAGGAGAATGGTAGGAGATCACGTGATCCCGGGTTGGAATATCAACCTGGATCCCTGTTCTTCCTGCATTCCCATCATCACTTGTTATCCAATGATTCTGCCTTGACTTCCCGCATAGTAACGTGAGACTGATGTGGCTAGGTCTGTAACAGAGACAAGTGTTAGGCCTCAAGGTACTCGCAATCATGTCTCTCAGTTAGCGGTCTTAGGTCATTACGGTTCCTTACAAGTTTTGCAACTCCACAAAGGGTGTCAGAAAAAGCCTTTAGAACATTTGATCGTAGTGTTTACATTGGAATGCTGCTTTCCATTGCATAGGTAAAAATGACTACCAGCGCTGTCGTGGCATATACAAAAGTGTCCTTCGTGTGAAGAAGTTGCGCCACGAAATCATTAAGCGATAACCAATTCACATTCAATTGTTGGCGTACATTCACAGTTCCAACATACAGTTCCAACATGCCTCGAGATACCTTACACTAACAATTGTGCTTTTCCCAATTCTCTCAAAATATAATGCGTGTTTCAAGCAGCGACCATTCCACCATCTACGATCAAACTTGAGCCAGTGACAAAGTTACTAGCGTTGCTGGCTAGAAAAATGCAGGCTCCTCTTAGGTCCTCAGGCGTCCCCCAACGACCTGCGGGTGTTGCCTTCAATATATAATCATTGTATACCGGATCATTTTCTAACTGCTTTGTGAGGGGTGTTCTGATATACCTTGTCACTTTTAGCAATGGATATAATCAGGGAGGCTGGAAGCACTCTTGGCGAGCCGAAATGCCATGCACTTACCCGGGGCAGATACAATTCACCTGAATGTTGTGAGGCGCAAGTTCATTGCTGAATGACTTTGTCATTTGAACCACGCCGCCTTTGGAGCTCGCATAGGCGGACACATTGTACATTCCCCGAAATGATGTAACGGAGCCAACATTGATCACTTTCCCGGGAAGTTTCAGTTCAAGCAGCCTCTTGGCAAATTCTTGCGCGGCTACGTACGTAGCTTTAAGATTGATGGAGAAAATCTGGAAAAATGTCAACCGGGGCTCAAATAACCTTGAAAAACAAAAAGTCGATTCTGATCATACAAGCTCAAGGTCCTCATCAGTGACCTCTGTCAAAGGGCGCCTTCGATTTACCCCTGCGCAATTTAAGAGGATAGAGGGCGAGATTCCCGCATTCCAAATATCGCGGAAGGTGGAGCGAACAGAAGATGGCTCCGTAAGGTTGCATTCAAAAGTCCACAACTTTCGACCAAGCTCGGTGAGACATTTCGACAGACTTCCCGTATTGGGATCATTCGGAATCTGAATTGAAACAATATCCGCACCTGCCTCCGCAAGCGATTTACATAGAGACTGGCCAATGCCACCAGTGGCTCCTGTACAGATGACTGTTTTACCCTCTAGGGAGAACAGCTGGTTGGTTGGCAAATTGTTCATGATAAATCAGACAGAGAGACAGAGAAAGTCGTGCGTTGAAGGTAGTGAAAGGTACTTATATCTCGTAATAATGCGACGAGCAAGCAAGACTGAAGCTAATCCAAGTGAGTGGGCATGAACTCATGTACTAAGTCTAACTATATATTAATATGTGAGCTGCCACCAAACGTACTAATGGCATTGATACGGGATAACTCCACCGGATATCCGCATTGTGACCGCAACGTAATAATTCCTCGCCCGGCAGTGGAGCTGGGCCTGGAGCTCCTGTGGCTACTCCGGTAAACCAGTCAAAAGGCTGGTTAGTCCACCAGTCCGTCACAGTTCGGAGATCCGAGCCAGGTTCTGTTTGGCAACTGATGTCATTGTTAATTATAATTCCGCAGCCTGAGTGGAGCGGCATTTCTGTGACTTTGGTCGCGAAAATGCTGGTGAACAACCCCCAATTTTAAAGGATTCGGTCTGCAGATGGGAGATCTCAAGGTGTAGATGAAGCCAGAAAGAGACAATTCTCGGTAGCATAATAACCACAATGCTAGGCATGATCATTGTTGAAGCATTGAATGTGGTGAGCTCGTAGTGGCTTGAGTCATGATATGATACCAAAGGAGCAGAAACTGACACGGCTCCTAGCCATCGGAAGGAAAGGTTAGCAATGTGGGATTTCCAAAAGGACTAGCTTAAGGTAGTGATTCAGCGCCATGACTCCTAGATTCGCCTCTGTCTTCCTTTCAAGCAATGGAATAACACCGGAGTGAACGACAAAAACCATCGGATCTCCACCGGACTCGGACTGCGGGGTGGTTGAGCTTCCGAACTTCCACCGGACCAATACGCTGTCCCCAGGAACACTTTGAGTCCGGTCATCTCCCCACCCCCTAGAACAAGTCGGTACGGAAAAAACTGCACGCTGGTTAGACTGTAGTATCGTTGAATAAGTGAATATATAATCGTGTCTGTTGTGACAATCTGTTGTTACAGCTTAACGATCAACCGCATTTAATTCTCAATTCAATTTCCTCTACCGCCCACCTCCTTGCAGTAACAGTTTCAACATGTCACCTGCTCCGACCGAAGACCGACCTAAGGCAGAAGCTGTTCCTTACAAAGGGGAGCCTCTACCAAACGTTCCGGAGGACCTTGTTGTTCCAAATGTCTTAAACTTGGACTTCGATGAGCGACTATGGGTTCCTCAGGCTCCAGGCGTCTGGTTCCGGCCCATTCTTTTCAACGTCACACAAGGTTACTTCGTCAATCTACTTCGCGTGCGTCGCTCGGGCATTTTGTCTCGCCATCGTCATTCTGGCCCTGTCCACGCAACTGTTCTCCGAGGCAAATGGCACTACCTTGAGCATCCGTGGTGGGCAACGGAGGGAAGCCATGCTTTCGAGCCCCCAGGCGATATTCACACTCTTGAGGTCCCAAACGAAGTCGAAGAAATGATTACTTTGTTCCACGTTACCGGCGCATACATTTACGTGGACGAAATGGGTAATCCGCTAGGTGTGGAGGACGTTTTCTCAAAATTGGCTAGCGCAAAGGCTCATTATGCGGAAGTTGGGCTTGGCCCAAATTATGTTGATCAGTTCATTCGTTAGATGTTTGGTATCTAGATCATTGCTGCATGTTGTGGGGATTTTATTGTGGATCTATGATTTATAAGTGGCCACGGACGAATTGAATGCCAGGAATTGTACATTCCGCGAAAATGATACTGAAGCCATACGATATAATGGGACTTTGATCGGTTTTGCATCTCATTGAAAGAAATCTGTTGGGTTCCATATCCAGCCTTGACCAAGCAGCGAGTTGTTAATGGTATTGAGTCCTTGACTGGCAGGGTCGGCCATTGAAGCCATTGGACTTGTAGAAGGCAATGGATTGTCTAATTCCGTGAAAATAGTTGTGGGAGGCCGCTGTCTGGAATACAAATTGAAGTGCGGGCCGGTCGTAGGCGAAACATAGTCGTCTGTGTGCGCAATCGGATCGGAGTTCTCACATAGTACTGTAAACAGCTGCATTAATAAGACGATTTCAGGCGGCTTGAGCTCGGTTCTAGCAGAGAGGGTACCTTCAACGAACTCAAGGACCACTTGGGGGTGGGTAGAAACCATACCTTGCTGTACAGACTCCAGTGCTTCATCAATGGCGGGGTAAAAAGTTGAACCAGCAGTATCCTGCCCTAAATCGGGATTGACCACAGGGTTTATTTCAGGAGAAGTGCAAGAGACATTTTGGGGACCAATGTTTCTTGACGAAAGCTCCGTGGTCTCTTCATATTGGTTCACGGACGCTTGATTGAAATGACCGTTGTTTTGTAAGGCATGGTACTTAGAACCTCGATATGTTTCACGATCAGTCTTTCGAGCTTGCAGCCTATTTCTCGGCCTTGGACTGCTTATTTCAGAACGCGAGTTCACAAGTAAAGTCTGCATTTCACGTTTAAAAATCAGCTGAAACAAACCTTCCAGAACTCTGACCGTCTGTGATGGTACGACAGATGATTGTGCGAGCGTTTGTTGCAGCGAGATGGAATTTGCGACACCTCTTTTAGCATCCAACGATTGTTCCGATCCGGGGTCGGAGAGAGCCACCATGCCCAAAGTCACACCCGCGGTGAAATTCTGAATCGCAATGTATGCTGCTGCATGGGTGTTCTGAGCTACAAGAAGAACATCAGTATGCCTTGGCAATATGCTACACGTGCGTCGAGCACAATGTTTGCATTGATCGAAACTGGTCGGTTGCGCATCCGATGAGTGCGAAACGGGAGACAAGACGAGGCGGTGACCATATCGAAGAAATGGGCGATGCAGGATGATTTGGATGTTATCATACGCCAATTGAAGAACCAACGCCTGAAGATGATACAGCTGGCAGACCTCAACTTCAGGTTCAGTCAAAGTTGACATGTCCAGATCAACATGGCTCTCGAGCTTCAGTTCCACAGGCAGTCTGTCAAACCATTCGACCAATTTGGTGTTTATTTTCGAGGCCAGATCCACCACATTTGCCCAATTTGATTGGTTAAGATCATAGATAATGTCAATGATGGAACCAGCAATGGTGTAGAGCTCAAATTTGTGCCGCTGATAAGCACCTAGTGTAGCAGGACCGGGCGAATGAGCAGTACGCTCCCCAGTAGAGCTTAATAATGGGTGAACTTCCAAGCAGTCATTCATATCTCGCGGCATACTCACAGCACAATGAGTATCATTGATTAGCGGGGGCCGACCATATGTAATCGAGGCAAATCTTGTGCGATATTAGAATGACACAAACAATTAGCTGGGTGACTTCAAGTACCTGTCGAGAACGTATAGAGCCCACCATGTTCTCTTGCGAACTTCGAAAAGGACTTCAGTTGCAGGACCCCAAAGATTCTCTTTGTGTAGTCCTTGTACTTGGGCGCTTCTTATCCCTGCGCCCAGTATCGACATTGCCAGGTTCGGTTTCCCGTTGTATAGATGATACGTGCTGAGCAAAATGCACAACTGCACACATTCCACCCCCCCGGTCTCAAGCACATCAAAAAAGTGCGCTCGAACTTGTTTAATCATATTTTCCTGCAGTGATAACAGCTCATACCTTGACCACCCTATTTTCGTGCTCTGTTCGTCAGAAGCGTATCTAGCGCCCATCGCAAGTACCATCAGAATCAATACTGCCGTGCCTTCCTGTCGAGGAGTCACAACTTGATTGTCAAGAATCTGTTTGTATCCCTGTTCAAATGAAGGATGGTGGAAGAGCACCATGAACCAATGCACCGACCTCCAGTAAGATTCGAGCAGAAAATCGCAAAGCGGCCGGGACGGAAGGTCCAAGCCGGGGAAGTGCGCAGCAAGGCTAGTGTGTTCTCCATTTTCCCTGCTACTGGGGATTCGACTGCTCAAGAAGGCGCCACCAGGCAAAGCAGAAGTATCGCTATGAGCAGCGGGTGACACTTCAGCTCCTTGGTCATGCATGTGAAAAAGCTAGTATCAAAGTAAGTGCCTACATTCAACAGTTCCTATGTGCCAAATGCCGGGGGTGTACCTGATTTGTCAACTCCATAGCAGACACTTGAGCATATCTGTGTGGCTCGGGAAGTGATTCAGACGGCTCGCCACGGTCCTGGTAGGAATCTGGATGAGGTTCACCTCCATTGAGTGGTCGTCTTGGAGAATCCAGATTGTGAGAGCTTGGCCTTGAGGGCCCCGATATGTTGGGCTGCGTGTGGTGCGGGCTTCTGCGCCGCTCATGTATCATCCTTGGAGATCTTTTGGACTTTCTAAAAACCGAATCAGCCAATCTATCATTGATTTCAGGGCGGGCAAAACCCGCGATTCCGTAATGGACCACTTACCGCAACGGCGTTGATGTAGTCTCACAAGCAAAGCCAGACCGTATACACAGAGAACACGGCTTTTCAACATCGCACTAAACCCAAAGTTTTGTGTTAGGTCAAACACTGAAAGATCTCCTCCTAGAGCTTTTTACCTTCAGCTTTTGCCTACGGCAGCGATCGCATGCATGTCGACGGCTACCCGATGATTTGAACAGAGCACGTTTAGGGCGAGACACCTCCCCATCTTGTTTTCCATGACGATATCCGGCGGACTCCGAATCGGCAGGATCTTGCATGTCGAAATCAAAGTAAGCTCTTGTGAGGGTCAATATCCGCTGCAGGTGTTCATGCAGGTGCGCTGCCCCAGACTACAACATTTTCCTCGGGCTAATCAACGTATTAGTAACCCCAGACGCGTCATGGGATTTTCGGACCGACAAGATCTTACGTAACACGAGATACGCCCCCACATTCCGGTGAGGGGCTAAAAAGATGTCGACGATTGATGGATCGGTAAGGTCTCGTACGTAGCAATGGATTATCACTAAACAGCTGTTCCTCTAAATCCATCCGTCCGCCTGTTATATACATACTCAGACTCAGGGGCTTGCTTCTTAGTAAGCTTCTCTTGTGGATCCTGTCCAAAACGGGCTTAGTGGTAAACTACCACTGACAAAAGAATACAGATGCACACGCGTGGCTGCATTCACTGGATTCTAGTTCTTAACAATGACATGAAATCATTGAAACATATGTTAAAGCTGATCGGTATCAAGAAAAAAGGTGCAGTCCATAGCCACAAAGATCTTCACCTCCTTCGAGAACTGAGAGAATGCATTGACCTCACATTGAATTTCAAGAGTACGACTTGGAAGATCAAAAGGAGCCACTTCATATTAAATGGCTTCTACAGTCTTGCGGAATTCTTTAGGCTCACATAACTCTCGTGCTATGTTCATAATTATCTTGGATAGAAAGAATTTGGAGAGTAAAAGACCATGGCATTCGCCTATCTACCAAGCAACTAAAACTGGTGCAGGTTGCGAGGGGCCGACGGATCTCCATAGAGCGAATTTCCGCACGTGTTGAGGGACGAACTGTCAAGATGCCATATAGTCATTCCTGGTGCTACTGCGTTCCTTCACGACCGAGAAATCGTTGTCTCAAAATCTTCCGGCTCGCGTCCCAATAGCTCTCCGAGCAGGGGTGAAACGAAAGCCCCCTCTCCACGACGGAAAGCTTCAAAGGTAGTCGCCCACACCTTCGAATGATCAACTCCATGATAGGTCATATTCGATGTCATCTGGGGCTGTTTGGCAAACTCATCCACAGAAACCTGGTGGATATGCACAGGGCGCTTGGCAATCTTTCCCAGTATGGCGACAGTCTCGCCCAGCGTCAGGGTCTTAGATCCCGATAGCAGAACCTTCTGATTTCTGTACTTGAACCCAGCTTGATCCTGTACAAATCTCTTCACAAGCTCCGCCGTACCCTCTCCAAGCTCCTCTCGCTTGACCCACGCAATTCCCGGGCCCGATCCATCGTGCGGAATTTTGATTTCATCCACAGGGTGCTTGGGATCGAAGAAAGCCGTATAGAGTGGGTAAGACTCGGAATAGAGACCCTCACGAACGACAGTATATGCAAAGCCCGCGTGCTGGCGGGTACATTCGTCGAGGTATCCCTCGGTGTCCAGATGCGCCTGCATGACATGGGCCACAGACTCGTTGTTATCCGGATTGCCACCATATCCCAAAGAGCCGTAGAAGATATATTTCACCCCGCTCCGGATCGCCAGGTCAATCGCAAGACGTTGGCGCTAGATAGACCAATATATGATGTTAGCCTGCTCCTTAGCACTCTTTTTTACTCCATGCAGATCTCACCTCAGATCGGTGCTCATGCTCCACCGACGCATATGATATCAGAAAAAGCGTCTCCAATCCATCAAATGCGTGTTCAAGGCTCTTGTCGTCGTCGTAGTCTGCACGGCGCAAGACTGCTTCTCCGAAGGGAAGAGATTTGAGCTTTTCTGGGCTTCGAGCGATGAAGACCAAGCTTGACGACGGAAAGCGCGACAACAGGTGCTTTGCAGTACCTCCGCCAATTCCTCCCGATGCAGGAAACACTCCGACGGTATGGTTCGGCATTTCAATAAAAGATGTTGGTTTAGCGTTCGATTGAAGATAAGGCAGATAATTGATGGTTCTGCTGCTGCAATCGTCAACCTTTAAATGCTTATCGGCCTAATCCCAAGCCGGTTCGGAGTCTTTGTTGATGAATTTGTCATCGTTGTGTAATCAACCCAGGGAATGGATCTGAACGGATCTGATGAAACTTCATAATGATACAGTGGCGCCGAAGTCTCCGGCCCTCCACGCCGCTTATCTCCTGCGCTGTTTCTGCCATACTAAGTCGCAAGAACTTAATATTCGTTGTAGATTTACAGTCTACACACTGAAAAGAAGGAATATATTACTGGAAATAAATAGAGAGACAAAAGAGAGCACAACGGACAGAGACGGTGTGTACATATCGATGCCTGACGATATGAGCATAGCCAAACCATCACCATCTATATGGTCCATCAATAAATTATACTACGCTGCGCATCTAAGCGCGTTTTCACTAGACTTCTAAGTGGGAACCCTCCCACTTTTGCGTGGTTACAGGTCGGTCGGGGTCCTTTTTCGGGTCGCGCGAGTGGAAAAGATGATTATGTAATTTATTAGCATTATGTGACCCACATTGAATAATTTACCTCCTTGTAATATTTTTCACCTCGCATGACCTTTTTCCAATCAATTACCAACTAACCATCAATCCCTTGACGATTATGGCTTTACTGAGCAGTAATGTAAGTCTTTTTTATCAGTTTTGCAGCTAGTAGACTGTGATACAGAGCTCTAAATAGTTCTTTTAGAAATGGTATAAAGGATACTTGCAGAAGGTTGTCAATGGCAGCCTTGAACTTCCTGCATACGACCTGGTAAGTCTTCTGAAAATCAATTTCAATTTAACTGCTTCCTAACTATTTTGTAACCGCTCAGAACCCAGACGGAACCATCAAGATCTACTACGGCGAAGTCTTTTGTCGGGTGGAGGATTGTTCGCGTGCCCAGGTGAGATTTTCTTAGCTAGATGCTTGGTGGTCGCTTGCTAACTGCTTGTCAACTACTTAGCACCATTATAGTGCCACGAACAATTTAGTTTTGCACATCAAGAGCCATGAGGGCATTCATCTGCAGGAGGGCCAGAAGGGCGGTCGGATTGCTCAGAAGGTGGTCGATGCTGCTGTCAGTAAGTGATTCCTCAGCGCTTGCCAAGCGGCTTTGAACTGATTATGACCTTCAGAGTGGTACAAAGGCTTGATGTTGGGGGCTGAGGCTGAGGTGCCCAGTGCCATTGGATCTAGGTCTGAGGCAGAGGACGGGGGTCATGAGGACGAGGAACATGAGGATGAGGAGGAAGGTGATAAGGAAGGGACAGGTGGAGAGGAAGCATCGGAGAGACCTCCTTTGCCAATGAAGAAGAACGGGGGTGTAAGTGCTCCCCAACTGCTTCTCAGCTGCCTGGCAACTGCTTACTGAGTATTTAGGTGCATGTGACAGACATGCGAAAGCAGGTGGTCCTCATGGGCCATAAGATCCCCTGTTCCGCTTGTGGTAATCGTAATAATTGCTGTAAGGACATGGAGAGCTGTGAGTACTTCCATCTCTTTCAGCATGACATGGACTAGATAGGTAGATGCCAGGTAGACTGCTTCTCAACTGCTTCCTAGCTGCTTCTTAATCAATACAGTAAATTTTGAAGACTTATCATGAATGTGTATATATATATGTGTTGCACATGGAATTGAGGATGTAAGCAGAATTCTGCCTGTATATCAATTCTCTTTACATTGATATGAGTTTTTGAGTCTGAGGGTGAAGATGATTAAAAATATATTCTTGCATAGGCTACAGGATGTGACTTGATCTGAAACTGGTGGTGAACTGCTTAGAGATCACTTGCTGATTCCTGAATTCTGTTCCGCCGCTCTATAAGATCAAGCTCTAATTTCTCATTCTCAAGACGTTGTTTTTGAGTCTCTTCTTCTTGCTTTTTAATATCTGCTTCAAGCTTTCGAAGCTCAAGCTCTTGACGTCTTACTTCTAAACTTGATGCATTTGTGGAAGCAGTTCGACGGAGATCTTTTGAAGATATTCTAGATCTAGCTGGTTTTTAGCTGCTTGGAAAGTGCATGCCAGGTACCTGGAAACTTACTCATTGTCACCATTCTGTGAAGAGGATTGGGACTGTGATCTTATGCTCCTTTGATGTGATTGAGATTGCCCTGAAGCAGTCTCAGGACTATGGGTTGAAGAGGAGCGTTGGCGTTTGCGACTGTCTGTATTGAAGTAGTCAGTAAGTACTTGCTAATTAGCTAGGAACTAATCAAGGTAGTTATCCAGGGCACTTGCTTTCCCGACTCATATGACGAAGATAGTTGGCTTCCATATTTGATGTCCGATATGAATGATGAATGTTGAATTTCCTGAAATTATCATATTGAAGAATATCATCTTTGTCCAACTTTGCAGAACTAGATAGCATTAGCATTGTAGTAATAAAGTGCTTTATAGGTGGTTAATAACTGCTCAACACATACTTCTTAACAGCTTCAGTCAATGTTAAATACTTTCCAGATGCGTATGACTTTTGATGTGACTGTTCAACAGCATTTGTATGATTGCGCAAAACAGCAAAGTAATGAGATTGGATTTTAGAGCATGCTTTATTCAAGCCTGCTTTAATAACTGGACTTTTCTTTTGTATTGCCCATGTCTGAACATTGGCATCTTCAAATTCTATTCCACAGTTAGCAACTGGTCATGTACTGCTTAGAGAGAGGTTATTCACTGATTAGTAGTTCAACTAAAGCATCATAGTCAGCCTCTGATTTGCAGTCTAATAGACTCATCATACGGCTCCAAAGTGGAGATCCTTGATTTCTGGTCCCGATGGTATTCAGAATTGATCGTTGAAAATGGACTCGGCAAAACATTATTATATGTTGCAGATGCCATGTCACATCGTGATTTTGAGGGTCAATTTCAGACAAATATTTACCAAGTCCTAAATGGTTATTGAGTGCTTGAGAGGTGGCTGTGAAGTACTTACCAGTGTATTGTTTTGAGTCCATATCAACAATTATCCCATGAACACCAGTTCCATGAATTGAATCAAAGAGTACTGGATGACCAGTAATTTTCTGAACTAAGTCAAAGGCCCGTTTGAAAAGAAGATAATAACCCTCAGTGGAATCCACAGTGGTAAAGACCCGTAGTAAAGTAATGACTAGTTGTTTATTGGTTGAGAACTGTCTGTCAAGCACTTGGAAAGCACTTACCTTTACACTGGTCTGGCAAGAATGTTGCAAAGAGCACTTCATTCATGCTCTTAGATCGGATCCGCTTGTAAGACATATCAACTTCAAATGAGGAAAGTTGAGATAGAAGCTCAATCTGTTTCTTGAAGCCACATAGGATCATGGTATTCTGTGAATCATGATATTGTTCTTGGATATAATCCTAAGAGCTTGATAAGTACTCCCTAATCATATAAGTACTTTGAACATGAATACCTTAATATGTTGATCAGTGTTTTCAAGGAAAATGAGACCATTGACATCCTGCCCGCTTGGATATGAAAGCAGGCGCTGTTTTTGGATAATTGCTGCAATTCGATCTTTATTACAGAAGCTTGAGTGGATTTCTGTCAATGTAGAAGCATTATGCTGCTGACAAAAGGCCTCTAGCTGTGGATTTCGCAGGAATTGTGCTGAATGACTGTTTAGCAAATGGTTAAGAGGCACTTATGAAGTACTTACCAGTGGTTAAACTTGGATCACGGATCTGCTGTATGATCCTTTTCACTCCCTGTAAGATCCGCTCTGGTGCTTTGGTTGGGGGTGGTGGTGGGTGTTTATGCACACCATGTGATGTGAATAATATATATGGGCATTGGCCTATATCAACTGGGACTAGAGCATTGAAGATAACATCACAAGGTGTATGTTGCAATCGACCTGATCCTTGAGGATGATCCCGGCCTTTGAAGCAGTTAGTGACCAGTTGCCAAGTGGCTGATAAGTACCTACCACAGTATTTTCGTCGGGATGACAATGATTCAAAAACACCACACTCTTCAGTCGCTGGTATAATCTCTTTATTAAAGAGATCTTCAAGAAACTGCAAGTTAATCACTGTATGGCCTTGAATTGCTCCTCTATGATGTTTTGTCAAGACACCATACGATTCATTTATACAGCCAATATAAGGATCATATTCGCCATGAACATTCTGAAATAGTTAGAAACAGCCTGATAAACACCTATGAGATATTTCAAACCAACCATTTGGCTGTATCTCTTGAAAACTGGTTTACAAGAAGGGTGTTGGTCAATACAGGCAAGGCCTTTCTCAAAGAAAGCAACTTTGGATCGATAGTAGCTAAAAGCAGTTAGTAACCAGTCTGTAGCCAGTTAAGAAGCAGTTGGGTACCTGTATGCATTCCGTCTGCCAAGGTCAGACTCTAAGAGCTGAATATCCTTTTGAGACTTTTGGATTTCTTGCCAAATAACATCATCAACAAAGGTATGATGACGGGATTGAAGGAATGAGTTCAGAAATTCACATGCATAGATTCCAGAGCATTTCCAGGTCCATTTTTTGACATGGCATCTAAAAAATGGGCAATAGACTGGTCGTTTCTGTCCATATTGCAGTCGTTTTGCATATTGGATCTAATGTATACTTAGCAATTGGTCATAAAATACATTATGGTCACTCACGTCATGTGCAAGTTGCTCCATTTCAAGCTGTGATCGCCCTCTTGATGCAACAACATATGAATATCCATCAATATGACTTGTTGGATACTCTGGTAGGTCATCATTATACTCAATTTTGAGCGTTGTAAGGCCAGGTCCTTTAGCACTAGTAAGTGGAATTGGTATAGCTGGTTTCAGTTCCTGTATCAAGTAGTTAGTAAGCAGTTAAATACTACTTAGCTAATTATGGAGTTGTTTCTCACCTCAATATCCGCTTCAGCATCGAGATCCAGTCCAGAAAGCTCATTCATGTCAATGGTAGAATTATTAACGTCCATCTTGATGTAAAATTGGTAATATGATGAAATTGATATTAACCCACTTGTGAATTGCTTAAATCGTTCGGAATATTATGAGCAGTGAGAGGTAATCATGGAAAATGAATTACAGGTGTATCTGTATGATATTTTAAAGGTCATGCGAGCCGTCCTTGCTTAATAATGATATTGGCAGTCACGTGCTACTGGTTCATCTCACATGAACTTATTTGAAAGCTCGCGTGGGCTGCGTACACAGAAAGATATCACGTTGGCGATCCCATGCAGCTTAGTAATCCAACTTACTGCCGGCACTCAGGGGTTATCGTGTATTATCTCCTCGCCCATGCAGCTAGATCAGTCAACTGGTCGCATCGAAACGGCCATATGGCATTCGCGCTCCTCCCTTTTTCTTTATTGAATCTGGCTGTCAATGACTCCCATTTTCAAAGGAAGAACGGACAACGGAAGTCTAACAAAACTTTTCAGAGCACCAGAACAAACGAGAGCTCAACCAAAGAATCTGATGCTTTGATGATAGTAGTTTGCTATTTACTGCCTCTATCCCATTAAAATTTGCCCACCACTATCTAATTCATTTCTCTGCAACCATCAACCGTATGGCTTTGCTTTTATGCTCACCTCATAGAGTTGATCTTACCATCGGCTAGTATATAAAATATTTCATTTGCTGTTAGCAGTGATCTGGAGTAGGCAGGTTTTATATGCAAGTTACCAGTATCACGACTACAGCATACTGTGAATATAATCAAGCCTCTATAGGGAATGCATTGCAGATAGTAAACATGGGCAAGCCTGACGGAGGTGCCGGGTTGATACTGGTGAGTCAGTATAGTGAGGAATGATGAAAAGGAAAAGAGGTGCGCGGAGAAGAACGGTTTTCTCACCAAACGGACAATTGTTGGCTTCTAGTTCCCGTGATTACATAGTCAAGCTCTGGGGTTTTACTACAAGATTTTTGCTCCACACACTAGGCCATCCAAGCTCTGTCCAGAACGTGGTATTCTCGCCAGACGGATCGCTGGTGGTGCCCTCGAGCCCTTACGACAATAAAATCAAGCTATGGGACACAGCCCCTGGGGTGCTAAAGCATACCCATGATCATCTAGGTCGTATCGAAAGCATGCGGTTTCTACCGGATGGCCGGCCGGCTGTTTTGGGCTTTAGAGATCACACAG
The DNA here is from genome assembly GCA_039880875.1 of Aspergillus pseudoglaucus. Classification (NCBI taxonomy): domain Eukaryota; kingdom Fungi; phylum Ascomycota; class Eurotiomycetes; order Eurotiales; family Aspergillaceae; genus Aspergillus; species Aspergillus pseudoglaucus. The sequence goes on along the minus strand of JBDODC010000050.1, from coordinate 18,950 downwards.
TCAGGCTCTTGTACGCAGAGACAGGGCGAGGAATGCAGCAACACTTCTTAAAAGGCGACTCAAAATCGGTTATGAGCGTGGTGTTCTCATCAAATAGGAAATTGGTAGTTTCTGGCTCCACTGACCATAAAGCCAAACTTTAGGATGCTACTGCAGAGCCGGGGATTCTGCATAATATAGAGTGACACCCACTAGTCCAATGTGTATAGTGGGAGTTATAATTCTGGCCATCCTCAGGTGGATGCCATTACTTCGGTCGATGGTCAGTGGATAACACTTCATCATGAGAGGATCTTGTGGCTACCGTCAGAATACCGACCTGGTCTCTCTCCTATCCGTGGTGGTATGGTCATTGTTGGGAAAACATCTGGACTCGTCTGTGATGGAGTTTTGCTTCAGGCGGAAATCACAATTGGTCGCATTAAGAGGCATCTTTGTGGTGCAGGAAAGATACAGTAACCATCTATGCTTTTTTTTTTTTTTTTTGTAAGATAATAGACCTATAAATCAAATATAATTATCCTGCCTTAATAGCAATTTATTATAAGCATTATCGTCATATATACAGTCTCATTAGAGCAAAACACCCGGAAACATAAGAATGCGGCATCAAGATTCCAGCTCGAATCTTTGATGTTGCAGCCGGGACTCAGTCCTCGGGTCACTGGGAGCCTCCTGTTACAGACCTAGCCACATCAGTCTCACGTGACTATGCGGGGAGTCAAGGCAGAATCATTGGATAACAAGTGATGATGGGGACGCAGGAAGAACAGGGACTCAGGTTGATATTCCAACCCGGAATCACGTGATCTCCTACCATTCTCCTACCGAAGGAATGGTATATCGTTGGTATACGCTACCACATCTCCTACCACAGAATGGTATACGAAATGGTAGGAAGCAAAGGATATATAAGGACACTCATTCATGTACCTAGTTCTGTTCTTCGCGATTATTCTAGTTAATCAAGCATTGGTTACCTTTCTAGTTCAGACTCGTCAGCACTAAACCAACAACTGAGTATACGTACTCAGTTGGCCTTGTTTCTCTACTTCGTTACCTTATCGATCTTACTTGCCTACGGAGCCTGGCTGGGGCGATATACCAAGCGGTACACTACGAACGGACCTTAGGGGTCACTATCAATATAACGACGACGAAGGAGGACACTCAGGTGAGTGCCCTACAACTGAGACTTAGCTAACTAGAACCCTAGGTTACGATACGAGAGAAGCCAGGTTGTGACAGCTTGATCTTATAGAGCGGCGGAACAGAATTCAGGAATCAGCAAGTGATCTCTAAGCAGTTCACCACCAGTTTCAGATCAAGTCACATCCTGTAGCCTATGCAAGAATATATTTTTAATCATCTTCACCCTCAGACTCAAAAACTCATATCAATGTAAAGAGAATTGATATACAGGCAGAATTCTGCTTACATCCTCAATTCCATGTGCAACACATATATATATACACATTCATGATAAGTCTTCAAAATTTACTGTATTGATTAAGAAGCAGCTAGGAAGCAGTTGAGAAGCAGTCTACCTGGCATCTACCTATCTAGTCCATGTCATGCTGAAAGAGATGGAAGTACTCACAGCTCTCCATGTCCTTACAGCAATTATTACGATTACCACAAGCGGAACAGGGGATCTTATGGCCCATGAGGACCACCTGCTTTCGCATGTCTGTCACATGCACTTAAATACTCAGTAAGCAGTTGCCAGGCAGCTGAGAAGCAGTTGGGGAGCACTTACACCCCCGTTCTTCTTCATTGGCAAAGGAGGTCTCTCCGATGCTTCCTCTCCACCTGTCCCTTCCTTATCACCTTCCTCCTCATCCTCATGTTCCTCGTCCTCATGACCCCCGTCCTCTGCCTCAGACCTAGATCCAATGGCACTGGGCACCTCAGCCTCAGCCCCCAACATCAAGCCTTTGTACCACTCTGAAGGTCATAATCAGTTCAAAGCCGCTTGGCAAGCGCTGAGGAATCACTTACTGACAGCAGCATCGACCACCTTCTGAGCAATCCGACCGCCCTTCTGGCCCTCCTGCAGATGAATGCCCTCATGGCTCTTGATGTGCAAAACTAAATTGTTCGTGGCACTATAATGATGCTACGTAGTTGACAAGCAGTTAGCAAGCGACCACCAAGCATCTAGCTAAGAAAATCTCACCTGGGCACGCGAACAATCCTCCACCCGACAAAAGACTTCGCCGTAGTAGATCTTGATGGTTCCGTCTGGGTTCTGAGCGGTTACAAAATAGTTAGGAAGCAGTTAAATTGAAATTGATTTTCAGAAGACTTACCAGGTCGTATGCAGGAAGTTCAAGGCTGCCATTGACAACCTTCTGCAAGTATCCTTTATACCATTTCTAAAAGAACTATTTAGAGCTCTGTATCACAGTCTACTAGCTGCAAAACTGATAAAAAAGACTTACATTACTGCTCAGTAAAGCCATAATCGTCAAGGGATTGATGGTTAGTTGGTAATTGATTGGAAAAAGGTCATGCGAGGTGAAAAATATTACAAGGAGGTAAATTATTCAATGTGGGTCACATGATGCTAATAAATTACATAATCATCTTTTCCACTCGCGCGACCCGAAAAAGGACCCCGACCGACCTGTAACCACTATCTTTTTTCGAATCCCTGAACTTCATATTTTCTTTCCACAGTCCGATTAACATTATTTACGCGGCAAAGATGGCTTCAGAGAGTATTTCTATCCCGCGTAGCAAGCGCTGGTCCACTGTCTCGGCCTCCGCCAATGCCGACGTGGCATATCAAAAGTTCTTGAAGGAAACTCCAGATGTATATGAGTATGTGTGCGTCTGCAAACGACCAGATGGCGATGACGACGAGGAAGAGGAGAATGAAAACGGAGAAAACCGACCCATTGAGTGTGACGGAGGCCAAACCTGTCTGTGTCACAAACTGGCTGCCGATCATCCTGACCATCCATGGACATTTACCAAGGCTGCCATGGATAAATTGACCACATACCGCATTATGGTGGATCTGCGTCATCCAGATTTGTTTTCTATGTACACTTTCAACGACCATTCTGCCTACGGCGCGATCGAAGTGGTACAGAATCTGCTGCTTGATTTCTAGGAAGCCTCGGGCAATTGGAAGGAGCAGTGGGTGGTGCATGAAACGCTCGCATTGTTACTTGTTGGCAACTGGCTTGCACCCATGACTACGTAAGCTTATCATCCTAGTGGGGGGCGTTGATTAGTATGCGAATCAGTGAACTAACTCTTTACAGGGCCGACGATAGGGATCTTGTCCAAGAGACGGTCATCCTGCTTGAACATATGTTCCTCGCCATGCTCGCTGAGCTCGAGAAACAGGACTCTCTGAGCGCTCACTCAAATGTTCGTAATCTCGGTTTAATAATGGGATTTTATGCCAGTAAAGCCAGCGAGATGCGGTCCGCCGGCTATGTCGACATGGACATCGACTCAAAGACGAAGACGTATCAAGGACAGAATTTTGTGCCCTATCTGCTCGGATATGCCCGTAAATATAACATCGTCATGCACGGGCCGTCCGATATTGATGAGATCATTGCCGAGGGTGAGGAGGAGGCAGAGGAGAAGGATGTCAAACTTCCAACTGCAAAAAAAAGACCCCTGGAAATGGGCGACGGCTTTCAAGGCATACGAGCGTAAGAACCAGGCCCCTTCCTATGGTAGGCGCCGCAAGACAAAGATTGGTGGTGACTCCCTGGACATTACCACATTTTCCAGTCAGGAGCGCAAAGCAGCGAGTTTCACCAAGCAAGATCCATTAACTGCAGACATGATAAAGGCGATCAAAGAAGGTTTGGTTCTTCAACTTGCATAAGTAGTGGATACTATATTCCCTTCTTCTCATTTCTCAGGAATGATGGTGGGATAATAAGAAAGCCGTTGGCTTTTAATAAAATCCCGTTAGCTCTATGGCGGTGAAGGTGTAAATGCTCTGTCTTGAAACTAAATGTATAATAAATACAAATCTATAATTTGGCTACATACATGTCTTTTCCGAATGCATTCATGGGAGAAATAAAAGGTAAATCCTTATTGAATTTGCGCGGTATGTAGTCATGCTCACTCTCAGGCATGACATTCAAACCGACGCCTGTTCAACCCTGCCACGCCGACATGCTCCCTTCCAGACATGATTTTGTTTGCCACCTTGACTACACTTCCACTTAGCAAGACATGCTTGCGGGGCCATGGGTTAAAAGGCAGATACAAGCCCTGTTCGGCTGTTTTCCGCGGTGAACTTGCCGAGAAAGTAGATCCCAAGTTGTCTGTTTTAGGCGTGGACGGTCTCGTCCATGATATGTACTTTCATGCTGACTCTGGGGAAATCTGCTTTTCGAGTCGGTCGCAATGGGAAGACTAGTGTTTGGAGCTTTTCTTTGAATCCCGTTTCTTTCATACTTTCAATGACCATCTCAGCTAACCCTTCTGAGCGTCGGTCTGGGCTGACCATGACCGAAAGCGCCGTGAGTGCGTTGAAAGGACTTGAGCTCTGGCGCACGGTCATGTCCTTCACCTGATATTCTGTGAATGCTGAAGAGAGTGGTGGCAAGCTCTGTCGGACAAGATACTGCTTGACTCCACGCGATAAGACTGTATCAAAACCCCCCATCTGAAAGAGTGTTCAGTACCTCGGGGCGAGAAGCTAAAGTATCGTCCCCACCAACTAGATAACTCTGATCAGAAGAAGGGACTATCCGCTGGCGACCAAATTTTCCTATCTAAGGAAGTCCTGCCAAGCCCCTGCAAATTGGAGCCTGGTTTCCTGATCGTTCCAGACACGCACTGCCGTGCTCCGGATACGCTGCGGGCTGCTCAGGGAGCTAGAAGCGGCGAGGGCCAGTCACCTCGGCAAAATACATACACTAGTATTGGGCGAAACTGCGAGCGATGAGATGTCTTGCGATTTTCGTTATTGCAATCTGCTAAGCCCGCTTTCTCCATTGCCCATTCTAGTTTGTGGCAGTTTGGCTGCTATCGCTTATTATATAAATACTTGGGTCGTCTGCAAGGAGCAAACTTTTCCTTTGTCTTGGACCTTCCTTGGTCAAATATGTCAAAAAATGGTATACACTACCGATATGGTCAGTTGGAAGATAGCAAGGCCATTGCATCACTGGGCACCCACGTCTTCACTATTTCATTTGCAAATCTCCTGCCAGTAGAAAATCTACAAAAATATCTCCTCGAGTCCTACTCAACGTCAAGCATAGCCGCCGAGCTGAGGCGTCCCTCATCTACTTTCGTGGTGGCAATTTATGATGACACCCTCGTCGGCTTCATGCAACTGACTCATGGCACGTCCGAGGCTTGCATCGACCACGTCGAAAGTAAGATCCAATTGCAGCGCCTATATGTCAGTGGAAAGTGCCAGGGGATGGGAATTGGGAAGGGATTGATGGCGCAAGCGGAGGTCGAGGCGCATAAAATGGGAATCAAGAATATCTGGCTGGCCTCTTGGGAGTACAATCCGAAGGCGGAGCGCATCTACGAGAAGGCAGGGTTCGTGAAGGCTGGGACTATGAAGTTTATGCTGGGGGATGCTGAGCTGAAGGATTGGGTCATGATTAAGGCACTCTAGAGGGATAGGAGAATGCTACTAAACTTTACCTACAGCCGTTTCTTTCAAGCTCCGTCCTCCCGATGCATTTGCCGGCGAATGAACAACAGACAAACATGGAAAATGCTGTGCTGGGGGGTTGAGCGCTGTTCCAAACAATCCAAAGCAATCAAACATGCTATACAACTCTCCCGGAGTGAGCTGGGTCTCTGAGGTGCATGTCCTGGAGCACTGAATGATGTTCCCTGGTCACTCAGGGAGCAGTCATGTGAGCCTCTCATAAAATTGGCAGGGCCTGTAAAGGGAAATTCAAAGGTGCTTGCAGAATAATGCTATAGTTTTACACTGTTTCTTAGAAAACCAACGTCTATAATTCAAGTACATGACAAGAGAAAGCCCATGAAAATATATAAAGCAAGAGATCATCACCAAAGAGGCCCGACAGCAACAAGTAAAAGAGTCTATGTATCAACACGAAGCAATAACACAAGGAGGTGAGAAAAGAAGGAGACAAGTAAAAAGACAATTCATGAGAAGACAAATTCAAGAAAAAATATGAGACATTTACACTGCAATCCCAACAGACAATGATTAACTTAGGAGCTCTTCTGCTCTTCCTTTGCCTGAGATTGCGAGTTGAGTTCCGCCTGTTGACTCTCATTGGCAGCCTCCGTGGCCTCGGCGCTCTGCGTTGAGCTGTCTTCCTTGTCATCAATGTCTTCCGTGTCTTTGGGCGCAGCAACACCCTTCTCCTCGTTCTCACTGTTCTGCTCGTTTTCCTCCTCAATGAGCTCTTCCTGCTCCTTGATGACCTCCAGACGCTGCTTGTTGGTGGCGGCACCCTCGGCGTTGTGCACCTCGAGCTCGATCTCGTGGTACAGCTCTTCGGGAATACTCGAGAGGACGGACTGCAGGGCCTCGATCTGAGAAGACATTTCGGCCTCCTTGCCGCCCTGTGCGTACACGTATGCGTTGCTCAGAACGAGAAGGGTAGAGGGAACGCCCTGCTTGAGACGGAGGTCCAGCCACATCGACATATCATCGCGGAGGCGAGCGGGGGAGACGCCGTGGGTGCGGATACCACGGGAAGCAGAAGCCATCTGCAATTCGGGAACGGACAGCGACTCAACGCCCTCGTAAAAGATTGCGCGGTCGTCACGCTTGATCTGGCGCATACGGTGGCGAATGTTGTAACGGAGCATGGCGTCAGTGCCGAACGAGTTCAGGTTCATGTACTTGCAAATGCCAACAAGCTGGGGACGAGACAGGTTGTCCAACGTCAAGTCATCCTTGAAGATCTTGCAGACCTTGATGACATCCTGAGTCGAAGGAGACTCTCCGGTGGACCGAATCTTCCTGAAGAAGTCGGCAAACTCCTCGTTCCTGAGTGTCGTCGCAGTCACGGGGAGACCGGTCTCCTTCAATGTGTTCTTCAAGAAACTAGAAACCTCCTTCCGCGTCGAACTGAGACTAAGCGCCTTGGTCTCGCGCACCTTTGCACCCTCGTAGGTACTGGGAAGCATGTTGGGGAACAACTTCAGAGCGATGGGCAGAAGCAATTCCGCAAAGGGGATAATGATGAACATCGAGAACGGGACCAACCGGCCCAAATCCCTCGTCGTTCTTTGTAGCTGTAACCTGTTAGTCGGAACCGAATACCAAAAACCAGGTCAATGAAACCAACCTGACGGTGCTCTCTCCGAGTCAACTCATATCCCCGCGCCATCTTCAACGCCAGCCTCGAACTAATTCTGACCTCCGTACCCAACAGCTTCGTTCCATCCCAATAATGCTGAACCTCCTTCTTAATCTTCTGCCCGATTGTCAAATTCTTCTGGTCCTTCTTCTCCGACGTCTTCTTATCCACGTCCCCGGCCTTCACAATCTCCGACTCCTTAGCGTCGCCATTCTTCGCAGGCACAGTAGGTGCCTTATCCGCCTTCTGCACGTCCTTCGTCTGCGACTCTTCCTTCTGAATCGGCTTCTTGGCCTGTTCCGCGTTGAACCCAGGGGGCGGGAACGATTCCGACGATGTAGAATTGGATGTCGAGTGCTCGGTAGCGTATCCGCGAGTCTGGGGGACTAAGAGAGCTAGGGCTGTGACATGCGAGGGGAGGCCGTGGGCGTTGAATCGGAGGTTTGCGGTCGATGCGGCGCCCAATGCAGTGCTGGTGAGACGGGTGCGGGCTGTTTTTCATGAAATCGAATAATTAGCCATTGACCAACATTATGTAAAAAGGATTGAAAAAGCGCCAAGAAGCCGCATTTCGATGATAAATAGATAAAGGGCCAAGCAACCCCGGGGACACCCACACGCCAGACTCGGCCGTAATACAGCATTGCTGCGGACCAGTCTACTTGATCTCAGGGCGACGGACATGGCAGAAGTCCAGGAGATGGGATTGCTCGAAAAGGCGAGTTGAAACAGAGGGAAAATAAAACAAAAATATGGGGAGTGATTGGAATAAGCAGATTTTCATGAACAACAATTCTGCAAACATAAAAAATAATTTGGGTGAGGTGTCGTAATGTCATCGTCTTCTCCGGGACTGCACGAGGCTGCTAAATCACGTGATCTCCTGCGGAATTCGCGGTCGGAGGAAGAATCATATCGAAGATAGTCATGGTACGGTTCTAGAAGCCTACGATCGCCCTGCTTATTTTGACTCTTCATTTTGGCAGTACACGGTATGGAGTAGAGGCTACACAATACGAATTCGTTATAGCAGAGCTAGGGCTAGTCCATATCCAAATCGAACTTCAAATGCACCAAGAAAAAAAAGGAAAAAAAAAAAAAACATGGGATGCGACGACATAATTCATAATTCAGTATAGATCGTGTCAGGTTCACGCTTGCAGAAACCAGGGATAGGTTGACACAATTGACAAGAAAGGGAAGATTAGAGGGCACCCAGGAAAAGTGCCCCGGGTATCATCGTTCGACTGAGGCCGAGCATATCGTTTGGGCAAAAACCAGATCGTGCATCATTTACTTCCTCTCGCGCACCGTAGAGTCATTACCATTGACTTCTTGTGCGCCAGTCGAAGCAGCAACAGCATCCAAGGGAGGAATGCGGTCAATGCTAGCCTTGTCAGATGCAACCTGCGCGGGGGTAGCCAGTCCATTCGCATTTTGCGCCACCAATGGTGTCATTAGTGGGCTGTTGAGGGCTTCTGGAGAAGACTGCCAGCGTGCGACGTCTTTCTTCAGTTCTTCCAGCTCCTTCTGGAACCGCTTCCCGAAGACGTCGAGATAGTATGTTGCGCCATTGTGGATACTCCAGACGAACACCGCCATGAGGAACCCAGCACTAGCCCACCGGTACCAGAACCAAAGGGGACATGGGAGCATGGTCACGAGCGCATAGGAGTACTGGATCAACATGAACGCAACCGACTGCAGGGATTCAGGAAGGCTCAAAACGATCTTGCCAATCCAGGCATTTGCGTAGGACTTGCGAAGCCAAGTAAAGCTGGTCGGCCGACCTGCAGCAATCTGCTCCGCGCGGCGTACTGTGATCAACAAGTGATAGGCTATCTGCCAGACGAGGTACGGGACAGTAGCCCAGATAACCATAGCACCAAGCGAATAGTGCTCTGGTGAGCCGGGCTCGCTATATTTAATGGCATAGATTGCCGGGAACCTCTCCTTCAGCGTTTCCGCAGAAGTCAAGTGGACGAGGCAGTGCAGCGAAACAGGCGGCATGATGTGGATAAAGAGACTGGAAAGCACCGTCAGAACTTGTTTTCCCTGAAATGCAAGTGGTGAAAACTTACCTCACGACCTTGTCCATGCTATGGAATACCAACGAGTTCCGCCACATTGCAATTGCAACCGCGTTGTTCCCAAACACCAAACAGAACGTGCTGATGAACAGTCGCTTTGACTGCGGGAACACCCAGAAACTCAATATGCACATCAAATTGACGAAGTAGCAGAGATCCGCCAAGAAGTAGTGGTATCCCTTCTTGTGATACCGGTAGTATCGAATCGGCATGAAGTAAATCAGTTGCACACTGAACCAGATGTAAAAGTATTCGGGATACGCCCCAACCAGGTAGCCACTAATGAAGATGTTGAGGACACCCGCGATGAATGAAATCTTCTCACGCAGGCTCACCGTCGCCGTCGCGTTCCACTGTTTCCCCAATCGCTCCACGCTAACCTTCATGCGACGGCGGTACTTGTCAAGCTGTTCATCTGCCGTCGGAACACGCCTCTTCCATTCTTTGACCACTTGGTCCTTTGCGTTCATCGAGGTAGACTTTAGTTTCTCGCGCTGTTTGTTTACCCTTTCCCTCTGCGCATTGATGGCCTGCTGCCATTTCTCCAGCCGGTGCGGCAAAGAGAAGGTATCCAACAGATCAAAGATCGAAAGCTTGTCCAATGGAGGGAAGGTCTCCCAATCCTCCTGATAAGAGCTGCTGCCATTCGAGAACGAAGCATTGCGCGACAGCGTGGGAGAGGCAGGCGGCGAGATGGACCTGTTGCTCACAGATGCCAGATCTTCCGTATCAAGAAGGGGGTCATCGTCCATTGCCGTCGCCTCCAACTCCGGAGACAGCGCAGCCACCGATGGCTCCAACTGGCGGCTCTGGAAATAACCAGTATCCTCCATGATTAGTTTCTGTTGGAAGGAGAAAATTGTAGGACCGTCCCGGTGGTTCGGATAAGGACGACTAAGAAAGCGGCTGAACGTCAGCATCCCCATCGTCAAAAAATTGATCGCCGTTCTTCTTCACACAAAAGAGACAAGAGGCACGAGAAGAAGCAAGAAGCCCTCTGGAACAAGGGCATCAGGGTGTTCCCTGCCCATTTATCTGTTTGTTCCACCAAACCGACAAGCACACCCTCCAAGAGTCACGCAAGTCACGCACCTTTTTTTGAAACCGTCAAAAGATCTCCAACAAAGTTTTGCTTCAAATCGTAAACAGCAGGTGGTCAGACACAGTCCTCCAGTCTCATTCAAAACCCAGAACGCATGGTCTGTCGGGGAGCGACCAGAATCAATCAAGTCGACAACGTGCGCTCATCCAAGGCGGTGCGGCGGCCGCTAGCTGCTCTGTTGGGGATGCGTGTGTGTTCATCGGTGTCCCTGATTGGTTGATATAGGGGATGATCCGCGATCGGGGGTTTTGCCAATGTCTATGTCTTGGTGCCTGGTATATGAGGCATTAACAAGGCGGGGAATACTTAAGATACACTACACTAACAGACAGGAAAAATCATGGCATGTGTAGAGACCTCCATAGGCCGCAAGTGATATAGAACACTCAACACTTCCTTGCCTTTAGGTGTAGCTTGTCCATCGCGGTACAAAGAATCGCACACATACACAATAGAATAGCCAGCCACCTCTGGATTCAATAAACCTCCACTCATTCTCCGACCCAACGATTTCTGTTGTATAATCCCCACTGTACCAGAGAACAAGACTCCCACCATCTGTATAGCCGGATAAAGAGGCGTCTCCCGATTTCTCCCCCGCGGTGAATCTCCCAGTTCCCACCGATGGCAGCGAATAATGCCCCGTGTTCAATACACTGCAGCGTATTTCACTCCGGTTGGCAAGCCAGAACACAACCAGCAGACGAGAGATCGACGGCACCGAGTGCATACATAGTATTCAGTTGCAAGATCCTAGCATGACAAGCCATGGAACCTACAATAGTGATTCGTGATGGTGAAGAGGCCACATGGCATACTTTCTTGCTTAATGAAACTCGCTATGGACCAACTAAACACAGAGTGCCTGGATGTTACTCATATCAATCGGCACTATACAACAAGTAGAGCTGGACCACTGCAGCCAGTGCCGCCTAGTTTCCATGAGCAACGAATGTATGTCAGACACACGGGTGCAGACTTACCAGTGAGCTATCAAAGCCTTCCGCAACCTTGATATCCAATATCCTGCGCTTAGGAGGTTTGGGAAACCATGTATTCGTCTGAGGGGCACACCCCAGCGAATCGTTCCTCTCCGTACTCTCCCGTATATCAGCCACCTTCACGTCTCCCATGACCATCTCCCATACATAGATAGACTCCTTGGACACCTGTCGCACATGAACAGTAGCTTGTTTATCATGCTCATGCTTTGCCGTCTCCGTAGCAGCATTCTGCACAATCATGTCAAACTTCTCATAATGCATCGACATAGAGAACTCGACAAGATTATTATTCTTCCCGTCCGCCCCTGGTAACCGTACTCTCAACAGTCGTGAAATCCCAATTAACCTGTACATCTCGAATAAAGGCAGTCCCGGAGCCGTCGCAGAATTCACGACCGGACCGCTTGCCGTGTTTCTTCCCTGCTACTGTGAAGACGGTTGAACCATCACTGTCTTTGACGATGTAGTCTTCTGGCGAGTGGTCATCGCATTTTGGCTCGATGGTGAGATTGGTTTCTGTTGCGGCGATGTGTTTTGGTCGGACGGCTATGGGGAATGGGGGTTGTAAAACGGAGGTATTTACTCCAACCATGATGTAGAAAGTGTTGGTGAAACCACAGGAAAGATAGAAGTGACAATTGGCATAATTAAAGTTGTAGGTCGGGTGCTATTGTTATTCAAATAAGGTTGATCTCGCAAAGCCACTTGCCCGCCTCTAGTCTTAATATAAACTCCACTTTTAAATGCCCTATCTCGCATACTATTGTGATAGTTTGCTGCGGAAACCTCAAGACTTGCCCTTTCCGTTTTCGGTCCGACTTAAAGCCAAGCCTGCAATCTTACCTCACAAGACCGACCGCTTTGATTTAGTGATGCCATAGAATAGCAAAATGCCTGTTTTACAACTGTGGCCCACTTTACAAGTAATAATTACTGCCTATATCACTGCCCTGTGAGGTTAAGACCAATGCAAATTATACTATTCAGCCTCATTATCATGAAAAATTATAGCCTTGTACCATGTATGTACGTATTGCTCAAGAACCACTCCATAATAAAGACTGATGACAGCGTATTCAAGGAGCCCATTGCTCCACAAGAGGCATTTAGGACTTCTCTGAGTTACAAAGTGAGCCATACTGTAATGCATGCATAATTTGTTCTTGGGATAAGAGGAGCGGTAGTGACTACAGAAGTTGAACCTGGTGCGTGTATCCAGGAGAATTGTACAACGATGAAAATATGGGGATGGCCGTAAAGAACAAGACAATGTCTATGTCAGGGTCAAGAGGTCTGAATTCTTTTCAAGCCGTGGCTGACCTCTCATTTTCTGGTCCTCTCCGTCTCCCGCCTATCTTCATAGGCAAGGAGATTATTATTATTATTATTATTTTTGTTCATACACGCATCTGTCAGCCCTGTAGGCCGAGTGGCGGCAGTTCCTGCGGGGCGGCCGGGTAAGCCGCTGTAATGGTAATTGCTATGTACACTGTCGCTTTTCTACACTTGTTGTCACGGGCTCGGAATAGAAGATAATAATGAATCGATGTTCCTATCTAAGCTATTGTAGCCATCGAGGAGAATATCGAATCTGGAGGGAAAGAAGAAGAGGAATCTATCTACAGGACGGAAAGGGGTTTTATCTATAGGTTGTGTGGCTGCACTTGGTGCTTCCTTCGTTTGCCTGCATGGCAGCGTTTGTCGATATCGGCCACCAGGGCGATGTTGAGGTTCCGAGCCGTCACACTTCATAGAGGAGACTTTCCTGTCCAGTTGGGTTATAAGTTCCAGTATTTCCTTGCCCTCTTCTTTTTCTCTTATGGCCCGGGCGTGTAGGGCGATGTTAGCGTGTTTTGAAAGTTCAATATCAAGTTGCTCGTTTGGGCTGAGGCTCAGGCGAGGCCGATGGGACCTGGGTTACCATCTCCATGTCCATTTTTGGTGGTGGCGGGACTGGCGATGAAGTGTTTGGTTCGACTGGATCCCCCTCAGTCTGTTTATCTGGCTTCTTCATTTTTTGGTGTTCACGGGTTTTCACTAGCGCGGCTAGACCTTGTGCCCGGTGGATGTCCCTAAGCTGAGACTCGCCTGGGGCATGGCCCCTGGCCGAATGCCAAGTGACAGGTGCAATTGAGGAGCTGTGATTGATGGCTAGTCCTCTCCATATAGACACCGTTTAATCCGGAAGAGATCGACTCTTGATCTCCCTTCTAAGCTACGATCCGCTTCATAAACAGCCAAGACGCGAAGGATGAGGCGATGCGACATTAATCACCTTAGCCACATACCAATCGGGTGAGCTCAGAGCGGCACTGCTCACCTACTAAAACAAGAGGAGCAATGGACAGGGTGCTCGTAGATTTTTGCTCGGTAGATCGACCTCAATATATTCGCTCGCTCCATCGTTTGTTTCTAGCTTTTTCAGGCGCATCGCTATACGGCGCATAACCATCTCAAGATATTCTACCCATGAAGTCCACAAAATACTCCCTGTTGCAGTCGTAGGATCCTGCTATGCTGATCCCCTACTAAAAACAAGGCTGAGAGTTATTATAGCCAGTTATAACTGGTTATGGCCTCGTATCGCCCCTTTTGGTGCGGCGGGGCAGATTGTGGAATTTCCAGTCACAATTCCTCTGCAACCTGCACATTTGCATATTTGAATTCATTAACACATGAATTCCCAAATCCACTGCCTCTATAACCAGCGGCAAAATGTCTGGCTCGCAGTTTGATCCAAAACGTTACTATCGCCTTTCCAATATTCTCTACCTGTTCTACAACGCAGATCTAATCGACCAAATACATGAGGCTTACCCCGGAAGAGCAATGGTCACCGGCTACATTGATGATATATGTATACTTGTCTGGAGCCGGGCTGCTGCGGCTAATTGTCGACGTCTTGAGCAAATACACAGAATAGCAGAACAATGGGAAGCTCAACACGCTTCTAAGTTTGCCCCAGCAAAATATGGCCTGATACATCTATGGCGAAAGGTCCGAGGCATTCCTAGACCCTTGGGCTCAACTAATGCTTCAGTCAAAGTGCAGGGGGTGGAGGTTAAGCCTGTGCCTACCCTTCGCTACCTTGGCGTCCAGCTAGACCAGCATCTCACTGGAATGAAACAAATTGAACACGCCCAAGTTAAAGCAACTGAAATGATAGCAGCGCTGTGCTCCATAGCAGGATCAACCTGGGGAATCACTCTATCCCATCTCCGCCAAATGTACACAGCCGTCCTATGGCCGCAGATCACATTTGCCAGTTCCACATGGTTCGTACGGGCTGGATGGGGCTTCAAGGCGGCAGAAAATGCGGCTAAGAAAACCTTGGAATCTATCCAGCACAAGGCCCTCTACAGGATAGCTGGCGCATTCAGAACAACCTCTCGAGCTGCTCTGGAGATATGTCTCAACATACCTCCTCCCATGATTGCATTGGAACGTGCAGCCAAAGAATCATACCTCCGAATTGCCACATCACCTCTTATGGCCACCCTTAGCGAGATACGACACTCTGGCCAACGACCAGTGCCAAGGAACGCAAGGGAACGACGCATGCGATGGGCCACCAGCCCAGACCATGACCCTCTAACATCACCATTAGAGCGATGGGAGCGACGAATCGCAATTTCTCAGGACAAGCTGGAGACTATACACCCACATGTGACCCCACCTTGGTGGTCAGGTCTGAAATCCCATGTAGCAGAAACTCGGGAAGCTGCTCTAACAGCTCACAATGCCACCTTACACAGCGGAGCCGACATTGTTGCGTACACAGATGGCAGCTTGACAGAACAGGGAGTTGGAGCAGCGGCAGTTTCACCTCTGGGGCGCCAGGCTGTCCACATTGGCTCCCCAGCTACCCACACAGTATATGCAGCGGAATTGCAGGGCATAAAAATGGCGCTTACCCAAATACACAATGCGGGTGGGCTAGCATCGCAATGTTCCCATCAGACCTATACAGCAATCATCTTTACAGACAACCAGGCGGCAATACAAGCGTGCTCAGCTCCAGGAAGGTCTTCTGGCCAATATATCCTGAGTGAAATTACACGCACTGCATCTCAACTACAGGAACGTGGCTGGGATATACGACTATATTGGCTCCCGGGTCATGAAGGCATCTACGGCAATGAGTGTGCTGATGCTCTTGCAAAAGAAGCTGCTAATTCCCCGGCACCCAATGGCGCGGAAGAGCTCACTCTCCTGGCCAGTACTCGAAGAAGCCTCCGCATAGAAGCAACCAGTGCATGGAAGACTGAGTGGGATGCTTCCACCCATGGGACCTCTCTCCGTCGCTTATGGAAAGAGCCTTCAAAGGCACCAATGCGGCTATACCAAGGCCTTCGGAGAGCCGCTACATCAGTTCTCATTCAAATGCAAACTGGAAAGATTGCGCTGGCTGGTTATCTTGGTACCTTCAAAGCTATGGAATCGACTGAATGCGCTTGCGGACGTGGCCTTCAAGACATACGTCATGTTCTCCTCCACTGTACCAACCAGGCAGGACCACGGACACGCCATCTTACACAGGGGTCAAGGCGGGAGCTGGATTACCGAGCTTACCTAACTCGTCCAGACCTGGTACCAAAGGCGGTGCGATTCATGCTTGAGACGGGTCTTCTAAGCCAGTTCCAGGCTCTACCAACCACATACCGAGTCACGACAACGGGCAGGGATCACCTGGTAGTATAGCGCAGCCAGGGTTGTGCGCTTGCAAAAGTAGGGATGGAAACGAGGCAGTATCCAACAAGCCCATGGGCCCTCGCGGCCACGGGAACAGCAGTACAAAAGCAGCAGCACGGGACATACAACATGCAGAATAACATATCAGGACAAGTGTAGAAAAGCGACAGTGTACATAGTGATTACCATCACGGTGGCTTACCCGGCCGCCCCGCAGGATCTGCCGCCACTCGGCCTACAGGGCTGACAGATGCGTGTATGAACTATAATAATAATAATAATAATAATCGCCTTTCCAACACTGTCAACAACTCCACCTTAGCCCTGGGCGTCAATGCCACTGAACCTCCTCCACCTCTGTCAATCACCACGTTCGGCTTTTATCGGTCGGAAAACTGGCAGCTTTTTTATGATGATGGGGTTTATTTCATCCGCAACTTGGATTACGGGTCGCAGTATCAGTTGGGGTTGAATACAAGTGATCAATCAACCCCATCAATGATGAAGACAGGGAACGGGTTAGGTATGCAGTGGAATATAACCACAGAGATTGGGGATAATAGTGGAATTTGGAAATTGAAGAATCTGCTGGTTGGGCAGGCAAATGTGCTGGCCCTAGGTCCGAGTGCTTTGACGAAGAAAGTGCCTGTAATGAACACGAATCCGACGGAAGGAAAATGGATGATAGACATTAATCCAAGTGCTGGGGAAGCTACGGATTTGATGGTGTCTCCATTTCCTTCGATAGAGGTTGGTGATTCTCGTTATTCTGTTTTCACTTGTGGGCTGACATTTGATGATAGGGCTCAACAGAACCCTCCACCTCGATATCAACATCAACTAGCAGTCCAACGGCACAATCATCGGGGTCTCTTGGCGGCGGCGCAATAGCTGGTATAGTAGTCGGCTGTGTCGCCGCTGCTCTAATAACCCTGGCAGCTCTGCTCTTTTTCTGGCGCTCTCGCCGACAGCAAGCCGCCACAGCCACCAAACACAGAGATGTTCTGGCCAGCATTGAGCCAAAGGATTACAATCCGGTCCAAGGCCAACATGATAGTCATATATTACCAGAACTTGAGAGTAGTTTCATGGCAAGAGCTGAACTGGATGCCGCTCGTCAGACTTCAGAGTTACCAGCCTACAGGCAAGGGTGACGAGTGCAGCGCAGCTGCATTATATGGATTTGAAGTTATGTATGCTTAATTACTGCTGTTATTTCTTTTATGAAAGCGTGTTTTTTCTAGCAATTATACTCCTTTTTGTTTTTTCACCCCAATGGGGAAGTTCTTCATCATGCTACTAACCTTGTCCAGCTTATCGCTATACTCAGGGGGCTTCTGGTTAAGATTCAGAGAAAAGCAGCTCTTACTGTTTGCTAAATGGCAACCATGGTAAGAACATTGAAAACCTAAATGGCGACGTGGCAATAAGCACGCCTACTAGTAAAAGGCATGAGGAGCTCCTTCAGAACTGAAAGTGCCAGATTAACGACAACCATCCCACCTGAATAAAGCCCTAAAAAGCTTATCCCTGAAACTATGTACGAAGCCTGGGGTTATTGCAATCACACCAATTCTCACACCAGACAGTTTACTCCGGCAGAAAAGTATGTCTGTTAGGGCACTCCTACTTATCCGACCTGTCTACTTACTTTTCAGTGGGCACTGACTTCTAGGAAAGCAGTGGATGGCCAGAAATCCCACGCATGGTAAGCCATTTTGCGTTCCCAGCGTTAAAGCAGCATTCTGAGCAGCTATATCTAGGAATGGCTCAACATGTATTTTGAACAGAGCCACTGCCACCAGTGGCAGACACTACCAGCGACTTGTCTAACGAAAGAATCTTAGATGATGATCAACTAAGACCTGAAAGCACTAGAAGGAGTAAGGAGCCTCTTTGATGATCCATTGATTATATTTTAGGCTTCGCAAATATACAATACATGTTTTCGAAAGCGCCGGCCAATTATGTACCACTCTTGCGGGATCACATTTTCCTGCAGTCTAAAGTAGTCGCCAGTGGAAGGAGAAGAGACACCAGAAAGTGCAGGACACGCACTGCTTGATAAAGATAATCCCAGGGAGTGAAGCTGATGATATTTCCATCACACATTGTGATGGAAAGACAGCGTCGAAGGCGCCTTGCACATCCAATGTGAGTATGGAGGCTTTCAGGCCTCGTGCCTAGGTTTCCACGACATCATGGATCAGTGCCCCTGTTAGGTCTGTCGCAGAGCGGAGCGGGAAGGCGCCAAACTGTTGTGGGTGGAGGACCTTATGCTTGATAGCTACCCTTTTCTCTCCTATTGTCTCTTGGAATAGCGAGTGCGCTTCAGCTCAGTTCAGTTCAGTTCAGTTACTATTTTACGTCAGTGATGAACGTCAAGCCGGATAAATGGTCGACCCGCTTACAAAGTCCGACAAATTCTTATATAGGGAGACCATAGCCATAGGCTTTAGGTGGTCAAGCACTCGTTCTATTATCATGGTGGATATAGCCTATCACCCTTTCGCGTAGTTCAGTGTTCTCTCTTCTACATAGTTTTCGGATTCGGATTCGGATTAATTCATACCCGTCCCAGCCAATCTTAATCCATGGCTATGCGGGAACTGCCCCTCCGGCTGTAAGCCGCCGGGGTAGTTTTGATACCTATTTACATCTATGGTGTGTGCTTTTCTTGAGGGCTCGGCTCCTCTCAGATTCATGAGAATCCGGGGCTCCCCGGGTCCTCTTTGTTTGCTATGTACCCAAAGACCTCAATGCTTCG